>JARHVA010000494.1:3175000-3265000 GCA_037957365.1 Torreya grandis
TGTCACTCTCCAAATTCAAATATATAATGATAAATTTCACTTTGACCTTAACCACCTCTATCATTTTATTGATCATTGGTGGAATGCACTGTGTGCAGTCAAGGAAGAACATCCAAACCTACCCCACCTATAGTCTCCTCCTCATGGGCCAAGGCATGACTTAAAACCATAGAATTATAGGAATAAATAGGCGAGCTTCTCTCCTCATTTATCATCACATAAATGTTTGTAACCATGGTGTTATTAGTGTCATGTCTCTTCTAGAGGTAGAGGTGATGGAAGGGATTGGGTGCCTTCCATATAAGATAAGTATGTATGACTGACTCTTGTTATTTTCCCTACTAGATAAAATGAATATTATCATTATTATTAGAAAAATTATGGATGATATCCACTACTTATATATGAAAAAACCTTGGCTTGGTCCTTCTTGTGTTATATTAATTAATATTTCTGGCATGTATATTGATCTTCTAGACAAAATGAAGTCTTTATTAGGAGATAGGCAGGTGATATGAAATAATTTAATAACATAATACACCATAAATTTTGATATATTATTAATGAATATTCCATATACTCCAATTAGCTTTGAAATAGAATTTGCCCTTGAATTCTGAATGTACACACAAAAAATCATTCTACTCTCTAATCATAGTAAAACTTAGAAATCATTAAGAATTGTATTACTTAGCCACCAATAAAAGTAATTAAAAATAATCACAAATTTTCAATCTAAATATATTTATTAGCTGTGATCATAAATAAATGTTTGTACATGGATTTTCTATAATTCCACCTTTACCTTAAGTTATGATATTTAACATAATCCTTCCACATAAATTTAAATTATTAGTCAATAGTGGAGGACAAAAATTGGTATTAGAAGAGAATTTGGTAGGATCGGACTCATTGATATTAAAATCTAAGGGCTTGTTCTTAGTGTTAAATGGATCATCATAAACATAGAAGGTGATGAGGTTTGGAAAATTTTATTAAGGCTTTGCACCTATCAAGGTTTGCCTCTTTGTAGAAAGGGCCTAACAAGTGATTGGTTTGGACACCATTCTCATTACTGATGTGACGATTAAGATAGGGGGTAATTTTATCATGAAAAGTATTTATAAGGCCTAGGAAAATCACAAACCTCACCTCATTTGGGTGGGGTAAGGGTTTAGAAATGACATTTCTCTAAATTCTCAATCTTTATGGTGGTCTCCAACATTGAATTTCCATAATGTCTTCTTTTCCATGGTCCCTTTGATTAAAAGCTTAAGATTGTTTTAAAAAATTATTTACACTATTGGATAGCTCTTTTATAGGGCCACTTGATATTGGATTCCTTGGAATCATGTGAATACTAAATTCAAACTAAATAAGGATGATGTAGAATCCATTTTTGAATTTTAGAGTCCAATACATGAAGGTTAATTACAAAAAATTGGAGTTTCCTCTATTATGCCATGGTGGAAGGACTAGTCCTAGCCTACGACTATGTCATTCTATCACTATTACCCTAGGCTAGGTTATAATATTTTGGCTCCTCAACATATTGATATTGAAACCCTCAATCATTGGTGGTCTCTTGAATCTATAGAACATGTTTGGGCTCTAAGGTTTGATATTATTTGGGAGTCTTTTATTGAGCTGAAAAATACTATTTACTTTGGTGTATTATTTACCAAGGTATTCCTATGGGGGGGATTATCAAACACATGGGGGTCTTGAATTCCACTTGCTTGGCATGTCGCCACCCAGAATCCATTAAGCACCTCTTTTGGTTTTTCCTTCATGACTAGTATTCCTGAACATGGATTCATACACTCTACAAACCCTTTAGTCTTTAAATGTTCACTTGGAGGATGGATGTATTGAGGGACTCCACCCAACTTCCTATAAATTATAGCATATTATAGTAGTTTTTTCATATTGATATTTTTTTTAGATTTCAAAAAAGGAATAAAGCATGTTTTAATATTGAACATATCACAGAAAACTTCTATGTAACTAATAAATTTATTATGATTGTTAATGTTACCCTTTATATCGAGATTTGAATGGTTAAGGTTCAAATAGAGCTCCACCATTTGTAGATCCTCCTGGACCACTAAGTAAATTATCTTTGTTTAATCAATCATGATCCTCGTCACCTCGATTATTCCAAAGGGATATGGGCATGGGGAAAGAGTCATTGATCTCACAACCAGTGGTCTTGAAGTTTGAGAAATTTCTCCTTGCTCTTATTGGGGATCTCCTCTCCAAGGATATAAAATGGGAAAGAAAGATAATGGTGGTTGGCTTGGAGGCCCATTCCAAAAGACAAGTTTTTGTGGATGGATTTATCCTTTTATTTTTATTTTTCTAGTTAATATTCTATGCAGTAGAATGATACTTAAAATAGCCATCAGGCTGAAGGTTTGGCCCTCATCCTGATCGATGAAGACCCCACTACTCAAGGTGGTTGGGAAATTTTAAACTTTTTATCTTTAAAAGCACAAAAAATAAATAAAAACAATTAAATTAGGAGATATACAACTCCAATTTGAAAAATTCCTTATCCATCAACATATAAATAAAAACCCTAGAAAATGGTAAAATTTTCAATTGATTTGGTTTTACGGTTATCTCCCAACATCATTAAATGTGCTCTTCTAGGCAAAATCTATGGCAAAAAATCAATTTCTAAAGTTTGAAAAAATAAATTAAATTTCCCAAATTAAAAAAAAAAAACACCTTATTTATGATTGGCTAGAATAAAACTTAGAATAAAAGCTTGCATGAAGTAAGTCAATCAATAAAAAATGACTTGTGTGAATTGGCCAACTTTTAAAACTTCAGATGTAAATTCTGAGCCAGTTTCTTAGCCAAATCATAAACCGTCTACACCACTATTCATGTTACAAACTAACCACATTTTAGACTCTTATTTCATTGAAAATTATAAAGATTTTAATTTTTACACCTCTCCCTAAACTGTATGGTGCCCAAGCCATATGACTTGATCAAGAAAAATAAATAGAGGCTTTAAACCACTTGAAACTACTTCATCTGACCTTATTTTGATCTTATTCAGTCTTTTAATCCTTCCACGTAGGTTTTTAGTCTTCAAGATGAGCTTACATAATTTTATTTTTCCTCTGGCTCTCGATTACATGAAGTTCCTCCCTCGCAACACACTGATCTCTCTGGCTTCCACAGACCACCACTCAGGTTCTATGAACCATGGGATCTAAATACCATATTAGATAAAACACAAAGAGTTATAAAAAACTAGATTGTATTCACAACATATATTCGATATTCAAACAATACAATAAGGCCTAATAGATAGGCAAAGAAATGAGCCACCTAAAAAACATGTGAAAAGGGTGGGTAAAACAATCAATGTCAGCTAGCATGAAAATAGCTAAGCCCATTAAACAAAATAATCTCTTAACCCAAGTGGTGAAGACAACAAACCATAGACTTTTTACCATAGTCAATAACCCAAGGTAAATACATAATTATGCTAATAAATTTAGTAAAACTTATATATTCTCTCCTATTTCCATATCAGTCATAGGGACAACACAACTATAAGCTTGAAGTATTGAAGGAGTATCCCAAGAGGTATATTTTATAGGTTACAATTTGGGTCACTATTATAATTACTTATAACATATTGCATGATTCATATAGAATCTAACACATAGGGTATATTTAAATAAATTTGAAGTTCTTTTCAGAGCATTAACTCTATATAAAAAATCATTGATAGAGTGGTGTTTCGGGAAGATTGACACCATATACCCACTAATCCATTTTTACCAAAACTAATATGAATATGAAAAACCTAAGGTTTTTCTATCTGACAAGGAAGATAGTCCATGACCCAAATTTGAATACAATGGAGTGAAGATGACATAAGACATAGAAGCATCTAAGTGATTGCATCCAGTTTCAATAAGTATTTTATACTAGACACATGCATCTAAAACATATAGTAGCATCAATATAACAGTCTAAGGTTTATGAACGTATCCACAACTATAAAGTTCAAATTTATAGAATCAGTCAAATTTTCAAAAATTTGAATCATGTTCACTTTATACATGTTCTATATCCAAATCTATATTATCATCAAAACCAACTATTTTTTTTTCATTTTTTTTACAATATCTAGCATAGTTCTACTTTATATCTTTAGCATATCAATATACTCAATTTAGTATATTTTCTAAGTTTCTCAAATAATTGGCATACTTTAGAGATAGTCTACCATCCTTTGTCATATGATATCTCTATACCTTTAACCCTAGATTCACCACATCTATATTTTAGGGTTAAACATTTAGTGAGCCACAAATTCATCATCAAAACCCTATATTTTGATCTATGGTTTCTTTATTATCTATTATCATTTACGATTTTTGATTTAACAAGATTTTACAATTTAAAAATTAGATCTTTTTTATCTACATGTTCAATATTGATGCATGCATAGCTCATTTTTATATTTCAATATATAGTTGTAACAAAAGTTTGATACTATACTAAACTAATCCAAGGTATCATCCACACAAATAAGTAGATCTATAAATATAATTATAGGGTTTTAATCTCTCTCCAAAATTCCTTTTGTAAAACACTAGAGCAAGTTCTTTCTAAACCTAACCTCATAGGAAGTGTCCTTATTGATAAATAAAGCATCATGTACTCTAAAATTTCAATCTTTGAGATTCTAAATCAATCCACTATATATGATGATATGATATATGAGTAATTATTTGATACATGTGTACAAACTACTACAAAATAAGCTATTTTTATAGATATTATGCATGATAGAACCTACATAAAATAAGGATGATACATAGTTAAAATATATAAAATAGACCAAGAATAATGTTTTTATAGAAAATAAGGATTTACCATACCTACATAATAATGGAGGCAGTCTCCCTACACACATGCATTCTGATATGGGTGCCTAGATTACAAGGGAACACATAAAATAGACTGATGTTCTATTATAAAATCCTAATTGACTTGTCTTATACAATGCACCATGGATGTAATTTAAACACTTACATGAGTATCCTTCTTCATTACACTTGTGTTTTTAATATTTTTATCTTATATATCTCCCTCATCCTATGGGGGTTGATGTGAGTAGAAATCTACCCAAAGGGTATGACACCAATGCTTACTGTGACTATCACCAAGGCCTTGGGTATTCTATAAACATTTTTTTTTATGTTAAGTCATAATATCCAAGCCCTCATGTATGAAAAAATATTAAATTTGATGATCCTCCAAATTAATCAGGTTCATAACCTAATGATCACTAGAAACTAAAAACATTTAACAATCCTTTGCAATATCATTCAAAAAAGGAACTAGAAGTAAAAATAGCAAACAATGCAAAACAAAGATTTCAAATTAAATTAAATTAAAAAAATCCATGCCAATAAAGTTTAGCAATTGCATTATTCATGGGAGATAAATTTTTTTTCATAACTTTGTTGATCCTACACAAATAAAAACTACTTGTAATGTAAGTTGTTTGCAAAATCTTGACTTTGATGTAAAAGACTTAAAATAAGTCTATTCAAAATCATCCTTTAGAAACAAAAAAATACTAATTTGGACTTAAAGTAATTCAAACAAGGGATTGGGTTATGCCTACAACATCTCCATATGCATTTATAGTGGTAACTCTTTGGCTATACCAAATCAAAATAAACATTGACCAAAATCAGCAATGTATTTCTTTTCTCATGAGGGAAAATTGATCCATTTTCTAAATGATAATATTGACTCTTATATAGAACATGTAAAACATGAGGAGGAACATACTATGTGTCACTTACACTTATCTAATCATGATTCAAATAATGTAAAAGATACAACTAAAGGTTATAAGGTCCAACAAATTATAAAAATACTAAAAAAATAAAATAAAATAAGAAATACAAAAATATGTTCAACATTTGCATATCCTATTAGCTCCTTGGCATGTATGTTTTTGGTTCCATGTTTTTATATGACATGTCATTATCTTGTATACACACATGTTTCACACATATTTGGAGTGTGATACAAACATACATAGATACATCATCTATGTTATTTTAGATGTTGGTCTTTCCCTCTACTCACATCATTAGGACATTAGGGGAATCCACCTATTTGATCATGATACATCCAAGTTATATCATTTTATGGTCACATTACATTATAATATTTCATCTCCTATATGTACTTACACATGCCTTTATCCATGGTTATATATTTCATCGTGTACTTAGTATGCTATGTACTTTAGTTTTTTTTAACACATATATCTAGGGACTAGAATGTTATGTACTTAAAAATTAATAAATTAGGAAATAGAATAAATTAAATGATGCTTTGAGTGGGATAGTGGAATTATGAACTATTATGTTGAGTGAAGTAGTTGGATTTGCATTTGTTAAGGAATTATATGATACTAATTTAGATTTGGTAAGATATTTTTGTAATTAAATAACATATTAATGGGTAATACAGATAGTATTTATGGTATGGAACTTATACATTATGGTTATATATTCAAGGAAAAATAATCATGTATTCCATCTAGGTCTCTAAGATACAATACTACAAGAGATTTCCATAATGGTGGTTTAGATGGACATTATGGTAAGTCTAAGACAATAGCTTCATTAGAGGAGAAGTATTTTTGGCCAAATATGAAGAGATATTTATAAATATATATTTTAAGATGCATGATATGCTAGATAGATAATGTGCAAGCATAAAATACATGGTTCTACATTCCATTACCATTTCCAAGAGGACCATGGAAAATATCGAGTATGGACATTGTGTAGGGGTTTTCAAGCACACAAAGATGTAATGATTCAATTTTTTGTTGTTTTAGACATGATTTATAGGATGTTTCATTTTATTTCACGTAATAAAAATAATGATGCTAGTATAGCATTATAACTATTATTCAAGGATGTTCTATGGAATATTTTTTGAATTAAGCTACACTTTAGTACTTCATACAACCCAAAAACATATAAACAAACAAAATTAGTAAACATGAATTGATAAATTTCTTGAGATGCATAGCTATAAAGAAGCCCAAATAATGGGACTTTATTTTACCACATGTTGAGTTTCCATATAATAGCTTAGTGAATAGATCAATAAGAAAATAACAATTTTAGATTATTTATGGTATAAGTCCTATAGATATTTTATATTTGATACAATTACTAATTACATAATGAGTTAGTGATGATGTAAAAGCATTTGTAGAGCACATACAATAGTTTCAAGAAGAGGTAAGAAGAAAGATATAAAAAATGAATGAAAAATAAAAATTAGAAGTACATGTAACAAGACTGTGAAAGTTATTTGAATAAGGATATTTGATGATGGTGTGTTTGAGAAAAGAAATATTTTACAAAGAAACATAGAACAAGTTGAATTACAAGAAAATCGGTCAATGTGGAATTGTGAATAAAGTCAATAATAATGCTTATAAAGTGAGTTCACTATATATATATATATATATATATATATATATATATATATATATATATATATATATATATATATATATATATATATATATATATATATATATATATATATATATATATATATATATATATATAGAGTTTAATGTTTTATATTTATATTATTTTCATGGAGAATATCTTGAAGGGGAATAATATGAAGAATTAGACTAGAAGCAAAAAAGTACTAAGGAAGAAGAAATAAAAGATAGTGCAGATTATGGATAAGAAGACTCTAAATAGAATATAAGGAATTTATAATAGGTATTTGGTACAGTGGAAAGGAATAAAATGAGAATACAACATTTGGAATTCATAATGGGAGGTAAAACAAATGACAAGAATAAAATTTAGGAGTATATTCTGGACAACTCACAAGAGCTGAGTTATTTTCAATTAGAAGAGAAGATGCAAAGGACTATCTTCTGAAGGCCATAGCTTTTGATTTGTAAGTCCATTTGATCCCTCATTCACGCTAAAATCAAGATATCAAATTTTAATTCAAATGTAGTTAGATATATCCTTTTGGATAAATTTTATATCTTATTTGAGGCCATATGTGACCATCTAAGGGATTGAAAATGCATTTTTATATATTTTTTGAGATATTTCTATTTTAAAAAATAGATTATGTTTGTAACTAGGCATGATCATGAGTTAGAAAATTTCCATTGGATTAATTTTATATGTGGAGTCTTTTAGGCCCATCCAAGCTTGTATGGAAAACTTACTAGATATAGGAGTTGAAAATTTTCTTAGAAGATGAAAGTTATTAAAAATAACAATTCCTAAAAATAACATGGGTAAGATAGATGTAGATAAATTTTGATTTATTTATTTAAATTAATTATTCATGTCAACTTTAATTTGAATTTTATGTTTATTTAAATAATCCTATGTAATTATTTATTTATTCAATTATGTGAATCATTAGAGAAGATCACATTCATCCAATTTATGAGTTTTGTGTCTATTGATATTTTGGTTAGCTTATATTTGTTTTAATAAATTTTAGTGAAGCCACACTAATAAAGGATCCAAAATAGTCCCTTATGACACATCCCACACCTAAAGCACTAAGATTACCTCAAGTAGCACCATCAAAGTTTAACATGAAAAACCCTATAAGAGGGGGAATCCAAACTATAAGCTTTCACTTAGGCGAGGGAACATTAGACACACTTGACCCATTAATGTGTAAAAATATTAAATAATAATTATTTTTTAAAAAAGAAAATAATATTTATTTTAATTTATTATCGAAAATAGTTTTAAAAATAATATTATATAAATAGTAATAAATAATCATTGAATAATATTGATTATTAATAAAATAAATATTATTTTATATCACTAATTACTTAATTAAAATAATTATTGATTATTAATATAAAATAAACTTATAATAATTCATTATTAATTATTATAAATAAATAAAATAATGCTAATGATTAACCCTAAATTGGATATGGGGCTATCCTACACTTGGTGTTAATAATAGAGTTAAGATTATAGAAATGATAATGGATAAGGGTGATAATCAGATCTACAACATGGTAATTAAATTCTCAACCTAGATATAAGCAAACACTAACTTTATTGTGCTATGTATAGGTTAAATGTAGAAACTATAAATATGTTAGATATAGAAATGACAAATAAGTGATATATTTTGATTGTTATTATGCTAACATAGTGTTAGATTTTGAATAGGAAAAAAGTAGGATAGAAGGAAATTTTGGATGAGTCGTCATATTTTGAATCTAATGTTTCTAGACCTATAGACACTAACATGTGCCTGAGATTGTTTTATCAAAATTATTATTTGGGATTGACACAAGTGTCCTATAAAGAATACCATCTAAAAAAGTATGTAACAACATGGATTCTTATGGGTTTCTCTTTGCCTTTGCTCTAGTGCCTTCAGATCTAGGTCATGGATTATCACTCCTCATAAAATTACAAAAGCCTCTTTATTCATATTCATCATGAACTAATGGGAAAATAATTTAATAGTCACATTGTGTTGAACTAAACCTAAACACCCCTATATTAGTGAGTGTTGCTTACATAGTCAATACTTCAAAGAGGGATGCAGATTGATGTAGTTATCCCCTATGTGTTGGATTGTGTCTAAATCATGCAATATTGAAAATAAAGTATAACATTACCTAGGTTTTAACCTTACAAATAAATCTCTTGGGATACTCCTTTATTAATTCAGACATATAGATGTGTTGTACCTATGATTGGTATCGAAATAGGGAATCTTTATTAAATTGAATATTCTTTGAATGCTCTTTGGTAGGAATACTAAGTATTATTTTCATGTTGGTAGGTAAGGAATGAAGGAGAGTTGATCTTGTATTTATAGCAATGCCTACAGAGTAATAAATTGTGTTAAAAAACTTATGGAAACCATTAAGATACGTTTTATTTTAAAATTTGGTGAATTTAGGGCAATAGGCACATGCACTAGGTCAGGGCACTAATGTCAATGCTAGTGTCTATTTTTAACATTGGTGTTTCAGGATCAATAAACTAGGTACAAGTTTAGAACATGTAGAGATGGGATATAATTAAGTTTAATTATTCTAGGCAAGATCAAAGTCTTAGGTCATCAACATAACAATATTCAGACTAAGAGATATAGACCAAGGGGCATAAGATAGAGTAGATTTGAGACTTATAGAAGTTGGAAAAGGTCCAAAACTAAGAACAAATAAGATTTGAGTTTACCAAGATGAGTCACTATATAATCAATAAATATCATCTACATTCCCCCTATTTAATATAGAATGAAATTACTAGTTTAAAGGAAAGAAATATATATATGGGTGTGTAGAGAATAGCTTATCTCTGTGTGTGTCCAACATGAGTTATTTTCTAGTGAATAACCTAAAATGAAGAGCATTACATTGTATATAATCCGTATATATAGTCTAGGATTGAAAGTATTTGAAATAAATCTAAATTAAAAGAGCAAGGTTTGGGAGAACACCTATTTGTCAATGTAACTTCCTTGCCTAGTAGAAAGTTGAATATAAAAATATGTATCATTGAAAGGATCTGAGACTAAGATTATGAAAAATATAGATAAATATTTAAATTACATATATTCAAGAATAGATAAAGATATAGAGAGATATATTTGTAGGCACTTTCCCCAAACCTTTGAGTAAAGGTGATTTACCACATAAAAGTTGATGGTATCTAAATTTTTCAATGAAATGATACTTATAACCTAGCGAGGTTGATTGATAAAATCAAGTCCAACATAAAAATTTAGAACTATTCAGTGTTTTAATCACCTCAAATAAACCAAAAAAAGAGCCAAATACTGCAATAGATTGGCTCAATAATGTCCATAAAAGTTTGTAAGGTATCAATATAAAAATCTATGGGATGTGGTAACAACTCATAAAAGTGTTTTAGAATATGAAAATTATTTGTATTTTTCAATATCAATCACAAATTACACAAAATATTCACCTTAGATATGTCTCATATAGAAACTTTGTATAAAAAAGGTACCAATGTATAGAATTCTGGTAGAACTTTGAATATGAATCATATGACTTTGTGCTTTAGCCAATTCATAAAATTATGTAAATGTGGAGATAATTATTATAAAGCATACCCTCCACTATATATGGATATATTTTAAAATTTATATAAGTACCAATGTGGAGAACATGTTTTCAAAACATGCTCCCACTACAATCTAGAGATTTAAAATATTGAATAGATGTGAAAAACATAATTCTAAAGCATACCACCACTAAATTTAAAAATAATGAATGTATGGAAGCCATTATAATATGACATGTCATCACTAAATTTGAAAATTAATATAAGTACCATATAGTACATAATTGTACAAAAAAGATTGCCAAAGCTTGCCTCCACTGAATCTAAAATCTATGATAAATGTGGAGAACATGCCTCTATGATATGCCCCCATTAATATGACCCACGTCATGTGACCCAAACCTGCGCGCCCCCCCCCCCCCCCCCCCCCCCCCCCGCTTTGAGGTGAGGGAAAGATAGGAAATGGTAGTTACCTCACCTCAAAAGGATAAGATAAATCTATAATATGTGAATGTAACCATGGAGAATATAGAGGAACATGTCTAGGTAGATATAGTATTGAAGCACATAGAATAAATGTCATCATATGAAGGCCTGAGATCCATGATAAGGGTCATTGAAAAATGATTATATTAATAGTACAAGCTCAACAAGCAAACAAGAACACACACAAGAGTACTAAAAATCAAGTTAAAATGCAATGGTCCAAGGATACTACAAATAAGGGGAATGTTGAAATGTCGTATAATTGAAAGGACATGCATTAGCCAAATATTCCTAAAAGAAAGGATGTCATGTTCAAATTTACATATAATAAAAAATGACATATGAAAATGTTAATGAAAACATACATAGGCATGATGGATACAAGAAAAATAAAATATTAAAATGCGTCAACAAGGAATGCAATAGTAGGGAAAGACACTCAAGTAAATGCATAAAATAAAGTATAAACAACAAACATAAACATGTCATAATAGTCCATGGATCAAGTGTGTTAGGAAAAAATGTCAATTGTATATCATATCAAGTATATTGTGTAAGATTTAATCATGGACAAAGTCATGTGTAATTACATATGTAAGATAAAACATGATAGTGTACACTGATCATCAAATCATATAACCTATGTGTATGAAGATCAAAGAAGTGGATGCCCCCAATTTTTGCATGACATGAGAGGAGGGATGGACTAAAATTTTAAAATAGGAATGGGTCATGTATTATTGTATGAATGTATCAAACTTAAGTATAAGTGTGATAGGTTTGTAGGAGTAACTAATAATACCATACATCAACATAGAACTAACACATAGATTCCAAGGAGCTAATAAAACATGTAGGTGCTAAAAGTGTTTTTGGATTTTTCAGTGATTTTCATTTTTTTTAATTTTTTAATATTTGAAGAAGAAATATCATCCTATGATGTCATCTAATGAATGGTCATATATATCCCCCTGATATGAACCTAGTGTAATAATCTTGAGACACTATTAAGAAGAATGTATAGGCTTAATATAATCTTGAGACACTATTAAGAAGAATGTATACATTTAATATATATCACAGTAGTATCGATGATGCTTGGCATATATAAAAAATATGACTATGTGGTCATGAAGAAGTAATAAGAGTAGGGGATTGTGGACCCCATAGTTGAGTTAATTGTGGTTTCATTTGATTAAAAATAGTAGATGTATGTTTGGGTGCTCCATATACTTAAACATGGTGTTTAATATATGGGGATTTTGTGGAATCCACTGTATGTCTCTAATGTAATGGTATCTAAGGTAATAGCTACCAAGTAAAGGGGATTACTTTTTATTTACATTTTTTATGGTGAATAGTCCACAGTAGGCTTGGTAATTAACTATCTCTTAATAAGTTTTTATTGTTCAAGAGGATGCTCATCTAGAATTATGTAAACTTTGACTACCTGATTGACATGAATGTATTTAACACACCCATGTACTATATAAGGTATTACTCTAAGTGTATGGATCTAAGGTCTTCACAATAACATATCAAATATACCCATTTAAGGAATAACTTAAAAGGTTGTAACCACATCTATAGTACCAACCTATAAAGGTAGGTCAATCTCTTAAAGAACATTAAGGGAGGTCCCATCATATGGTCTAAATAATCTAGTAGAATGATGAAAATTACTTTGAGTATAGCCTAAGTTTCTAAGTAATGTCATGGTAAAAACATTCTCTCTTACACCATTATCAATCATGACATTATGTATAGGGTATTTATCAAGGTATGCTCAAATGATTAAAGAATGAAGATCAAAGTCATCATGCTTAATTTCATTGTCGTGAAAGGTAATAGAGGATATCTAAAATATAGAAGGTATATGACATGTGTAAGTATCAATAATAACATTTGACAAATCCCATTATATAAAGACATTAATCAATTTTTGTAACATCAAACTTATCCTCCTAACTTAGACTCATGAAAAGACTTGAATTTGTAAACAAGATTTTAAGTATGTATTTTGATATAACATCATTTGTTTTTCATAATGTTGAAGGCAAATTTCTATATTGTGTTATGCAAGATGAGGTTCCTCCTATTCTTGAACAAGCACATGGGGGAATTTATGGTGGCCAATGTAGTGGGCATGATATAACCCAAAAATTCTTACATATGGGATACTTTTCACCCACTCTTGGAAAAGATGTTATAAAATTTACTAAAAATTGTACTCCTTGCCATCTTCATGATGATGTAATTCATTACCGCTAGCCAAGCTTTAAATTGTTGAATCTCCTTAGCCAGTTTCTATGTGGCAACTAGATCTAATAGGCAAACTACCTCAATCACAAGACGTGCATGTCTTTATTATCACCAGTATTTAATACTTCACCAAATAGGTTGTGGTATCCTCAAAAACACGGATGTCAAATAGCTTTGTGAAAAATATAAAATCAATCACACATTTTCCACACTCTATCATCCAAAATGTAATGACCATGATGAGGCTACAAACAAAATTCTTAATAAAACTATCTAAAAGATAATTCATGAAACATGCATGGATTGGCACCATAATTTATATTATGCTTTTTGGGCCTATCACACTAGCATACATGTTGCCACTGGGGCAACATCATTTTCTATAGTCTATGGTTCTGAGTCAGTCCTATTAAAAGTTGACATTCATTATCTCTGTATATCTCTTCATGGTATCATACTTGATAAAGAATTTTGTGAAGCTTGGCTTCATGCCCTTAATCTCCTTGATGAACATTGTCTTTCTACTTTACAATACAATCACCAAATAAGGCCCATATTTCCAAACAACATAATAAATGTGTTAAATTTTTCACATTTAATATTGGTGATTATGTCCTTAAATTAGAGTATACTCATGAAAAAGAAGGTAAATACACCCAAAAATGGTGGGGTCCCTATTTAGTCAAAGATATGCTTGGTCTAAGAACCTATCTCCTTCAAACCAATGAAATTGATGTTTTTAAAGAGTCCACCAATGCGTAATTTCTCAAGTATTTTTCCAAATATCATTCCCTTATTTTGATGCTTTCTATATGATATCTATCTAATAATTTTTAAAGGTTACTTACACAGCTCTCACCCTACAAAATAGTTATCTACTTTCAAAAACCTTAGTCCTTCCTTTTGGTCTTTTGGTTTCCATTTGTCTTAGGAGTTACATTGCAAAATTGTGGATAGGACCCAATCTTCCTCATGATATACCATAGTTTTTTTGTTTTCATAAATTTTACACATTTTTTGAAACCCCTTGGGTTTTTATTTTGTGAGTTGTAGTGTAATACCATGGATAGGACTTAGCCTTCCTCATAAATACCATATTTTTCTTATCCCACTTCTTTTTCCAATAATTTTGACACCTTCATGGGTTTTATCTTTTATGAGTTATAGTGTAAGACCATGGATAGGACCTGGATTTCCTCATAAAATCACCATCTTGTCATTCTTGTCTACAACATGCTCTACAATGGTTACAAGTTATTGATCTTTGTTTTTAGCTTTCACTTTTCCTTCTTTTTACAGATGGAATTTGCACAACAATCTATGTTGCTATGTTTTCCTCCATTTCCCACATTCTTATAATAAGAAGTTACACTTTAATGTCATTGAATCCTTTTTTTGCCTTTTTTTATTTGAAGTAATTAAAATTGTTTCATGTTCGATTCCTCTTGATTTACATTCCTTTCACTGCATATTGGATAAAACAAGGTCAAATTCAAGATTACACTTTTACTTCACCTAAATTTATGCGAATCTTAGACACTATTCTCTATAAATTCTCTCTCTTAGAAACAAAGTCCCAAGTATTCAAATGAAAGCCATCTTTAGCACCCATGTTTAGTTTTTGAAATTTGTATGGGAGAAGAATATAAAAATCATCAAGAAATTTAAAATCCAAATCATTTGAAACAAAAGACAATAATATACAAAAGGCAATATCAAAATCTTAAAAGTCAAAGTCACACCAAAAATATGTGTTTACAAGCCATCTCCTATCTCCAATTGAAGCTCAAAATACATAATTGGCCTCACAATAGAGTTGAGGTCCATTGGGGTGTGGTAGGCCATTAGATTGGAATAGGATAATTCAATAAAATTTATGGTGCTACCTAATTTTTCATGTAAGTACCCAATCTTCATAGTAGATTGATGACTTTATAAAAGATCCTGAGAATTGGGGAACACATTGTGGGAAGGTAAGTCTATTTTATTTTTCATGCATATAGCCTTCATGAGATGTTCTACATACTACATTTTTTGACCTAAGACTTGTGTGGCTAGGAAAGTTCTTCAGAGTCCTTAAGGCTGAAAGTCCTCTTGTTTTGACAAACCTAATTTGAGTGTCTTGACTTTGATAAATATTTCCTCTACCTTGTTTTTTTCTTCATTCTCACATCCACCCATTTCATTTTCCCCCTTAACAGGGAAATTATGATTCTAAATCTATTTTATCTCTTCTATACTTTCTTCTTCTTCACATTTTCAAAACATACTAGCACTACTTTGTTTCAGTTTTATCTATCCTTAGATCAAAATAATATGCTTGAAAACATATGAATTACTTTCTCTACAACATGGATTTAAATTTATAGATGTGCCTTGATCTCTTTTTACTTTTTATGATTATTTTTCCACCCCTTTTAATAGATGCCTGAGTTTTTTATACTTTCATGTACTTTTTTCATTGTTGAGTGAGGTTGGCTTGTTGCTTCTCACTCATCAATGTTGTTTTCCCTTTTATGTACCTTTTTCCATTTATGATTGAATAAGGATTGTTACTTCTCACTCATCAATGTTGTTTTACCAATTTGACCTGCCCATCTTCAGGAAAGTAAGGATTGTTACTAATTTCACATTGATGTTTGATTACCATCACTTTGACATGTATCCTTGGTTTGATTTGGTGAGTTTTCCTTTCTTACTTAAGGTTTACTTGTTTGAGTTTTTTAGTCTTTAGTAGCCTTTGATTTTGAGTTAACCATCCAATAATAAAGATAAGTCAAGGTACACATCAAATTTAATTTTGAATTATTTCCCTTTCAATCATTTACTTTCATTTATTTTATGATTTAAAATACTGCAACTTGTTTTTAGCCTCAACATTATGTGTTACTATGTTGTATCTCAAAGCACCATCCCCTATTGCACTTGAGTGACACATGATGGGCTTTGAATGGGGCATATGTATGCAAATAATATTTTCACACTTTTATCAAATAGTAATGTTTTTTAGTCTTATAGGAACTTGTTGATTTTGAATCTCTCTGAATGCACACTTTAAGGGGCAAATGAGGAAAGGGGTAGGTAGACCATTGGTACTTCATAGGATTATTATCTCTTATTGTCACTTATTACCAATCTAACTGACTCTTAAAATGATTCTCATAAGCTATTACTCCTCTTTCACACACTTTTCTAGTCATTTCCCACCTTCCATCCCTATTATCCTAACCTAAAACCCCTTTAGACAATTTACAATACTAGGTCGACTGTGTCAAGCTTGTACTCTTATGGGTAAAATTCATTTAGGGTCTAGGTAAGCTCTTGCCTGACCTAGCCTATGACCTAATATATTTGTGTCCATAACATTACTACATTGACTAGGTTGACCCAATCAGACAAATTTTTTGAACAGGCTTAGGGTTAAATCTATCTATATATACAAGATCATTTTATCATTATTTAAAGAGATCAAGAGTTATTATTCACTTATGCTTCTTTACAATCTAGTCTTCCACAATTGTACTTCATGATTATTAGGTTAGGGTTTCTATTTGGATAATCTAGTCTTGTGGAGAAGTCTTGGATGCTTTGGCCTTTCTTAGTGTTCTTTAAAAATCACAACAACCTCTTTTGAAGCCCTATTTGGCCAAGGGAGAGATTGAGTCTTGACGGGTTTGTCTTTCAGGTAAGTATTCTTTAACTTTACTCCTCTCTTTAGTAGATAAAATTAGCATAAGTATTAGCTTTAGAATAATATTACTCTTCTTCTCCATGTATTAGGGTCTTACTTATACATAACTTAATTGATATTCTCTTATACATGTTTACTAACCACCACTTTGTGCCACAAGCTTTGGTGGGCACTAGATTAGACGTTACTTTACTTATTATTAGTTTAGTGAATATGAAAACATAGGTCTTAATTAGGGTTATTGATTTATTGTGATTGACTGAAGGCTTTGGAATCCTCCTTAGTATTGTTGTTGTGATAAGAGATCCCCTAATTGGTTCTATAAAATCCACATATTGGCCATGTTGTTGATTATCTAATGTATCCCCAGTCAGAAGTGTAAGTAGGATCTATCTTTTGAGTTAGAAATGATTTATAGACTTGATGCATTTTTGATTGAATATAAGAGGTACACTTGATTATGGTCTAGAATACAAGAATAATCCAAATTTCTTCTTGCATGGACACATAGACTCAGAGTATGTAGGATCTATTGAGGATAGGAAATCAACCTTAGGGTATATTTTTCATCTTAGGTATGGATGAATTTTGTAGATTAGTAAGAAGAAAGATGTTGTTTCTCTTTCATCCATAAAGGTAAAATACTATGCCACACGAGTAGATGTGTGCAAGGAAATTTAGTTACGTCACATTATGTCTGACATAGACATTCTTGAAGATTAGCCACTAATTCTTTTTTGAAATAATTAGGGTGTGTTAAAGCTTGTCAAAAATCCAGTATTTCATGAGAGGACCAAACATATTGAGGTCTAGTGCCATTATATTTGAGAACAACTCTTGAACCACTGCATTTATCTCTAATATTTCCCAATAGATTCATCGGGATTAGATATACTCACCAAATCACTTGGCAAGGTGAAATTTAGTGTATTTCGAGGGCACATTTGTAAAAAAAAAAAAAAAAAGTAATAAAGGGGGGATTGTTAGCATAAGTTAGTTAATTACATTGTTAGTTTTACATATCAATTAGAAGTTCGATTGGTAGTTAAACCACTGATGAAAAACTATATAACTATTTTGGACTGTATATATTCTCCTAATGCCTCACTAACTAAACATAAAGTATTCTCCTTTGTCTTTAATTTGAAATAAAAAAAACATTTTTTTGGGCCTGAACACTTCTTATAAAATCATCAAGGCCTAAAGGCTTCTAAATTTTTTCCCTAGACATATTCAAGGATATTATAAAGACCTAAATAATAAGTTAAAGAGGAAAACAATGGGTTGAAATAAAAGAAAGAAAATGATAACCATAAAAGAAAAGTGTTTCATGTCAGGTTCACTAGATTCATATGCATAAAAAGTGACAATATTTTCTTGTATTCTTGACCTCTCTAAGTCTAATAAAGAGAGCCAAAAATAGTGATGTGGATATATTAGTTATTGGTTTGGCTACTTGTTATGATCTCATTGAAAAAATTGAATTCATTGGTTTAGTTGAACTATTGTATGGGAATATAGGCTAAGTATCTCATGGGATTAGCTTATCTATAACAATATAACTCATCTAATTTATAATGCGAATTTTTAAAATACAAACTAAGGATAGATAAGAGCTAAAGAGTATCTTGGTTATAAATAAACCAAAAAAAATAGCTCTTGCTTTATGTTTCACTCCTTAAATGAGTTGATGTTAAGCTATTAGTGTAGGTTTTTATTTTTCCCTATTTTTTAATTAGGGAAATTGTATTTCTTGTGCATGCATGAAGTTTTTCTACATTTGTGGGATAGGCTAGCTTATGTGGAGGTGTGTGTCATAGATGTGTCATAGGTGTCATAAGTAACTCCCTTGATGGGAGTTACTTCTCTATTCTTAGCACCTTATCACCACCTTTCATGGAGGAGTTATAGTCTACTCTTGGGGTGCCTTGTCCACTTTTTGTGGAGGCGTTACTTACATACTCTCCTGTATGTATTTCTCACTTTGGCCATCTCATGTTAATCAGATTTTGGTTTTCTCTATTTTGTCTTGTGCAATTTATCTTCTTGTGTTATTTTCAAATTGCTTTAGTATCTATGTGGTGTGCACTTATTTCAACAAGTGTGATCACGTCTCCATTGCACTCGCATTATTTAGATTTTGGAAACAACTCCGATATGGTATAAGAGAAAGAACCGTAATTGTGTGTCTGGTTATGCTTTTAGTTCATTTTGAAATCAAGAGGAGTGGAGTTCTCTTTATTTTTTTTATTTTCTAGGTTTGATCTAATATATATATATATATATCATTTTTGGTATCATTTTCTTGGGAATCCTTGGCCTTTAGGTGTCTTGGTTGTCTTCACTTTAGGGGTTGGTTCAGCAGTTAGCTTGAGCGCCATTGTTGTGTGCAAGGAGCAAAGGGAGAAGCAACACTTAGCAACAGAGGGAGGTGCAGCACTCAACAAGCTTCTGCACCCCATGCACTCTCCAACAACAGTCAACTTTCTAAGCCAAGCTTTTGTCCTTCCAACATGCCAAGCACTAGCAAGGCACCTTCACTTCTGCCATGCCATCAGCTATACGACGTCTAAAATAGGTTTATTTTATTTAATATGGTGCATTTTCCTTGTCTTACTCTGCCCAGACCTATTGTGCATTGAAGTCAGTAGATTCTAGCTTATTTTCTCTATTTGTAAGGTGCCAAGTAGGCTGTATAGTTTCTAACAGGTCTACATTTGTTTTATCTTTTTTGCAAAATAAATTCAGGGCTGTTTGTTTTTGGTGCCCCTTCCTTACTTGGCATCCCATGTGGCGCCCCTTGGACACTTGGAAATCCATCATTATATCTATGCTTCATTATTTTCAATGAAAAATTGACTTGTAAAACAAAAATTAGTCAATTTGACTGAATATTTAACTTTTTAGACAGTTTTGTAATTTGGGGGTTTTCATTTAAAACTTGTATCTTCACCTGTTGAAGACGAAGGGTGAGGCCTGGGTTGGTGGGAGGCCAATTCCCCCTCACACAAACCTCCTTTGGATTCCTCATTCCATGTCAAATTCAACAAGTGGTTGGAATGCCACTTTCTCTCTCAAAATAGGCATTATTTTAATGTTTTAGTGTTTTTTTTTGCAAAAACACTAGTTTATGGGAAAATTGAATCTTTAATATCTTGCAAATGGTAGCTCAAATTTAGGTGTCATTTTTTGTAAAAGTGTTTGTAATTCAAATATTCATAGCGTAGACTTATTATTGGTAAAAAATGCACTATTTTGCAAAGTGCCAAAAATTTGGGTCTCTCGAGATGCTTTTTGGCCAAGTCCGACGTTCTGTTTGCTTTAGTCTTGCACTGATTGCGCTAAGGTGCATTTTCAGCTGAGTCTGACATCTTTTGAGTGTGCACTTGCATATTTAGGGGGGGGGCTCAATATTTTAGGGGGTTGTGATTGCTTTTCACAACTTGCAAATCTTTGCTTTCATTCTCTTTTTTGCATAATTTCACAACTTGCAATCAACACAACTTCACCTAAATTCAACTAAAAATAGATTATTTTCAACTTAAAACCCTAACACCCTTCAACTATCATGAATGGAAGGTTAAAATGTCAATCATTCTTAGAAGCAAATGGTTCTATAGGATCACCATGGGTACTGAAGTAGAACCCAACACTGATGTTGAAAAGGTCAAGTGGTACAACCGTAGTGACGAAGCCTATGGATTACTGAGCTTGTTTGTGTCTCCAAAAATTTTCTTCCATCTAGAATCTTCCCAGACTACCAATGACATATGGGACACCTTAAAAAAATTATTTGGTAAGCTTGATGAGATTAGAGGTCATGAGCTCAAAAATGAACTCATAAGTCTAAGTCCTAACTTTGACACCCTATAGGGCTTCTTCACTAATTTTAAGGCCCTTAGATTACAATTGAAAGAATGTAGAATAGAGAAGAAAGATGATCAACTCATCCTTTCTATTCTCGCAAAGTTAGGTCCAAGCTATTCAGTCTTTGTCTCCACCTTCCATGCCACAAAAAGTGCCCTTGGCACTACATGGAAAATGCCTTCTTTGGATTCATTCATTACCAACTTGAATAGGGAGAAAGATAAGTTAATTCAAATGGGCACAATGAAGTCTACTCAACCCCAAGCTTTGATAGGTAGAAATGGTAAGGATAAGACTTTAAAAAAGGAGAAGAAGAAAAAGAACAAGGACCAAGAGAAGAAGAAAAAAAACACCAATCTTGCAAAAAACAACACTGAGTCTTCATCTTCCAATGCTAAACCTAAGAAGGAGAAGGTTAAGTTTGCCTATTATAAAAAGATAGGGCATGATGAACAGAAATGCATGAAGAAACAAATAGATCACCTAACTCATCTTCTAGAGAAGAACAACATAGGTGTTCTAGAGTCCATCAAGTAGAATTCATCTACCCAAGATTCTATCAAGGCAAAAGGCAAGGGTAAGGAGAAAGAAAAGGGCAAGGCCTTTGTAGCTACAACAGCTTCTAATCTTCATGGGTCATTGACTCGGGTGCTTCCCACCACATGGGCTCTTCACTAGTTGAGTTTTGATCTATAAAGCCTTGTAGCATGACTTCAATTAGTTTGGGTGATGACACATCAATTTTTGTCATAGGGAGAGGGTCAATTGAAATGGAAGGAGGAACATTCAATAATGTTCTAAGTGTTCCTTCTCTTTCAACCAATCTCTTATCAGTGTACCAAATCACTCACATTGGTCGGGGCATGAGAGTTGAGTTTTCACCAGATTTAGTGGCTATCAGGGAGTTGCATAGTGATACTACAATGGTAGTAGGTAGGGTAGATCACCAAGATAGGTTATACACCTTCTCACATTTTACATCAAATTATTCTCCAATAACATTATTGACTCATTCGAATAGAGTTAGAAAATTGTGGGATGAACAGTTTGGCCACCTTAACTACCTCTACCTTGAGCAACTTTGCAAACATGACATGGTCATTGGCTTGCCTCGTGTCCAATTCTCAAAAAGACTTTGTGAGGGGTGCTCCCTTGGAAAGCATCCCAAAGCAAATTTTGACAAAGGCAAAGCTTGGAGGGCTTTACAACCTTTGGAGTTAGTCCATAGTGATGTATCGGGACCCTTTCCCAAACCATCTTTCACAAGGGCCAAGTACATCCTCACTTGCATTGATGATTTCTCTAGGTACACTAAGATATATTTTCTCAAACAAAAGTCTGAAGTGTTTGAAAATTTTCTAGACTTCAAGGCTCTTGTTGAGAAATAGACTGAGAAATCCATCAAGGTTCTTCAAACTAATAATGGAGAGGAGTATGTCAGCATCAGATTTGAGCAATTTTGCACGACATAGGGGATTGATTTGTAGTGCACAGTCACTTGTAGTCCTTCACAGAATGGGGTTGCAAAATGCAAGAATAAGTTCTTAAAAGAGATGGGTAGTTGTATGATTCACTTCAAATCCTTAGCACCATAGTACTAGGATGAAGCCATCAATTGTGCTTGCTACATTCAAAATAGGGTTCCTCACAAAGCTCTGAAAGGGATAACACCCTTTAAAATAAAAAAAAACTTGATGTTGAGCACCTTAGGGTTTTTGGATCCCCAGCTATGGCCCACATTCTAAAGAAGAAATGCAAAGCTATGGAATGTCAGTCCAAGCCTTGCATCTTTGTAAGATATCAAGATGGTATTAAGGGGTATCACCTTCTAGATCTAGTCACTCATGAGTTATTCATCGAGAGAAGTGTCTACTTTTAGGAGAGTCCTAGAAACTCAACACTTGACACTTCTTCTCCCTCATCAAATCTACTTCTTCATGATGATTCCTCATCAGATTCATATTTGCGACAGCAGGTTCTCAAGCCAGAGACATCTTCTTATTCTTCAAGTTTGACAGTAAGGACAGTGATGCAGAGTCATCCACCTCTAGTCAGTTAGAGGATGAGGAGTTAGAACCTGACTCGCACACTTTCAGGCCACTTTGGGGTAGACAAACACTTGAGAGTGCTGGCACTTGGGCAGGAGATCCTGCAGATGATAGACATACTAGGGGGATTTTCAGAGAGATCCAAATGCCTTCTTTACTTCAGTTTTAGATCCACAAACTTTTTGAGAGGCATCGGGGGTACCTAAGTGGGATAGTGTTATGGAGGAAGAATATTCTTCCTTAATTAAAAATCACACTTGAGACTTGACTTCACTTCCTAAGGGAAGAAAGATGGTTTTATGTAGGTGGATATATCAAACCAAGTTTGCAGCAGATGGGTCAATTGATAAGTATAAGGTGCAATTGGTCACCAAGGGTTTCTCATAGGTGGCAGGCATTGACTACTCAGAGACCTTTGCACCGATTGCAAAGATGACTTCTATTTGATTCACTTTGGCTATTGCCATAACACATGGTTGGGATGTGCATCAGATGGATGTGAATAGTGCCTTTCTTCATGGAGACCTAGAGGAAGAGATCTACATGGAACAACTACCAGGATTTGTTCAAAATTCTTCCTTAATATGCAAACTTAGGAAATCTATCTATGGCCTCAAATAGGCCCCTCGGGTTTGGTATGCCAAGATGGATACCTCCCTTCTCACAGTGGGTTTCACTAGGTGCCATTCTGATCCCAATGCCTACTTCTTATGGGAGGATGATTTGCTCTTGATTTTGGTTCTATATGTTGATGACCTTTTGATCATCAGGATTTCTTCATCAGCTATTGCAGCAGTGAAGGCATATCTTCAAGATAGATTTGACATGATAGAATTGGGTTTGTTGCACTACTTCTTTGGCATTGAGATCTCACAGTCAAATTCAAGAATTTCTCTTGCACAGCCTAAGTATGCTCTTGATTTATTGGCTCAATTTTACATGACTAATTGCAAGTCATCTCTGACTCCCTTTCTATCAGGAGTCATGCTTGAGGCTGATTATTCTTCACCATTGGTTAATGCCACTAGGTATTGACAACTTATTGGTAGTCTCATCTACTTGACTCACACCAGGTTCGACATATCATATACAGTGGGACTTGTCTCTAGATTCATGCAGGAACCTCATGAGCTGCATTGAAAAGTAGCTAAGAGGATCTTGCATTACATACAGGGTTCACATAAATATGGGATTTATTACAAATTTGGCATAGAGGTTGACTTGGTTGGATATATAGATTTAGACTGGGCTAGCAATTCACAGACTCACAAGTCCACTTTTGGTTACAATTTCTCTCTAGATTCTGGTCCTATCAGTTGGTCTAACAAGAAATAGAATGCTATTGCTATATCATCCATAGAGGCAGAGTACAAGGGAGCTATTAATGCAGCTACTAAGGCTATTTGGCTTCAGGGGATACTTTCTGAGTTTGACATTCCTATCAGGCAGCCCACCATCATTTATTGTGACAACTAGAGTACCATTCAGATTTGTAAGAATCCAGTTCAGCACTAGTAGACCAAGCACATAGAGATTCACATGCATTTCATTTGGGAGCTTATTCATAGTCAGGTCATTGACTTGGTATTTTGCCATTCTTCAGAGCAGGTTGCAGACATCTTCACCAAACCTTTCACTGAGAGCAAGTTTATTTATTTACAAGCTCTTCTTGGGGTGCGGTCCATATCTACATTAGCATCATCTTCATGGGGGCCCACTAGCCTCTTCTTTATTTTATGTCTCTCTTTTGGGGGGGAGTTTTTTCCTATGGATTTTCTCATTTTCTCTATCTTATGGGAGATTGCATTTGTGCATGGGTACCTCATCAGGTCTAGTTGCCGGGACCCATTTTATATTTCCACACTGCCCACCTAAGCTGCACTTATGGGGGAGTATTAGTGTAGGTTTTTATTTTTTCTTATTTATTAATTAGGGAAATTGTATTTCTTGGGCATACATGGAATTTTCTTACATTTTTGGGATAGGCTAGCTTATGGGGAGGTGTGTGTCATAGATGTGTCATAGGTGTCATAAGAATGTCATATGTAACTCCCTTGATGGGAGTTACTTCTCTATTCTTAGCACCTTGTTGCCACTTTTCATGGAGGAGTTACAGTCAATTCTTAGGGTGCGTTGTCCACCTTTTGTGGAGAGTTACGTACTCTTCTATATGTATTCATCACTTTGGCCATCTCATGTTAATCAAATTTTGGTTTTCTCCATTTTGTCTTGTCCAATTTATCTTCTTGTGCTATTTTCAAATTGCTTTAGCATCTATGTTGTGTGCACTTGCTTCAACTTGTGTGATCACATCTCTATTTCAATCACATTATCTGGATTCTGGCAACAACTCTGACATAGATTACTTGAGGTATTTGATAAATTCTATCAGGATAGACTTCCCTAGTCATTTCCATTGGTAAAGTGAATGAAATTATATGAATATAGACTAGAGGATGAAGATTAAAATAAAATTTTAGTTTTATATTTCTTGATGGGATAAAAAGTGATTTTTCATAGCTAATTTCACTTCAAATAGCCTAGTTTGTACATTCAATATATTTAGCTGGATAATGATTGAATTGAGTAATGGTTTTGAGTAGAAGAATTTTATTCAGAACTTAAAGTCTAAAATATTTTGTATATTTTGTGTTAGAATGGAAGAAATTACTCGAGTAAATGTCTTCTTATATATAAGTTTGATTTTTCACATAGTTTCATCCAAAACTAAAGAATTTTTTTTCAATTATATTTAGTTTTTTTAATAAATTGTATGAATTTTATTTAATTATTTATTTATATATATTTTTAAAATGTAATATTTTTTTATTTTGGTTTCTAATGTATTTGGATAATTAATATTTTGATAAATAAAATGGGTTTTATATATTTTTTTAAAACTAATATTTTGAATGTACTTTAACAAACTACAACTATTAATAAAAAGATAGATTAAAAAAAACAAAGAAAACAAACTTCATTTTTTTCTTTTTCAAAGAGACGCTATGAAATGATGACAAATTGAATGCTGAATGTGAACTATTTGAATGCTTATTTTCTAATTTTATAATTGTGCGTAAATTTACTTATATGGTCTAAAAGGCATGTTCTATTCCTAATTTTGATGAACTCAAATAATGACGAAGGAATAATGTAAGTTTTAAGATGTACGTCTAAATTCTAAGATATGACTTTTGAGACTGTATGTATGTAATATAAATATGCGTATATTGAAATTGCATCCGAACCCAAAAAAACTATGTTTATAAATAATTTATTTTTATCAAATCTAAAAATGGAAACATAAATCCTTATTTAAGTAAAGTTATGATTTTCTTTTTCAAATGTATGCATAAATTTAAAGATATCATTGTTAAACCAATATTTTATTTTTTGGTTTTGCCTGAGTTATTAATAATTTAAATTGGTGTGAAGAGCTAACTAATTTTTGTGCATGTATGTGTATGTTTGAAAAATAAAATGGGAGAATATAAATTGTTGGAAATATAATAATTGATATTTTGAACATTAAAACTAATTTTTTTTAAATGGAAAACTTCATACTATTATTATTGGGTTCAATGTATACAAGTAAAATCTTATAAAAAATTAATAATTTATATTTAAAAAAGTAAAAAATAATTTTAATTTTAATTTTAATTTTTGTATTTTTTTTAATATTGAAAAAAAATTATCAAAAAAATTTAATCAAATGAAAACACAGAAAGGTAAAAATTGAGAAAAATAAAAATATCCCAACCTCATTCAATTAGAGGACAAAATAGAAAAAGAGTTTATTAAATTTAAAAACAAAAACAAAAAATTAGGTTGTTATCTTCTTAGATTTCTATTCAGTGATGATTTGGGTATTCGCTGGAAAGAGGGATGCCAAAGAAAAACGAATGAAAGAGAAAAAGTGAAGTAAAAAATATCTGTAGTTGGCACTTGGAGAAGGTCTAGAGAAATTTTTTTAAAAAGAAAAGGAAAAGTAAAGAGAAGACTAGGATTGAGTACACTATTTTTTACAGAAGTCATTATGTAATCATTGGATATCGTAAAAATATTTAAGCATGGAAATTTTGGGCATGTACACTCAGTGGTTTTTGTGATTTTGAAGTTTTTTTTCTATTTCTCCTTAATGTATTTTTTAAGGTGTTTTGATGGGTTACTATGTATGACTTAATTTCCAAAGATGTGCTTTCATTATTATCATTAAATTAATTTTACATAATAACTCTATTATAATTTTTTTTAAAATTTTATAAATTAAAAAAATTAATAGTATAATTTTATTTCTATTTAATATTTTTATTATTTTATCATTCATTTTGATAAATAATTATATTAAATGATTTGGAACATTATTTTTTGAAATGTTATACACAACTAACATAATAATTTTATTTAGAAAAATATATTACAAACAAAACATGGAATGTGATATTAACTACTTTTTAACTAGTGTTTAAAATTCTAAAACTTTTGTAGATCGAAATTAATATTTATATAATATATTAAGTTAAAGCAATTTAAAAAATAAATAATTGATAATGTCTTTATAATAATGTCATATTGAGTAATTTTATGTTTTTATAAACATCAAAAATTGGATTTCTCAAAATTTATTTAAGCGTCATTATGAATTATTCATGAACTTAAAAAATAAGTGTTGTATAGCGGCTTTAGTACTAGATGGTTTACATATTGCAAGCTTCAATCAATAGATAGTATTGAAATTGAAACTATTTAACTATGAAGTCATAGAGATAGTTGAAATTTAAATGTATTTCTTGCTATTTGAACAAACTATACAAAGTGAAAACTGCTACCATGGAAACATAAAGATAGTTGAAACTAAAAATTGTTATATATGTTAAATTAAAAAAAAATTATAGTGGTTACATTGTCATATGATCTGGTATGAAATTCTAAACGGTAAATAAGCAGCTTTATTAGATATATAAATATGAATATAGAAAGTAGATTTTAAACATCTTGCCAATGCACGTTTCTACCATCACCATGCTTATTGCAGTAAATGAAATTTAAACCTGGATTATTCTTGCATATGTGTTAAACAAGAGGAGTAAATAAGATTCAATATCATTAAATGAAAATAATATCATAAGAACTATCAAATTGGATATGGATTTTAATAGAAAAGACATTCATTGAGAACATGTAGACAAAAACTTACCTTGTAGCGATAAATAAGACAAGTCATAAGCCAAATTTAGTTTGTCAACTAAGTGGTGGAATGACATAGAAACAAGAATGAATGATAATTTTGTCTTTATTTAATATTAAAAAAGAAATAAATAGACATCGTTTTGAGGGCATGTCAAAAAGATATTAACAATTGGGGCTTAGCCAATGTGATGTAATACAAAATCCAATGCATCATTTATTTACGGATAGTTTTTGAAAAATGTACCAACGTATTACTGAAAGCATTTCAAGTGGGAAATTCATCAATCTTGTTACTACATAAATTATGACTGACTAGATGCATAGTTCATAACTATCAATGGCTTATAATTATGAACATGCTCAATAAAATTATGTTTTATGCAATGTCTAATTTTGATTATATTTTAAGTCTTAAATGCAAATAAACACAACAAAAAGTGTATAAAAATAAACAAAACATCACTTGGACAAAGTGTTAAATATTTGGCAAAATGAATAATTGCATGATGCTATGTTGATCACTATTAAGCCTACAAACACTATTGGTAATTTAACATGTTTCAGATTTTAATTCATTAAAGTCACAATTTCACAAATAAATCCAAATTTTACATCCCTAGAAATTGATAGTTTCATTGGAACCAATTGCTGCATTTCTATAGGTGATAAGTCTTAGGTCAACAATATCAATAAATCCATCTGTGAAGAACTTGTCAAGATAATTAACTATGAAATTTGTATTGTTAGAGCACAGAGACTCATGATAAAGTTGAACTGATATCTTATCTGCTTCTCTTAGTAAACAACAAGCTATTATAGAGAGCAACAATAAAATAATCAATACACGCCTGTTATTATGAAGAGACTCCTTCAATAAAAAATTCCCTATAAACCTTTTAATCATTTATTATTAAAGAATTATTAATTTAAATTCGTGTTTCCTTTAATTCAAAGGAAAGCAGCTAAATAGACTAGATCAGAAAAAGGAAGGCCACCTTAGTCCAAACAAATGCAATTATAGACATAGTATTTGCAATTCGTTTCGGCTAAACTGTTTTACGTTAAGTGAGACATTTCGTGAAACAGATGGCATGCAAAGTCCATCACAATCATTTAAAACATTTTAACAAATAGTGCATGCTCAAAATCAATGCTAAAAAACCCCTAAATTATTAACACTTAGCGACACATAAACGAAACGAAGTTAAAATGATGCAGAACCTAGGGAATCAAAAGGGAATTGAATGAACGAAAATGGAAAAATAATTAATAACGATGCACATTTTCTAAGCTTAATGCCCATGCCATCCACTGCTAATATCACAGCATTATGTAGAAAAGGTCAGTTGAAAGAGGCGCTACACATTCTGCTTACTACACACATTCCATCTGTAGACTCTCATATGTACTTTAAGCTATTGCAGACCTGTATTCCCAAGAAAGCTCTTTCAGAGGGTAAGCAAATGCACTCCCACATTTATATGGACCAAATGATGTTTAGTGGATGCTCGCCAAAATTTGGGTAATGCTTGTTATCTGCAGTCTCTCTCTTGAGACATATCGGCTATCTGGGCGAGGTAAACAGCAACCACATCTGCGTTGTTGCCAAAGCAACTGTAAGGAAAATGAATGAGATGATACCCAGTGATTAGCTGCAAGTCAAAGGAATTATTCCCTCTTTAGTGGCAACGAGAACGGTAATAAAATATTAATGCCTTTCTGCAAACCTCCGAAAATAGTTTCGGCAGTGGCTGCCAAGCAGATACAGTTATTTGAGGGAGGCAAAAACAATAGTACCCGTCCGGTACTAACAGACCATAGAAATAAAGACTAACCACTCGGACATACATCATGCCACTGAAAAACAGCTCCTTCAATGTTCGAGCGCATTCATGTTTGAGTGTTCAATTTTATATGAAAAATATATGTTTTTCTGCGATTATGTGCGTAAAATTCTTTTTGTATGATGTTTAGGATCTCACTAGGAAGAAAATAAATAAAGCGAGTGCTTACGGAAGAAGAATAAAATCTACGTCCCTAAATAGTTTAGATAGTTGGGAAGAAAGTTTAGATAGTTTGGGAGATGCTGACAAAGTCATTTCGTAATTCATGTTTGGAGGATCCTCAACATACAGCAGCCTTCCTTGCCATTTCCAACTTATGAATGTCATTCACAAAGTCTAGTAAATTTGTGTTTGAGGATCTTCCATATGCAACACCCTTTCTTGCCATCTCCTTCAACTTTTATGCATCTCTTTTCATCTCTTTCCCCTCCTAGTTACGGCAAACAAGTGCTACACCATCCTTCACTCTTTGCTTCTCCGGAATACCACTTCTATGCTCGCACACTTGGATTCAAATTCCCAATTTCACTGCTAGTTTTGAATTGAAGTGTTGATCGGCATAAATCGGCCACGTGATCAACGGCACTCCCAGAATTACGCTTTCAAGCATTGAATTCCACCCGCAGTGGCTCATGAAGGTCCCCACAGATGGGTGGGAGAGAATAACAAGCTGCGGTACCCATCCCCATATGATCAAGCCTCTACTTTTTGTCTGCATTTGAAAGTCTTCCGGAAGAAATGTGCGAGCAAGATCACTCTCTGGGGACACTTTGATAGCCCATATGAAGGGCTGCTTGCTGGCTTCCAAACCATTAGCAAGGGCCTTGCTTTGCTCTTACGTTAAAAATGTCTGACTTCCAAACGAAATATACAGAACTGAACTTGTGCTTTGAGCATCCAGCCATTGTAGAAGCTGCTCTTCGCTGATGTCTGCAGAGATTTTGGCTCGGGCGCTCACTTTAACTGCGCTTCCAAAACAACTTGGGGGAAGCAGTGGGCCTATGGACCACACCTTCTTCACTATCAGATTTCTCAAGTGTTGGAGATACTCTGGCTCCAGCTCCTCAAATGTATTCACGAGCATTCCGGAACTTTGTTTGACCGTCTGCAACCGTCCCATTATTTCCATCATTAGGGCGTCGAACAATTCGTTGTCTATCTCGTGTTTATGTAATCTGAGAGGACGGGGCAAATCCAAGCTAAGCAAGACACTCTCTCCATTTTCCAATGCGTTATGCGTTGCCGAAAGCCATGCAGAATGCATCACACTCAGTCAAAATGCCCCGTAAGTATCGAACACCACCCTCGGGATTTTGAGTTTTCGGGGGACTTCCATACTCCATCCCAAAAGCACATCATGCATTATACAAACAGGAGTTCCCCTTCCTTGTTTGCCTTCTTTTATAAAGTGGGCCTCGAGCCAACCGTTAAAGGGTTGCTCCAGCTTGACAACCAGTTCAAAAATAAGATCCATTTGCTCCGTGGGAACTTGTTCGAAGATCTCCAACCCCTCTCCTAAACTTTCCACAAGTGGGGCGGGAAGGACAAGGAAGCGAATATCGAGAGCTGAGGAAATAGCGGAAGCCAGTTGATGTTGCAGGAGGACAACATTAGCAGGGTGGTAACGCGTTTGACGGTGACGCGATGGGAGGCAAGCAACTTTACAAAATCGAGCAGAGGGATGGCGTGACCGAGTGCAGGGAATGGCACTACCACCACGTAAGGTTTCTCAGAACCATTTATCATTTTGAAACGGCTTGGAAATTTGAGCGAAGAAGAAAATCGATTTAAAGGAAAACACAGATGGGTGGCACCACAAAGAAGCGTAGGTTGATTTCGTTATGCAGACGAAGGTCAGAACTAAGTTTATATAGAGACCAGACATGCTGTACAAAGGGGATTAGATTATTTGTCGGTCCAAATATGATTTCCATTTCATGACGCGACCTTGAATTTAGATTCTGACGTTTAACGCATTCCGTCCTCGCACGCTATTTTGACGCCGCCAGAGTGACGCTGTAGAATATAAAGCTGTAAAATTTCAACGTCAAATTGCCGTGTAGAAATGTTTGATTTTATTTTACTAGGGTTGTTTGACAGCTAAGGAAATGTCTTTTTACGGTAGAATTTGTAAGGGGCAATTTTGGGTACACTATTAGAACTAAATGATTATTGGCCTTTTCTTTATTTAAAGATGAGACTGTTTTAATATTTTAAAAGCAATGTTGAATGGATAATTTATTGGAGGGGTGCAAAATATCATGAAATTTAACTTTTTAAGTGTGAATGGAGTAAATTTTAAGAACTAATACAAATTTTAATGTGAAAGATATAGTGAGTAGTTATCGGTTTAATTGGTGAAGATGTTCGGTTTACAGAGAAACTATTATAAATTTAGTCTTCTTATTATTAAAATTTATCATAATATAAAGAATGATGCTGGGATTGTGTCCTAGGCAAATTTGACAAAATGAATATCCCTTAGACTTTGGTTCTTAGCCTAAGATCATCAAGTAAAGTAGTGGTCAAACATATTTAAAATGAAAAAGAAAGAAAAAAAGAAAGACATACATTCAACCAACCCTTCGATAATGATAGCATAAATATTTATACTTCAAGTGACAAGAAACACACATTCATTTTTCTAAATATGTGACATGAAATATTGTCCATCTATTTTTTTTATAAATTTAAAAATTAACTATCACATAGACATTTAGAAAATAATCAAATTTAAGTATAATAGTGCTAAAAGGTGTTCACCTATTACAATGAGTCTTTCTTTATTTGTCTAATTGACTGTCCACATTTGAAGTTGGGCAATAAATACGATTGCATTTTATTATTGTTGACATGTGGTGTAGGCTTGTTAACCTCTACAAAAGGGAACACGAGCTTGTCGATGAGTATGTGTTGCTCTGTCAATGACAAGGTTATAGATACAGAATGGTGAGTGGTAATTAAATTGAAGCAATGGCATGGGTACCTCTTTCCATGGCAGAAAGTTTGTTCTACAAATATTTATATATTGCATGTGATGCCATTAATATTTTTGTGGTGGATTTTATAAAGTATGTAAAGATCCAGAGGTTCATTTGATGTGATATTATCTCAAATTAATATTGTCATTAACAACACGTTGAAATAGTCTAATCTATATGTGAGCTCATCATCCATGAGAGCAATTTTGAAAATTTGGTTTGCTTATTCTGTACGATAGAGAAGCCTTGGTATTTTATAGCTCGGCACATATATGCTAAATATTGGGCATGTGTTCATTACCAAAAAAGTTAATCAGGAATCATTGTCTTTATGTGAAATTTGTGAGCATATTTTGTTTGTCTTGGTTTCATTGGTGACAATAACATCATTTTTTAATCAATATATTTACATATGTCATAAAATTTGGTACAAAACTATAGGCTTGTTTTTTTATTAGAACTTGTTTGGAGTTAACATCAGACTAATGCAAGGTTTGTCCTTTGAATTAAAAAAAAATTGGTTGTGTATTATTTGTCCATATATAATGTTATGGTAGTTTACAATATGGAACCATTGACCTCTTGTAGATTGAGTTATGTGAATGGTTTATGGATATCTTAGGGTTTATTTACATATAGGTTGTGGGTTTGATTTTTTTTTTGTTTTAATAGCTTGATGTACATATACCATAGGTTGGACATGCAATCATTGTCAGGTATACTATGCTCTAATTAGTGCTTCTTCGTAGATACACAAATCATATATTTTTAATATCAAATTTTCCTGACACTGACATCAATATTTTTAATTAATACTATTTTTCATCTCATAAACCTTTGTACAGGGCTACAAGATCATGATTCATTATTTCCAAAGCCCCATTTTGTCATTAGAAGTTAAGATCTATCCCTTGAATAACTTTAAAAATTGGCTATGACTTAATTTTTTTTAAAATACTATGTTTTTTGATGTCATGGAATCATTGGCTTCGTAAACAAAGCTTTGTGAATGATTTATGGATCTTCTTATGATTTACGTAAAAATAGTTTTGGGTCTGAAACATTGTGTTATTTTGATAGGCAAGAGATTGGGAATACAACCATTTTCAAGTGATTTAAGCTCAAATTAGTTTCTCTACGTGAATTCAACAAATTTTTGTTTGGTCAATTTTTTATTGACATTGAAATCTATTTTTTAATCAAAATGTTTTATTTATAAACACCTGTACAATTTTTCAAGGTTGTCATTTCATTCTTTGTAAAGTCTTATTTTTTCATCAAAAGGGGTTTATTGGGAAAATACCTAAACAATTTTATGTCATGGATCACCATGTGAGTTAAACTCGAATAATTATATATGTGTGAATATGGGTAGAATATTTTTTTTGAAATTATTTTATTGATGTTAATATCAATTTTTAGTAATAAATATGTTTTTTTTTTTCATTGTTATTATTATTTTTTTTAGATTTTCAAGTTCATTATTTCATTCTTGTCAAGTCCTTATTTTATCATTATAATGGGTTTCATAGTAAAATGCGTGGACAAGTATTGGTCATGATTCTTTACAAGTCGGATAACTCTCTAGAATATCCCTTTTTAGATAACACAAATAATTATGTGTGTTTCTATTATGATTTTTTATAGTATAGTCTTGTTTTATGGCATGGAATTGTTGGCTTCTAAAAATAAAAAATCCATAAGTCCATTACATTTTAAAAACTCTTAAATATTTTTTATTGAAAACCTTATCCATTATACTAATAAAATATTTGGTGAAAAATCTAATCCTAAAAGATGGTGAGTAGAAAATCATGTTCTTAGAAATTATATGGGCCAATACTAAGAAGTATATACCAAATTATCTTATAAATATTTTTCAACCAAAAAAATAAAAATAAAAATAAACACTCAAACAAAATTAAGTATGAGGATAACCCACAACTAAGAGTGGAAGTGCAGGAGGTGGAAAATCATCCTAGTTGTCTCCCTCGCTACTTCTAATAAGTATATCAACTATATATATTAAGGTCTTATGTCAATCATTTTCATTTTCTTTATCTTTATCTTGAACATGCATGGGGGTAGAAATAAAAAGTGCAACCCAAATAATATTTTCATGTGAAGGTTATAACCACCTAGACCCACCAACAACATGAGAAAGACTAACTATTGGCGAAGGAAATAACCATAGAGGAGAACCACTCCATCATCTTATCTAGGAGTATGATATTCCTTGGTTCCAAAATATTTAGTCCCATGGTATAACATCCTCACTGGAATTATCTTAGAATAACATGAATTTAAAAAACAAATTAATCAACGTATTCTTTCATTAGATTTCACCATGATAATCTAATTAGTGGTCTAGATAGAACATTCTAAGTATGTTAATTGTAAAATAAGCATGTAACACTTATCTACCACTAATCACTATCATTAGATGAAACATCATAATTGAATATGAAAAGTAATTACAAATATACAACCAAGAATGGTACAGTAATACAACCATTGTTGTCAATGTATAAATATTTAAATAATTACAACACATTAGGAATAATGTTTTAATAATAATAAATACAATATAAGATACAAAATATAAAGCTCCATGGAGCATGAGTTCCTGAACTTTAGTATCTATGGTAACCTCAAGTGTAGTCTTCAAAGAAGTATTATTGTGGGGAGGGAGAGAATCATCTAAGTACTTTTTCACACCAACCATGGACCATCAATCCTTCACATAATCTCCCATTAGGGAATGACCCTCCCTTCGTGGATGAGTAGATAGTGATGGTGCCTGCATCTAGAGAGATAGGCTAGTACCCATGTGCTGTATGATCTCTAATAACATGAAGTGTACCATAAATATATTCATTCTAACATTATATCACATAAACATGTAAAACATACATATGAAATGAAAATATGTAACTAAACATTACTTTGGCCAAAAAATTTAATAGTTAGTGATCTCTAGGATCAGTCAAATTCATACATAACATTTGGTGATATTACCTTCATCTAGGATTGGTGGTGCAAGTAAGCTAGTGAAATCAGTATTACTACTTGGTGCCAATAATATGATATTTGGTTAACATGTATATAACCAACAGATTCATATAGATTACTTCTCAATAGAAAGCATAAAACATGCTCAACACAAAAGTAACAAAAATGTATAAATTTAGTTCATCAAACATATGAATGAATATACACTATATTATTTATCACATAAATAATAAACATAACAAGTATAATTTATATTAGATTACAAGTTTCTAACTTTTGTGAGTAGATTCAAGTATATTGCACTCTATGATGAATGATAATATCATAGTCCATTGTTCATATGCACAATTAATCAGTTAAGATAATCAATGATAATAATTTGAGAAAATCAAATAATCTTGTATGAACATAATCTTTCATTTAAACATCTTGCTATATCTTTACAATATTTTATTCATTTGGCTTATAGTTTCTTGACCTTCAAGATCCTATGACTTATTATTAACTATACTAGATATAGGCATGCCCCTATATGTTGTATATACATATGAGTATCTAAGTCCTAATATTGATATTTTTCATTTATATGAGAACTTCCTCATACTAAATATATTCATAATATGTACCATATATAAGTACTCATCAATATGTAAATTATCAACATAATGCCATTGTAATTTATAATTATAATCAAGAACTTCATATGATTTCAACATCTATTATAACTTCCTTATTCATAAAATACATTGATGATTTATTATAAGATATTAATAGATAGAGTATTATAGTCAATAGACTACTTGTATCCATAGTCTACTCTTCTAAAGCCAAATCAACCTCAAACACTCACATGTTTTATGCAAATATTTAACCTTCCTATGCTTAGTTCAATATATATATCTTAAATGTAAAACTTATTTCTCAACTCAATAAAAAACTACAGATCATATTATTTGAGTAATCCATAAGTAAGATCCCAGTAAATAGATACCAAATGAAACTAAAAATCACTATTGGTATATGCTATTGAATACTTATGTTTAATAGCTAACTAATTTAGACTTAGTTGTAAAACTAGATTTTATATGAATTTGCACTCAATTCTAGTATTTGAGATCATATATCCTAACAACTAAACTCAAACCTCTGTGTGTGTGTGTGTGTGTGTGTGTGTGTGTGTGTGTGTGTGTGTGTGTGTGTGTGTGTGTGTGTGTGTGTGTGTGTGTGTGTGTAATTCATTTAAATGTCAATTACACTTATCCATCTTTACATAAGTTGGTGGTTTGAAAATCAATTTAGACACAGTCCAGTTTTTCTTATATTCATTATTTTGAATAATATAATGCATAGATCACTATATTTACACAGTCATATATTTTCATGGATTTATTAAAAATTTGTTTATAAATATATCTATATTGATTTTTTATCACACAATACATTCATCTCCATTTTTAGATGTTTTTATACATATATTTCTATATTTTTAAAGAATATGTAAAAACAACTAACCTTGGATCATTTTTAATCATCTACCCATTATTTATAACCATATCATATGATGGAATATAATATTATTCTATACAGTTCACTATTGGAATAATGATGTACACAATGTAAAACTCACATTGTTTGATTATTAAACACCTAGTCTGCTTTCACTTAGTTGCACGATATAACAAATTTACATAGTGTCTAGGCATATATGGTTTGGGAAAAAAATAAAATCATTCAATGCTTCCCACTATTCACTATTTTGAGTACTCATGACCATACACTCAACCAAATGGTTTTATATAAAAAATATATATTTAGGTTTACATAAATTCATTACTATGATTTGGATAAGAAAGGCACATTGTATGTGTAAATACAAGTTCACATTTTTAAAAATTCCTACCAATGATATTTATTCATCCTTGTTTTAATCTCATGAATTGGTAACACATAGTTTGTTGTAGTTATATGTATTTTAGACACTTATAATATCACATATAATTTTACCAATTTCCTTATAAAATATTAATAACCTCACCCACATTGCAAAAGCATCCAGCACAATACTGAATTCTTTTTCATGGATCCCTCTTCTCCTCTTTGCATTCTTATTCTCCTCCTCTTTGCGCTTCTCTCTTCCTTCCTAATTTTTGATTCCCTCTCCTCTTCTCTTTTTCCCTTCTTATCCTTCCACATCACCCAATTTTCCTTTCTTTCCTTCCATGCAAAAGCTCACTATGTTGTATTTTTATAAAAGCTTAATTTTTTATTTTATTTTTATTTTTTTTAATATTTTTCTCAAAGAGTCCATAATCATTACTTTTTTTTAATCCACCCATGAATGAAAAATAACTTCTATCTTTCCCCAACATTAATTATTGTTTTTATTTTTTTATATTTTATAATTATAACATAATTATCAATTATAATAAAATTACACTATTTTCTACTAACTTAATATAGATAAACAATATAAATATTACTAATGTAAGTTAGTGACATTATTTTACCCCAAAATGGTAAATCAATATATATTATATCAAAATGCAATGGGTATTATAACAACATAATCATTGTTATAACTATGTTCTATAGATTATCTATGTCTTTTGTTTTATATATATATATATATATATATATATATATATATATATATATATATATATATATATATATATATATATATATATATATATATATACCTTTGAAATGTTGTAGAATATTAGATAGATATTTGTATGATATTATAGAATATCATCATATGGTTTAAATTCCTTTACACACACACACACACACACACCTTTGAAATGTTTTAGAATGTTAGATAGATATTTGTATGATATTATAGAATATCATTATATGGTATACATTCCTTTATATATATATATAATGGCATTTAAACCATATAATGATATTCTATAATAACATGCAGATATCTATCTAGCATTCTCAAACATTTCAAAGGAAAGAGGGTTAGTCTACATATGGTGGTACTATATACTTATTCACATAATTTTACATTCTCCTAATCATTAAAAATCATGAATTTCATAACATGACATAATTATACTGTTACATTATACATCATCCAATCTACATATAATGTTCATTATGAAATCACACAAGATTAATTTCACATAGAAATAAATATGAACTAACACATAATTAATATACATAAACAATTTTCTAAAAGTAGATAACATCAAAAACATACTAATGCTAACAATTAAAACTATGAATTTAATGTGTACTATTTAATGTGGTGTGTGCATGGGTTCTTGTCATTCCTCTATTATCCCCCAACAACTACATCTATATCACTCTCTCTGATAATACGTTCCCTCTATCATGCTTTTAGGGATGCATCTCTCCTACATAAAACTCATGACAAGGAGGTAGTTATTCTATAATACTCTAACATATATAATATAATACTGTTGTAATAACAAATCATCATGATCATAATATAAAAAATATACAATATAGCTAGCTCATAAAAATCAAATCATGAAATCAAATAACCATTCATCTTTCCCATTATAACATATAACTTATAGCTTAGTTGAATAATAATCAAATCAAATCAAATTAATCAACCATGAAAATCCATGAATAATGAGGTAAGTTATCTTAGTGAGAAATCATGATGTAACACATGAGATTAACCTATGATTAGGAGAGTTATGAGGTACCCATATAATAAAACATGGGTCAATACCCTAAAAAAAATTTTTTTTTAGAGGCTAAGTTTCAAAATGCACCTTCTCTACTTGTACTTGAATTTGAAGCATAGAAATAGATAATACATTAACCCTATTATAAGTATGGAAATAATATGCTATAGTAACATGAGAAAACACACACACACACACATTCTTCCATAATTGATTTTTTTTTTTTTTAAAATCAAAATATGCCAAATCTTTGTGAAGTATGCAAGAATTATGACATGATCCCCTAACAACACCATATTCAAAGTATTTTTTATAGATGGAAGGGATTGAAAAGGGTGTGAATCTAAATCCATGGTAACTATGAATATTTTCATACCTAAAACACATGTTCTAATATTTATTATTGATTAAAAATTTAACAAAGATGGTGAGCCCTCCTCATGTGCATAAGATAAATGCCAATCCAAAGGCCATTGTTAATAATTCACCAGAGTTACTTTACATACTTAGGCCTAATAAGAAAATGGCACACACAATGAAATAATATTTTATACATCTATTCAAAGGAAATTAATTCTTTACTTAGCATCAAGGGCATTAATCTAAAGTTGTTGGGGGTAAATAATTTGATAACTTAACTAGGTATAATTCTGAAGGAATAACATTTCAGTAGGTTGATTCCAATCAGTCCACTAGAGATTAGACTCTAAATTGTGAATATGCACTTTAGGTAGAGATTTATGAATTTCAAAAATAGACTCATAGTTTGTTCCCTATTAGCTACTCTAAATTGGAACATCATGCCAATCGATCAAATCTGTAGATTTTTTACTAAATATTTATTAAATAACCTTGATACATTTTTTTTAAATTTATGAAGGCTCTTCATCCATGGCATAAGGGATAAAATAAAGTAATGATAAGAAATAATAGTAGACCACCATAGAGATTTGGAGTTGAAAGAGGGTTTGGATTTGAAACCATCTCATTCCCACTATAAGTGTCTTTTAAGATATTTTTGAAATTTAAAAATAATCTTACCAATAAATACTACCACAATGGTAACACTTACATGTTTGATAAAAATATTTCATTTATAAGGGATGTAATTATTTTAATATTGAAAATATGTAACTATGACCATTATAAGTATCCCATATGGTCACAATATTGTTTTTTAAACAAAAGTGAAGTCATTCAATCAATACAATTATAAGTTGGTTTAAAAGTATGTGGAATATTAGAAAGTTAGAGATAATATAATTTATGATAAAAATGGCTAATAATTATTTGAATATTATACTGAAGTCCTTGATATTCCTTCAATTTTATTTTAGATATGTTAATGGGGAGAGGGTCTACAAAACAAAAAAATGTTCTTTTGTGTTTCCTAGAATTAAACAACTTTAGGATAGGGCATATTAGGATCATGTTATTTACAATTATTCATATTGTAAGTTTAATGAAAAAATGTCAAAAGGGTATTTTTTATTTATTTGCTTCAAGATGATTATTCTATTGCTATTTATTTTTAAAAAATGGATAGAAATATTTATTCAAAAGATGACAACCAAATAATTCTTTCATAGTGTTTATTCTATAAAAACATATCCTTTATCATGATAATAATAATATTTTGGGAGAAAATTGATATAGGTACATGATTAAGCACCTATAATTTGATAAGGCTAAGGAAAAATAAACAATTATTAAAATTATATTTCTGTAATAAATATTCAGTAATTTATGTGATATCACACTTCATTGCATTTATAGTATTTACCCACTAGATTGAGCCTTCCATTTCATACCTAATGGATGGTCAAATTATATTTTTAAGGATGAGTATAATTACATTTCCAAGGTTCTTATATTGTCTATCATTTGATTTTTTTGTACCTAGTCAATGCATATCTAGTGTAAGAAAGCCATTTTTTTTCTTATCATAAAAAATAATGCCTAAAAGGCCATGTTTTCATTTTTAATTTATCAATATCTTATCATTTTCATGTTAATGTACTTTTTGAAATATATCTAAAATTTCATAGGATTATTTTCAATGAAAAAAGTGTTTTGTATCTTTCTTTAAGTATTTTGATGAGTTCAAAAATCTATAGAGCTTACAAACATAGATCTCTCTTCAACAAATCACAACAACTTCTATTAATTTCAGCAAATGCTATTCTAAAAACTCACAAAGCTTGGCATACACACACCAAGGATGCTCTACAAAGTTTATACATAAATCTTAACTCCTATTCTAGCGTAGCCTACCAAAGCAAATGAGTATCCATTTATAAAATTTACATGAATGAAGAATAGAGAGAAATTACAAAGCAGGCCAAAATGGTGCCACATTTCCACATGGAGGAATAGTAATGAATAGTGAAATATATATCCCACATGTGCACTCTCCATCACCATGTGCCATTAAAATATGGCATCTCACTTCACATGTGTGGTCAATTAAAGATAGTGTTATTTGTCTTCTACTTTGCATAAGAGTCAAAAGGTGAAGAATATCCTTTAAGACTTTATACAAACTTCAATTAACAAGCCCCCACTAAACATTTCACCCCACATCTACCCTTGTGCAACATACAAGCATCCCATGTACCTTAGTGGAGAATTTTTCCCCACATGCCACCTTGCACGTATGAATAGTGATCTAAAAACTCATCATGATAAATAGTGATCTACCACCTCATCATGATGAATAGTGACCACCACTCATTAACATGAATAGTAAAATTTTACCTCAATCATTCTCCTCTGGTTAACAATAAATCAAATGTTATGAGTTATTCTAATTGTACCCCTGAATTTATTCTAAAAATAAATACACATAAACCCTCTAGTCTATTTTTGGTTGACGTAAAATTACAAAAACCCTTGGATGTTCCTACATCAAACACTTGATTTTTTAAAATGTGAGTTTATACTCACATGGATGGAGTAAGTACTATAACCACTCTTTTGGTCACCCAACATAATGAATACAACATCCCATTTCAATAGATGAAGAAGCATGATTAGTTGCTTTTCTTTCTTCTCCACTTCTAGATTCTACTTGATGGTTTTCTTTTTTTCCTCTTCACATCTTTGTTCCTTCACTCTCTCCTTGTCATATCACACCTCCCACTATAAACCATCCTCCTCCACCAAGATATTATACCATGTATATCACTCTCCCATGTGGGTTCAAACCCACCATTATCATCCAACTAAATCCAACTAAATCCCACTTGGCTTTCTTCACAAGTTGTCTAACCATCTATTGGATCAATCACAACATCACATAACATCATTTACATCTCCTCACTCATCGATGTAACATAATTATAAAAAATATCCTTACATTCACTTACTTTTGTAACTTATTCATCTAATTCTTCTTTCAAATAAGCATACAACTCTATATGGCTACCTTCTTCACTCTCCTATAACTATATGGCTACAATCTTATTCAATATGTAACTCTATATGGCTGAAATTTCTATCTCCTTGTAACTCTATACTATTACATTCTTCATTCTCCTATCCATCATCATTTACAAGAATTTATTCCTCCATGGGATGCTCACAATCTTCTTCCTATTTATTGAGTTTAGAATTAGATTTGGGATCTTGACATGGTAACCTCACTCCTTTGTTGTCATGCATTATAATCTTATTCTTTTCTCATCTCTCAAGAATCAAGACATGAAGCTTCTTTATGCTCTCTACTTTCATTCTTGTGTGGAAAACATGACCCATTAACCTAGAAACCATATGTTCCCAGCTTATCAACTTCTCATTTCCTTTCTGTTATCTCCTTTGGATAATCTTCCAACACATGTTTGTAACTCCACTCATCCTCTTGCTTGATAATTTTACTCTCATGGGATTTACAACATTTTCCTCTTCAAATGAAGTCTCTAACTCCACTATCCATTACATGAGCTACTTAGGATCTCTTTACTACAAAAAAATATATCACTAGTGGTCTTCTATCTCTACTTCTTAACCTTTGTTGGTCTCTTCTCCTCTATGGCTAGTTCTCTCCTCAAGAAATCCACATTTGATTATATGGAAATCAACAACTACCACATTTCTTATTATTCTTCTTCAGTTTAAAACTACTCTATTTGTGCATCCAACATCATTTTCAATAGTTCTTAGATTTTCTTCAACATCATTTCCAAGTCTTCTCCTCCATTTTTTTGTGACATATCTTCGTAACTTTCAAAATAAAACAAATACTCGATCTAACACCTTTAACCCAATGCCCTCCTTTTAAAAATATATTTCTTGTTATTTTCTACCTAAAACAATGTGTAAAACAAGGTAACATTTATTTTTTACCCATAACAATGTGGAAAATAACACTCTCCTTTCAACAATATTCTCTTCACATCTCCTACCCAAAATCTGATTTGTTGGAAGATGCCTCCTCTTGATTTCTACCTATAACATTGTGGAAATCAAGGCAATAGGATTAAAACATGATCTAATACCAATTGATGAGTTGAAAACTCCATAGAGTTTACAAACACATAGATCTCTTCAACAAATCACTTAAACTTCTATTAATTTTAGTGAATGCTCTTTTAAAAACTCAAAAAGCCTGACATACACACACTAAGTAGGTTTTACAAAGATATCACACAAATCTTAACTTCCATTCTATCCTAGCCTACCAAAGCAAATGATTATCCATTTATAGAATTTACATGAATGAAAAATATATAGAAATTATAAAAGAGGCCAAAAATACTTCTACATTTCCACATGGAAGAATAATAATGAAAAGTAAAACCTCTATCCCACATGTGCACTCTCTATCACCATGTGAGATCTAGATATGGACTCTGACTTCACATGTGTGATCAATCAGGGATAGTGTTCTTTGTCTTGTACTTTACACAATAGTTAAAAAGTGAATATCCTTTATGACTTTAGACAAACTACAATTAAGGAGCCCCCACTATAAATTATGTTCCACATCTACCCATGTGTAAAAGACAAGCATCCCATGTGACTTAGTGTATAATTGTGCCCCACATGCTACCCTACTAGTAGAAATAGTTATCTACCACCTCATCATGATGAATACTAATAGCCACATCATCAACATGAATAGTAAAATTTTCTTTGCATCACATTTTGGTAAAGCCCTTTATTATTTATTGTTTGTTGAATTTGTTTGTGTCAATAATAACATGGCAATATATAAAAGAATTCAATTATAGTTGACACACTATTCAAAAATATTGGTTCACTATTATAAAAAATAATATAATATTATGAAATTATAGTATTAATATATTATGTTATATATATAATACTATGATACTAGAATTTATATACTTGTATATTAGTGATTATAATATAGATATTGCCTATAATGGTTGCATGAAAAATTATTATGAATTTGAAGCATAAATAATGACGTAAATATTTTGTTGATGTGTTATTAATCCTGGAATATTAAAATTATATGTTTGATTAAAAAAATAACAAAAAAAATAATGTTATTAAATGCTACATTATTATTTTGAATTCTATTTTGATAGTATGATTTTTTTAATTTGTCTCCTTTGTTATTTTAAATCCTCAAATTATGTTTATCATTTGTCTAGATATATTTGATTTTAAAATTAGATTTAGGATCTTGACATGAGAACCTCACTCCTTTGTTTTCTTTCATGACAACCTTCTTCTCTCCTCTCTCAAGGCTCAAGACATGAAGCTTCTTCATGCACTCCACTTTCATTCTTGGATGGAAAACTTGACCCATTAAATTGGAAACCATATGTTCCCAACTTATCACTTTCTCCTTTCCTTTCCTTTATCTCCTCACTTGGATATCCTTCCAACACATGGTTGAAACTCCACTCGTCCTCTATCTTGTAGCTTTTACACTCATGGAGTCATCAACATTTTTCTCTTCAAATGAAGTCTATAATGCCACTATCCATTACATGAGCTACATGGGATCTATTTTCCACATAAAAAAGTATATTTCTAGTGGTCTTCTATCTTTCCTTCTTGACCTTTGTTGGTCTCTTCTCCTCTATGGCTAGTTCTCTCCTCAAGAAATCAAAATTTACTTATATGTAAATAAACAACTCCCACATCTCTTCTTATTCTTCTTCATTTTCAAACTTCTCAATTTGTCCATCCAACATCATTTTAATTGTTATTGTATTTTATTCAACATCATTTCCATGTCTTCTCCTCCATTTTTATGTGACATATCTTCATAACCTATAAAAGAAAAGAAATACTCAATTTGACACCTTTTACCCAATGATCTCCTTGTTGAAATATGTTTCCTCTTGTTTTCTACCTAAAACAATGTGGAAAACAAAGTAACATTTGTTTTTTACCCATAACAATGTGGAAAATAACTCTCTCCTTTCAATAGGATTCTCTTGACATCTTCTACCCAAAACTCTCATTTTTTGAAAGATGCCTCCTCCTTATTTATACCTATAACAATGTGGAAATTAAGGCAAAAGGATTAGAACTTGATATGATACCAAATGATGAGTTCAAAAATCCATAAAGTTTGCAAACACATGGCTCTCTTCAACAAATCATAACCACTTCTATTAATTTAAATGAATTCTCTTATCTAAACTCATATAGTTTGTCTTACACACACCAAGGAGACTGTACAAAGCTTACACACAAATCTTAACTCCCGTTCTAGCCTAGCCTACCAAAGGAAAGTATTATCCATTTATAGAATTTAAATCAATGAAAAATAGATAGAAATTATAAAGGTGGCCAAAAATGTTGCCACATTTCCACATGAAGGAATAGTAATGAATAGTGAAACCTCTCTCCCACATGTGCACTCTCTATCACCATGTTTCATAAAGATATAGACTCCCACTTCACATGTATGGTCAATCAAGAATAGTGTTCTTTATCTTGTACTTTACACGAGTCAAAAAATGAGAAATATCCTTTATGACTTTAGACAAACTTCAAGTAAGGATCCCACACTCTAAATTATGTGTCACATCTACCCATGTGCAAAAGGCAAGCATCCCATGTGACTTATTGTATAATTGGGTCTCACATGCCACATCACTAGTAAGAATAGAGATCTACCACCTCATCATGATGAATAGTGACATCCATGTCATCAACATGAAAAGTAAAATTCACTTCAAATCAAATCTTGGTAAAGCCCTTTATTAACCATTATTTGTAGTGTTTTTTATGTGAATAATGGAATGGAAATATAAAAAAGAACATTCAAAAATATTGTTTCATTATTATACAAAATAATATAATATTATGAAATTATAATCTTTATATATATGTGTATATGTATATTTGTATATTAGAGATTATAATATAGTTATTATACCAATAGTGGTTGCTAATATGAATTTGAAACATAAATAATGACATAAATATTTTGTTGATGTGTTAGTGATCCATCAATATTATAATTATATGTTTCATTAAAAAACAAAATAAAAAACATAATGTTATTCAATGTTACATTATTATTTTGAATTCTATTTCGATAATATGTGTTTATATTTATTTGTCGCCTTTGTTATTTTAAATCCTAAAATATGTTTATCATTTACTTGGATGGCTTGGATGGAGTAATGTTGTGGGTGGGAAGTTAAATTTGGTTGATAAATTGAATATTCTTAGAGTGCTATTATGCATTTGTGTGTGTGAAACGAAAAAATTTAAGTATGATGATTGTTTTTTTTTTAAAATTAAAATCAAGGTTTTTGGTTTAAGTTGTGATTATTTTTATTATGATGAATAATTGAAAACTTTAAAAATAATAAATTTAATTTTCATCATCAATCCTTATAAATGTATGGTATCATTTATCCAACTTATAATATGAGCACATGAACCTTTATTAAATATAGTAATCCATGTGTATCTAATTGTAGATGGAATTATTTATAAGATTAAACGTCATCAATACATTTTAACTTAGATCTTATATAATAATGAAACAATATTTTTTAAAGTTATCTATCAAAGAGATAATAGTTTTAAAATTAATTAATGAAAAGAACATTTGATTTGATTTTTTAAATATGAGAAAATCTTTTCATTTAAAATGAATCTTTTATTGTATATTTTATTTATTTCTCAGTGCAAGGAATTATTTTGCATAATTATGGTGTTATTTGAAATTTGAATCTAATATAACATTTAAATTTTTTCTTGTAAATGAAATTGAATATTTTATTTTAAATATAATATTTATTCATATAATTTTGATGTAGTGAAGTAATATTTAATTATTTACAATTCAATTAATCATTAATTTTCAAATTTGTCTCTTGGTTTTTAAAAAAAAAAAATCATATTTATTGATGGATTTTTATTTTATTTTGTATGATGAAGAGTAATTATCATAATTGATTTTATAGGTTCGATCCATTGGGTGGCTTACATGGCTTCCATCATCCGTAACATGGTTCAAACCCTGACCAGATAGTTTGGTAGAGCTGAGGTTTGGGGCTAGGCATGATGTCTACATATTAATCTGTCAGAGTCACGTGACAACTATGCCCCTGAATTTATACCAGATTGTTGGATCCACACCGATATGAATGTTGATCAAATTTTATAAGATGTATTAAATAAATTTAAGAAAAAAAATAATCATAATTAGTTAAGTTTTGTTTTATTTTTTACTGTTTACTTTATTTTATATTTTTATTATTTATAGGTGAAAGTTAAAATTGTTTGTATAAGAAAAAGTAAAACTTATACAATTTCTTTTGAATCTTTTCAATAAATTGTGTGTTTATATTTAATTAAGAATTATGAATGTTTTTATAAATGACAATATGAAATTGTTGTTTTTGGATTGTGATTAACTTGTCATGTCCGAATCGATGCATAATTATGCATAATTATGCATTCGTTTTGATATATAATATAAGTTTCAATAGTATAAATATATACAATGCATGAAATTCAGTAGAATAGTTACACCATACGTGTTACACATTGGCTTCCTATTTTTACTTTTGTGGTTGCTATTATATTAGAGAGCTTAGTGTGGTTGCTTTGGAGAACATTGGAGTTATGTTTAAAGGTTAGTTTCTCGATTCTTCTTGCTACCGCCTATAAAATTGGGTAGTGGCACAATAACTTTGAGAGTCTACTAAATATATATATTTATTTTGTTTTGTTTTTATTTATTTATTTAAATAAGCCTTTAGTCTATGTATTGGCTATTTCATTCTTTTCAAAGGCATATTTTATCATTAGAAGTGGTTTACAAAATATATGGATAAGTTACATTGGATAAGTTACATTATATAAAGGTGATTTTTTTTAAATAATATAAATAATTAATTATATTTTTATCATTTTTTATATTATTATATTTTTTGATGGAATATAATTATTTTATTTATATTAAAAATATTATTAATGTGATTGTATGATGCTTTGAACTAAAAATATTTAAATTGAAATAAATTTGTAAAAAAATTAAATTTATAAAACTTCTTCTATAACACAATTTTCATAATTTAAACCCATGATTATTTTATTTCAATTATATATAGCTCTTACAAAGTTTCAAAAATGAATGGGAGAAATATATGTTTCTTGGTACAATGATTTTGCAAATTACATTGATGATTTATTAATTTTTTAATAGGACTTTGAAGAACTTTGTAAAACATATTTGACAGTGTTAGAATTTGTTGAACAACATAACATAGGTTTATTTATTGATCATAACAAAAATTAATTGTTCTATATTGAATACTCGAACAATATGGAATAGGTTTATTTTTTAGGAATTCCAATTAAATAAGAAAATATATAAATCTAAAATAGTATTTTTAAAAATATTTTATGATTTCCTTGTAAATTTCATAATATGGGGGCAATGCCTTTTTTTTAAAAATTTTATTGAATTATGTATACAAATCTATCAAATAGTTGTTTTTCAGGGCTAAGACAATAAGAAATTTTGTGAATAAATTTGCATTTATATGGATATAAAAAGCAACAAAAGAAGTGAAAATTTAACATCATAATTCCATGATTCACCAGCATTAGTCCCTTGATCAATCATTCATATTATAAATAGATACATTTAAGAAAATTTAAGGATAAATTTAACTAGTTTAATGGAATGGATTAAAAAATTTATGAAATATATGTCAATATAAAATTTTAAAAAAATGAATTAAAATATTAATTTATAAAAATGAAATTTGTTAAATATTAAAAATATTGATAATGGATAAATTTGGTAGTTTCATAAAAATTTATAAAAGAAAAATACCATCAATAATTTAAAATGATTTATGTTTAATCCAGTGTTAAAATAATTATCCAATAGATTATATGATTGGTGGAAACAAGTATTGTCTCATTTTTCATTTCAAATTTATTATATTTTAAATAAGGATAACTCTATTAAAAAATTACACTTTGTACATATTTGAAACTAGTTCTTAAAAACACTTGTAAGAAATTTTAATTTGGAATAATTTTCTAATACATACAATTGTTTTTTTTTGGTAATTGAAACCCTGTTAGTAATGTAATATATTCACTTGTTAGTAATGTAATATATTCACTTGTATTGAACTAAGGTGAAAAATGAAAAGCTTTCAATATATGAAAAATAATTTTTAAAAAATTGTTAATCTTAAAATATTGAAATTATTACATTCAATTTTAATATTAATAAATAATTTATTTCTTAATAATTTTAAATTACATTTTTTATGTTGTGATTAAATTTTAATAGTCAAATTGATATTTTAATAAATATTATGTGTTTTAATCAATTATTAATTTTATTATATTATTAAAAATATATAACTTCTTTATAAATATAAACTATTAAATTTCTTTAAAATTTATTTTATTTATTTAGCATAATGTAAAATGTTATATTTTATAATAATAATAATAATAATAATAATAATAATAATAATAATAATAATAATAATAATAATAATAATAAAAAACATTTTAAAAAAAAAAAGTTATATGTCAAATATAAGCAAATATCAAAACATGTGCAACAAACTGCAAATTCATAAATAGGTTATCATTAACAATACCTTAATTTATTAGGTTTTTTTAAGTCACATTTTTCCCAAAAAAAATTGGATTGTAAACTACCAAGGCATCCGTTATCAAAACAAAAGTAATGGCAAAAGCTTGGTAAAATGTTTTGGAAGCAATTTTCAAATAACAGAGCGAGCAGCACCATATGCTTCATAAATGAACACAACATAGAAGGATTGTTTTATATAGTATTTCCTATAAGCGAAGTTACTTTTAAAGTACCTTGTTTAAATAAAGTTTAGATACATGAATATGTATTTCATTTGATATGTTATTATTATAATAGATTTGATAGTCATCTGAAATCTAAGTATTTTGTATTTAATATAATAATGTGTCATAATATCTATGTAAATAGTATCCATTGTTTCTAAAATTATAATTATATATAGGATAATTTTCTAATAACTGTTATGGATATTTGAGAATGGATTTAAACAATGTTTGATTTTAGACTTTTTGAAAAAATTGATGTGTTTTGCTTCCTTTAAAAATGGAACATGATTATAATTGGGAAAGATGTGTTGAACTAACTAACATGATTGATAAATTATGTTATCTTATTTTTTTTTCATCTTGAATGCTATATATATGAAATGAAAAAATTTATATAGTTCAATAATTTAAAACATATTAAAAATCCATATAAATCTTATCATTAAATAATACAAAATATTATTTTCAATACAAATAGTAAATATTTTTATAGACATAATATTTTTGTGAAGAAGTATTTGAATAGAACTAAAAATCATATTATGATTCATATAAATATATAATAAATTACAATATTTTATTTTTATTATTTAAAATTATTTTGTTTTTTTCAACCTCCTATAAATAATTAATATTCTCATTAATGAATGGAAAAATAAAGGTATATTGTGCATAGAAGACATACGCTTTTAAAAAGGAACATATTTTCAAAATAATTACAAGGAACATTGGATAGAAGTCAATGAAAATAATGGAGGGAAAAAAACAATTATTGTAATGATGACGGATTAACTACTCTTAATCTAACCATGCTTTAATTTACATATTATTTTCTTATTGTTAGGTTATTATTTTACATTGATTTGAATTAAAATATATTTCAAAATATGTTTTAAATACAAAGAAACTAATTAGATAGTTAGCATTATATATGTTAATAATAATAACTAAAAATACAATTTGTATGAATGATATTCAACCCTGAAATACCAATGTCTATGATTGTGCACATGAAAAGATATATAGGTTCAATATGAGAACCAAAAAATACACAAAATGTATTAATTTCTCATAATTCAAATCAACTTTAGACAACTTCTATTAAAAATAAATCAAGCTCAAAAAAATGCATAAATATTGAAAGTACTATCATTACAACTAAAAATAATTAACATTAATGATATTGAATGTCATAACATAAATTATCAATATTGTGATCTTTGAAAGAACTTTAGATTTAATCTACTTTATCTTTTGAGAAAAACATAAAAATGCAAGATGGAAAATACATCCATATCAAAAAATAAAGAGAAAATACTATATTCCATGTAGGATATGAAATATTCATTGACTAAATGTAATTGAAATTATTATTATTTTTTTTCCCTTTATCCCTTGACATGTCTTAGTCACGTGGAATGGTTAAACACATTTAAAATCCTCTATGACAAGCAATTTCTTTAAAAAAAACTTACACTGCTTTATTTTTCAAAACATTTAAAAGATAGTTCCTTGAGTATAGTGTCATTTACATTTCACATCATTCACACAATTTATATTGATACTTTAATTTTTAATAAATGTATTTCTTTTCCAATAATCTTATATTTATATACAATTATTATTTTTTAAAATAATTAATTTTTTTCCATCATTATATAGATAAGTTTTTTTTCCAATTAAAAAAAGCAATTGATATTTCATATTCTTTTATACATTATAAATAACATTCTAATCTACTTCATCTACAACATGAGACACATAAAATAAAATAATTAACATATTTAATGTGTCTAACTTTCTTATATTTGCATTCATCATCCAAATTACTTCATTTAATATGTGAGGTGTATAAATAAAAATAAAACATAATACAAACATATATATAATTATTATTTAACCTCTTGAAATTTCTTTGACATAGTAAATTGTTGGAAGGAAATGCATCCCATGGTCAAAATGTAAGGATTTCTTATATGATTTATAAATAATAAAAAAAATTATCATTTATTCCACCCAAGCATTTAACACTTTAAAATAAAATGGTTTTTATTTATTATTATTTTTATTTTTAAGTATGTTATATTTGATGGTTTATATTATCTATCTCTTTATTATAATTGTGAGGATGAAAATGTTAATATTGATGTGTGTACACACATAAACACATATGCACATGTGTAGATAAATATATGAATCTTTTATCTAAATAATTAATTATATCTATTATAAAATATTTTAACAATATAATATAATCATTTAAATTCCCTAAAATTTGTAAATAATAATACATTCAAAACTAAATGTGTATAAAATACATCCAAACAATACACTCTATTAATAGGGAAATCCATGTTATATCTAAAAAAGAGTCTGATAATAAAAAAAATGATTCAATGGAACATAAATGCAAAATGTTTGCAATGAATAAAATCAAATTCCATAAGAAAATGGATATTTCCAAGTCAATAAACTATAATTAAACAAAACCATTCTCCATTTTCTAAGAGATGTTAAATACTTAAACCTAATTTTGTGATGAATTAATAAGGCTTCCATTATAGACCCATTCAATCAGTCTATAAACCCTTGACCAATAATAAATAGGTCAACATACATCTTAAATGGCTCTATAGTTTTTTAAAAAAACAATAAGGATACAATGTTCAAAGAATATTAAGCAAATAATATGAATGAAACATTACTCTATCATCCACCATTCTTTTTGGCTACATTTATTATCATTAATATCATTTCACGCTTGGTAGTCACGTGTATTTAATGCTACTTTTATATATAAAAAAATTTATATTTTTTTATTAATATTTATATTTTTTATAAGGTTAAATAAAAGGATAAAAAATCATTAATAAAAGAATAAGAAATTTTAAAAAAAATGTAGCCAAGAAATTCCATACATAATTTTTCCCAACTTATATCAAGAAGGTTTTATAAGATTAAAAAAAAATAGAAGTAAAAAATGACCAACAAAAACATATAAACCTTTCCATGCTCATTGCAATCATATACCATAATTGTTTTCCCACCCTCCCTCTCTATATTCTCTTAAAAAAGAGCACTAGGTGCTACAACCAATTAAGAAGAATAAAAGGAAGAAGTATTGATGCCTAGCTTATTACAAATCAAATAAATTTTAGTTCATTTAGTGATATCTATAATGTTTGTTGTTTTTATAAACACCCACACTTCATCCAATTGCACATCATAATGAAGTTTAACTATTCATTATATCCATCAATGGCATGGGTGTTACTAGTGTAGAACATAATAGTGTGATTACATTGAGGCACCTTGAATGTATCCAACCTTGGGTTGGATTGTTTCGGGTCCTTCATGATAATGAACACAAAAACTAACAATAATAAGAAAATTACCAATAGATCAAGATCATGAAATAATACTCAGAAATTGAATCTTATTGATTGCTTAAAATAATTACAAACCCAAACCATGCTTAAATAAGCCTCAACTCATAAATTAGAGTTTACATGCAAAATTTGAAAAAAACTAAAATCTAAAAAAATATTTATTTTTAAAAACACTTGAAATAGCCCAAAAATATCCCAAAATATCCTAAACACTATAATTAGACTATGAGATGAAATTCAACCAAATTTGACTTTTAGTTCTAAAAATACACTTTTTAAAACTAGAAAAAACCCAAAAAAATCATTAAATCATAATTTTATACCCTAAGATGATCATGTAAGGCCTTAAAAAATATCAAAAACATGGGTAGGCCATTAGAACCACCTAAAGCAGCAAAAAACTTTTCAAACTGGTTGTTTTGGCATCTGGAAGATCGAAAACAGAGCCATGGATCAAAAGTTATGGCCTCTAGAAGTTGGCATATTTTTTCTACATCATTCTCCTCTAGTTGAAAACAACTCAGCTCTTATGAGTTGTCTTGATTGTACTGCTATCATTTATGTTTGTCAATTTTTTTTAGCTCCCATTCTATAATCCAAGTGTTGTCTTCTTGTTACAGTGCTTCCCATTTCACCAAATACCTATTATAATTCTATTGCCTTGTGCTTATTGTCTTCATATCCAAAACTTGCACTATTTTTTCTTTCTTCTTCTTTGGAACCTGTTGTTCCCAATTCACTTCTTCATCTTCATCATCTTCTCCATGGAATTTATATAAATCTAAAACATTAAATACTAGAGATATATCAAAATTTTATGGTAAACTTACCTCATAGGCATTATCATTGACTTTCTTCACAATTCTACATAGTCCAATTTTTTTGTACTTTAACTTACTCTATGTGCCTTTTGAAAATCTCTCTTTAGTCAAGTAAACCATTACCAACTCTCTTTCTTCAAATAGCTTGGATCTTCTTCTGACATTTGTTATTGCTTTATATTTATCATTACTTTCTTTTAACTTTCTTCTTACTGCTTGCAACTATTGCATATGCTTTGCAAATGATTTTGTATCATCACTAATTTGATCCACAATTGATAGTTGCATCGAATCTAAAATACCCATAGGATTTCTCCCATTAAAAATTTGAAAATGTGACTTTCATGTTGATTTATTCACTGAACTGTTATATGCAAACTCATCTTGTGGTAAAGCTAAGTCCATCTCAATAAATTTTCGGATATCCTATTCACAAATTTTATTTGTGCATCTGTTTGTGGGTGATGTGCACTAATTAATTGTAGCTTAGTACCCACCTTCCACAAAGTCCTCATAAAATGACCTAAAAATTGTATGTCTTTATCAGAAGTAATAGTTTTTGGAACACCATGTAATCTCACAATATTCATAAAAAATAATTATGCAACTCTAGTGGCATCATTGGTTTTCTTACATGAAATGAAATAAACTATTATACAAAATCTGTCTATAATAATAAAAATTGAATTGTTACCTCTCTATGTGTTTGGCAATCCCAACATAAAATCCATACTCAAATCTATTCATGGCCCTCTTATAACCGGTAATGGCATGTAAAGTCCAATATTTTGTGCATGTCCTTTAGCCACCAAACATATTTTGCACCTTGAAACATACCTTGCCACATCTCTCTTCATCTTTGGCTAAAAATGCTTTTCATCCACCAAAGCTATTATCTTCATCTTACAAAAATATCCAACCAAACCACCACTATGTAAGTCTCTTATTATATTATCTCGTAGAGACCCAACTAGAATGCATAATTATTTCCCTTTGAAGAGATAAATTTCTTTCATAATATACTCATCATGAATAACATTTGTCCCACCTGTTAAAGGATTCCTACACTACTCAACTACCTTGATAAAATATGGATAAATATCATATAATTATTTAATAACTTCAAATCCAACTACTTCACTCATCATAGTACTTAATAATGCTACCCTTATGCTCAATGCATCAGCTATCTGATTCTATTTTTTTGATTTATGCTTCAACACAAAATCATATCCCTGCAAGAAAAAAACCCACTTTGCATGCCTACTATTCAACTTTTTTTTATGTGTTCACATACTTCAAAGCCTCATGATCTATAAACAGTATAAACTCCTTAGGCACTAGATATTGCCTCCAATGTCTTAAGTTTGTATAATTGCATAAATTTTAACATCATAAGTAGAATATTTTGTTCTTGCCTCATTCAATTTCTCACTGAAATATGTTATTGGCTTTCTTTCTTGACTCAGCACATCACCAATTCCCACAAATGAAGCATCACAATCAACCTCAAATACTTAGTTAAAATCTATTAATACTAAAATTGGTTTATTTGTAATCTCCTTGTTCAAAATTTCAAAACATTCTATGGCTTCTCTAGTCCACACAAATTCTTTTTCTCTCATGAAATCTCTTATTGGTGCCACAATACTACAAATGAATTTAGTAAATTTTTTGTAAAATTTTACTAAACCATGGAAACTTTTTATCCCTGTAATGCTTCTTAGAATAGGCCACTCAACAATTACTTTTATCTTTTTTCTTTTATTTTCACACCATTTGTTGAAACTACAAATCCAAAAATACTAAACTATTATGCATAAACCTACACTTCTTCCAATTTACATACTTCTGCTTTCTTAACAATTCCATTACCATTCTCAAATTTTGTAAGTGTTCTTATTTAATCCTACTGAATATAAAAATATCATCAAAATAAACAACCAAAAAGTTACTAATATATTTTCATATCACTGTATTCATCACCTTCATAAATGTGCTAGGTGCATTAGATAATCTGAATGGCATCACCACCCACTCATATAAGCCATTCCTAGTCTTGAATGCAATTTTCCACTCATCTCCTTCACAAATTTTAATATGATAATCGCCACTCCGTAGATTAATCTTGGTAAAATATTTGCTCTTACAAACACGTCCATCATATCATCTAAATGAGGTATAGGAAACATATACTTTATTATAATTTTATTCATTGCTCTACTATCCACACACATTCTCCATCCTTCATCTTTTTTTGGTGTTAGCAATGCTAGTGTTGCACATAGGCTCATATGCTCCCTTATAACTATATTCTTTAACTATTCAGTAACTTGTTTATTTAATTTTGCATGTTCTATTGGATTCATCCTATAAGCTACTTTATTGAATAGAGTTGATCCTGAAATCAAATCAATGTGATGTTGAATATCTCTCTTTGGTGGTAAACCATTTGATAACTCATCAAGCATAACATTTGCATATTTTTTCAACACTCTTGCTACTTTTATTAGTATTGACACTATTTTTGTTTCTTCATTCTTTGCTACTAGTGTAAACAACAACCTGCTACCTTCATATCTTAGATAAAAATTTTAGTACATAGTAAGCTTTATGTCTTCTCTTCCTCTTTAAGAGGTAACAAAACTACCTTTGTACCACCTTTCCAAAAAGTGTATGTGTTCTTTGATCCATCATGAACTACTTTCCTATCAAATTGCCATAGTCTTCCCAATAACACATGACATACATCCATCGAAATAACATCACACCATATTTCATCACTATAAGTCTTTCCTATAGAAAAATTGATTAAGCACCTTTTATCTACAGTAACCTCATTCCCTCTCTTAAACCATGAAATCTGATAAAGGTTAGAATGCTTTTCACATTATAAATTTAGTTTTTCAATCATTTCTTTAGAAACCATATTTTCACAACTACCACAATCTATAATTACTTTTCATACATTTCCACCCGAAGTACATCTTGTTCAAAAAATATTTGATCGTAAACGTGCATCACCATCTTATTTATTTTGCACTTGATCCTTCCTTGGATTGATCATGTTTCTTCTCATCATGAGATTCTCTCTAACGTTAGCTGGTGCAAATTCAGTATTCTACTCTTCTATTTCAGCCTTAACTAGATTTACTCTTGGGCGATCTTCTTGCCTCCTTTCTTGATCTTGATAGTTTGGACACTCAAATGCTCCATACCCTTCTTTTCCACATCTATAACAGACATAGGATCTGTGTTGATATGGAAACCATCCTCTAGCCCCACCATAATCTTGTCCTCCTTGAAATCCTTTTCGTCTTTGTTGGTATTGAAACCCTTGCCTATTATCATCTTGCATTTCTAAAGCACATGATGATTCACCTTTATTGGCATTAAATCCACCTATGATGGTATTAAACACACCTCATCACCTTATTGGAGGGGATCTACCTTTCTTTGGACTAGTAGATGTCCTTCTTTATCTATTTTTTCTTCTACCTTCAAAGCTAATTGATAAGCCTCCTCCATGTTAAGTATTCTATGGATGCTTAATTCATCTTTAATATAAAATTTCAAACCATTTACATACCTTGCAATGATCTAATCTTTTGTTTCATCATGCTCCACTTGTATGGAAAGGTTGTAATATTCATCTATATATTCTTGTATACTATGATCTTTTTGCCTTGAATTTTGAAATCTTTTGTATAGGGTTTGTGCATAATCCACAGTATGAAATTTCTCACTCAGCTCCTTCTTAGTCTTTTTCCATGTATTAATCTTCTCTTTAACTTTCTTCTATCTCTTTTTGTGCATGTGATCCCACCAAATCATTGCATGACCTTTCAATTTCATGCATGCAAATTTTACCTTATTTTCTTCTCTCATGGTCTTCCACTTGAATAATTTCTCCATGTTATTCCTCCAATCTATAAACTCCTCTGGTTTTAAACTACCTCCATAATCTAGAACATCAACCTTGATTCCTTCAGTCCTTCCTTCTAACACCGAAACCATCCTCTCTTTCATTGATGGTGACTGCTCTTCTTCTTCTTCTTCTTTTTGAACTTCTTCATCACGATCTGTGTCTTCTTCATCACCACCTTCTCTTCTCTGCTGATTGATGATAACCTCTGTTAATTTTTGAAATTGCCTATGTATTTTTTGTATAGTCTAGTTCATCTATGCCATACCTCCTTGTCCTCTCACCATTCTTCTCTCCTCCAAGATTTGAACTTTCTCTGATACCAGATAATGAACCCAAAAACTAACAACAAGAAAATTATCAATAGGGCAAGATCTCGAAACAATACTCAAAATTTGATTCTTATTAATTGCTTGAAATAATTACAAATCTAAACCATGTTTAAATAAGCCTCAGCATAGAAATTAGAGTTTACATGCAAATTTTGAAAAAAAAAACTAAAATATAAAACATGCTTATTTTTAAAAACATCCAAAATAGCCCAAAAATATCTAGAGATATCCTAAACACTATAATTAGACTATGGGATCAAATTCAACTGAATTGACTTCCGATTCTAAAAATATACACTTTCTAAAAATAGAAAAACCCTGAAAAAATCATTAAAACACAATTTTGGACCTTTATATGATCACATATGGCCTTCGAAAAAATATTGAAAACATGGATATGCCGTTAAAACTGCCTAGGATGGTATCAACATTTTCAATACGATCGTTTTGATGCATGGAAGAGTTCAAACAAAGCTATGGATTAAAAGTTATGGCCTCTGAAAATTGGCCTACTTTTTCTACATCACATTGCTTAGAAACACAATTCTTAGATGTTTCCTCATCCAAGTTGAACATGTAACAAATTAGTGATAGTTCAATTCAATTGGTTTTCATCCTTGATGCCATAAAGATAAACAAACTTATTAAAATCCATGGCTTGTTATGTGGTTATTTTATAAACAAGATCATTCTTCAACAATGTTTTTAGTTAAGATCATCTACCAAACTCATGAAATATGAGTGCACACCATCAATAGAATATTTGTGTTTTATTATTATTTTTTTGACAATATTCTTACATTAGATATTTCCATTATAAAATCGAGTTCTTTGAGGATAAGATGATCTTTCACCATTATGAACATCTTTCTTGAAATCTATTATTATTTTTCCTTTAGTTCTCTTAGTGAAATCACTATGAAACCATAATGATATTTCATTAATGCTCTTAGTGATGGCATATTTTTTCTAAGCACAAGTTGGCATGGTTTTTTAGTGGTCTTAGTGCTAGTATATTTTATATTATTAATATTTTAACCAAGGGACTTATAGAAATATAGCATATTTGCTGAAGACGCCCATAAATAACCAGACAATATTTTAATAAAGCTTCTTGACTTTTGATTTCGTCATTATCGTTTTCATTTTTTCCTCCACTCACTTTTGAAGTCTACAATTCTGTTTTTTGTCGTACACCATTCAATTTTGAAGTCCATTATAGCAGATTCGGTGAAGACGCCGATGGATAAATATTTTTTTATTTTTTGTGGCCGTTATCAAATGGCTCAAGAGAATCGGTGAAAATCATAGTACAACTTAGAATTGGTCGAGATAAAGTCTCTCACAATCTTTTCCAGCTTCACATAATAGATATTGAAAAGAGTTTGCGGAAAAGAGCGACGCTGAAAGGATAAATGCTTGCGACGCTATTTTTGATGTTTTCGTGGTTGTACAAATGGACGATAGTTAAATGGTGGAATATCATTGATATAGATAAAGATCTTTACTTATAGGATGACATCTATGAACCAATTTTAGATGATCTCCTCGAAGAAGACTTCGATGAAGAGGCTGATGCTCTTGAATCATTAGCCGATGATTTGGAGCAACCACTATCAAACATGCAACGACCATGGCACCATGATCATTCTAATCTTCCTTTTGAAGCATACAAAAATGGTCTCGACATCAAGGTGAAGTCCCAGAATGAGATAACAAGCCTAAAACCAGAGGCAACCAAAGAGGACAAAGTAACACTAGAGGAAGGCAGCGCTTCATGCCAAGATTGTTGCCTACCATGCAAAGGCCTTCTAATCCACCTTTGCAATTTTAGAGTTCTTTCAAGCCTAGTGATTCCTTGATCAAGAATAAATTCACTAGCAGGGAGCCTCCAAAAGAAATCCATTCCCCACAAATCGAACCAAAATGGGATGTACTTCTACCTGCAGAAAATAGTGAAGAAGATGAGGTAGATGATGCTTTTTATTCAGATCAGGGCTACTGTCTAGAAAAGGTTGAATGTAGTGATTTCCAGGAAAAAGAAGAAATAGAAGACACATAAATAGAAGAAGAAATCTACCATAAACATATATCAGTTCGAGATCCATCAAGACAAAAACTAGTATGTACAAGTATCCCTCCATTAGAGATACCACAACCAGCTTATTTACCACAATTGATAAATGAAAAATTTGCCCAGTTCATAACTATAGAAATAAATGGCAGACTGGTGGATGCACATATAGATACAATGGCTTCTCTCTCATTTGCAAAATCACATATCATCCATGATTGGAAGACATTGGATGAAACATTGGCTTATAAGAGCCTAGATGTCCAAGGGAATAGTTTTATTTGTAATATGTATAAACATCAACAATCCCTTATGATCCAAGATAAAATCTTCCATTGTGATTATTTTTTGCCTTAAATAGGATCCTTGTAGATATTCTTTTAGGTCGTGCCTTCATAGATAGATACTCACTCTATGGATCTACTAAAAAAAGTGTCATGTTCACCATAGATAATGAAACGCTGAGAATTTTTAGGCTTATCTATGCTACTGAGCAATTTCCAAGCTCTATGACCCAAATACCTAACATCATAATTCTTGATGAAATACAAGCTATAGGAGAAAATATTAGAACCACTATCTGTTCTGACAACCCTTAGCAGTTTTGGTCAAAATCCATGCCTGAGATGGACATCAAGCTTGTTGTAGGAAAGCATATGAAGATCGGGAAAAAAATATCAATACCAGCTTAGGATTATAATGATATGGAATCACAGATAAAAGAATTAGAAGCTAATGGCTTCATAGAAAAATCAACATCCTCTTATTGTTGCTACGCCTTCATGGTTAACAAGCACTCAAAACAAAAGAGAGGAAAGAAAATAATGGTCATAAATTATAGACCATTAAATGCCATTACCCAGTGATTTCCATATCATATACCAGATAAAAGCTATCTATTAGAGAAAGTTGCAGCATGTAAATACTTCTCCTAGTTTGACTGTAAGTCTAGCTTTTATCAAATGAGGGTCAAATACGCTGATAAAGAAAAGACAACATTCCACTGCCCCTTCGGTCATTTCTAGTGGACTATTATGCCATTCAGTTTGATGAATGCCCCAACATTCTACCAAGCCCATATGGATAACATTTTTAAAGACACTTCTAGTTTTCTATGTGTATATATTGTTGATATACTAATTTTTAGTAATTCTCTTGCTGACCATTACTCCCATCTCATAAGATTTTTTGAGCTAGCAGAAAATGCAAGAATTGTCTTGTCTTATACAAAGATCCAACTCTACAAGAAAAAATGTAATTTTCTTGGAATGATTATCCAAGATTCAAAACTGCAGATCCAGCCACATATTAAGGAAAAGGTTATTAGTTTCCCAGAAAAACTAGACAAACTAAAGCTTCAAGCATTTTGGGGATTATTAAACCATTTGAATAGCTTTTAATCTGACTCTAGTGAAGATAGGTTTATCCTCCAAGAACTTCTATAGAAAAAGAAAGCATTCCAATGGAAGGACAAACACATAGCTGCTATCCAAAGGATTGAATCAAAAGTAAAGTCTCTTCCAAAACTGCATATCCCAAAATCAGATCAATTTTTAGTTTACATTGATGCCTCTGATTTTGCATGGGGAGGAGTACTTGTTTGTATATATGATAATAGAGAATTCGTTTGTGAATTCTCTATTGGAGTCTTTAGTGCAGATGTTCTTAAGTGGATCTCTTCTGATAAAGAGATTTACGCTATTAAGAAATATTTGGAGAAGTTTATGCTAAAGATTCTTCATCTACCATATTTTATTGTAAAAATTGATTGTACTAGATTTCTGACCTTTAGATAAAAAAATCATGGTCAGAAAGATGGTCGCGATAAATATATTAGATGGTAGGCTTTCTTTAATCAATTTAACTTCTCTGTAGAACATATAAAAGGCATTGACAATATGAAAGCAGATTGGCTCAGTAGAAATCCACCTGTAACATTAATGCATCAACCCTACTCTGGTTTTAATCTAACCATAATTTATAATCAAGGATTTGCTTCCTTGAACATACTTGTTGAAGAAAAAATTCTCAGAGAAGGTTTGCATCCAAGATATACTAAGATTTTTTATGCAGTAGGCCAAGATTTACAGATGTCTTCAGTGGCCACTACTCAAGCAAATCATCATCAAAACACTGGTGTAATCACTATAAAAAGGCTAAATAGTGAATTCCTATTCCACCATTTTTTTGAATTAGTAAAGCATCCTTTATAGACATGGCCGATAAGGATAAGATCATCACATAATGAACACCTCTATAGGTGGATAGCTAGATATGGTCTGCACTGTATCCATGAAGAAGAAAATCATGATCAAGACACCGTAGTACATACTATTATTCGAAGACAGCTTGAATGGGAATCATATTTCTACATCAATCCTCTCTGTTATGCATGTGAAGCTGGAACCCAGCATTGGCATCTTTCTAGTGTATTCCAGCTAAGGTATCTCTTTCAGCCAACAAGTGAAGATGACTTGTTTACTGAAACAGAAGCATTGTTGGACCCATCAAGCCAGACGTCTTCATCCAATGTGTCTAACAACATATCACCATAGATTACTTTTGTGCTATAAAGCATGATGGGATAGACACTGCCTTGGCATAGATTCCGGGCAGGACCTCTCAATTGCTATAAATAAGACTCTTCTCTTAGTATAGATCATCAAAAAATTTCTAAGCTTTAGAAATTTAGTAGCCTACTCAAGCGTATGCTCTTCTCTTGCCTTCTTGAAGGATCCTGAGAATCAGAAACTTAATAGACTGTAAAAAGAGTGTAATAGATTTGAATTATAATAGTGAAGCCATAGCCATTCGGCCTCTACCTACTATCGCGGGTTTCTTACAAAGAAAGTGGATAAAGGAGCATCTATTGACGTAAAAATATTGGTTAAGAAGATGACTAGTAAACATGAATAACAATGAGAATTTTAGAATAGAACTAAAACTTTTTAATGAGATTCAAGGGTTTAATGATTTAGAAAGATATTTTTCTCAACTCTTCAAACTATATAAGACTAAAACTTTGCAAGTGAGGATTTAAAATCAAATAGAATGCCTAAGAATTTAAATTAAACTCGAAGGAGAATCCACTGCCATTTATATCCCTCCAACCAAGGAAGTTTTGGTTAAAGGCATTGGCAATAGTATTAGATCTTCCGCCATTAAATGGAAGACCAAGAGGTAAGGTAGAAGATGTCAAGGTATTCTATAGCATACTCAATAAACTCATCATCTTCATAATAAGTGATGAGAGAGTCATCAAAAAGGTTCCCATTAATCAATTAGTACTCTAAATTAGGTAGAGAGGTACCCTTCACCAAACCCCTAGAAGCATCGCTAGCCAACAGATAGTTGAAACCCTTAATAACTAGGACATAACAAGAACGCACAATGGGTAACCTCTATTTGATATATCTATGAAAATCAAAGTGTTAGGATTGAAAACCATTTATAATAATACAAGCACCAACATCCTCAAATAACATATTTACAGTGTAAAGAAATCAGGGACCAAACCGGAGAGCCTAAGCTTAGCTATACTAAAAAGACATCCAATCCGATCATAATTTTTCTCAAAATCAATCTTGATGAATAACACATTCTAGTTGGATATCCTTGCCCATTCCATACCTTCCCAAACAACAATCACATTTTCCAAAATGTATCTATGTTGAATAAACATTGTTTGCTCACTTCTCATAATTAAGGGAAGCAAATGTTTGATTCTAAGGGATAAATCCTTAGCTATGATTTTTTTAGATAAATTAAGCAAGCTGATGGTTTTCTAGTTGGTAATAACCTTAGGGTCTCTAGCCTTAGGAATGAATTTGATGTTACCATGATTAATATGATGGCCCGAAGAATTGGAAAAAACAACTTCAGAGTAGACTTTATGAAGATCACGTCCAACAATATCTTAGAGGGTTTGATATAATTCGTAAGGAAAGACATCAACTCCTAGTGGCCTATCAAAATCCATTTATATGATGGATTCTTTAAGGTGGCTAAGGTTGAGCAACCTATCATAGGCAATTCTATGCACTTCAAAGAACTTAAAGCAGACAACTCCAAGGTATTGAGAGAGGGCAAGGGAGGAGGGATACATAGTAAACATACCATGATAATGATGCATAATAGCTTACAATTATCAGAGGATTTGCCAAGGTCTGAATAACGAGGATGCACGAGTCATGGTTACATGGGATGAAGCAAGTAAATACCACAAAATGCTAAAGTAAATGAAATCAAACAAAAGACAATTGGATAGACAATTTGGAGAAAAGCCAATATTCCATTAACATGAGATGGCCAAAGTGAAGAATACATATAGGAGATCACATAAGTAACTCCTCCATAAAAGGTGGCCAAGGCACCCCAAGAATAGATTGTAACTCCTCTATGAATGGTGGTGACACGGTGCTAAAAATAGAGAAGTAACTCCCATTAAGGGAGTTACTTATGACATTCTTATGACACTTATGACACATCTCCACATAAGCTAGCATATCCCACAAATGTAGGAAAACTCCATGTAAGCACAAGAAATATATTTTTCCTAATTAAAAAATATGAAAAAATAAAAACCTACACTAATACCCCCCATAAGCGTAGCTTAGGTGGGCAGTGTGGAAATATAAAATGGGTCCTGGTAACTAGGCCTGATGAGGTACCCATGTAGTTAAGGTGGCTAAACCGCTCATGCCATAATTTGCTAACTCCATCTAAATGAGTCAACAATGCTGTTGGAGAAGAATCATGTGTAAAATGTGAGAAAATGTATAACCTTGCTTGGTGATTTGCCCTACCCACTGCCACTATAGTATCACTATGCAACTCCCTGATAGCCACTGAATTTGGTGAAAACTCAACTCTCATGCCCCGACCAATGTGAGTGATTTGGTACACTGATAGGAGATTGGTTGAAAGAGAAGGAACACTTAGAACTTATTGAATGTTTCTCCTTCCATTTCAACTGACCCTCTCCCTACAATAGAAACTGATGTGTCATCACCCAAACTAATTGAAGTCATGCTACAAGGCTCTAAAGATGAAAACTCAAATAGTGAAGAGCCCATGTGGTGAGAAGCACCCGAATCAATGACCCATGATGTTGTAGATGCTATAGTAGCTACATGGGCCTGACCCTTTTCTTTCTCCTTACTCTTGCCTTTTGCCTTGGTAGAATCTTGGGTAGATGAATTCTGCTTGATGGACTCACGTAAACCTATGTTGTGCTTCTCTAGAAGATGAGTTAGGTGATATATTTATTTCTTCATGCATTTGTGTTCATCATGCCATGTCTTCTTACAATAGGCGCACTTAAGCTTCTCCTTCTTAGGTTTAACATTAGAGGAGGAAGACTCAGTGTTGTTTTTGGCAGGATTATTGTTTTCTTTCTTCTTCTTGTTCTTTTTCTTCTTCTCCTTTGTTGAAGTCTTATCCTTACCATTTCCAGCTATCAAAGCTTGGGGTTGAGTAAACTTCATTGTGCCCATTTGAATTAGCTTATCTTGTTCCCTAGTCAAGTTAGCAATGAATGAATCCAAAGAAGGCATTTTCCATGTAGTGCCAAGGGCACTTTTTGTGACATGAAAATGATGAGTTGATCATCTTTTTCTCTATCTCACATTATTTCAATTGCAATCTAAAGGCATTAAACTTAGTGAAGAAGTCATGTAGGGTATCAAAGTTGTTAGGACTTAGACTTATGAGTTCGTTTTCAAGCTCATGTCCTCTCATCTCATCAAGCTTCCCAAATAAGAGTTCTAAGGTGTCCCATATATCTTTGGGAGTCTTGGAGGTTTCTAAATAGAAGAGAATTTTGGGAGACACAAACAAGCTCAATAATCCATAGGCTTCATCACTACAATTGTACCACTTGACCTTTTCAGCATCAGTGTTGGGTTCTACTTCAGTACCCATGGTCATCCTATATAACCCTTTGCTTCTAAGAATGATTGACATTTTACCCTTCCATTCATGATACTTGAAGGGTGTTAGGGGTTTAAGTTGAAAATAATCTATTTTAAGCTGAATTTAGGTGAAATTTTGTTGATTGCAAGTTGTGAAATTATGCAAAAAGGAGAATGAAAGCAAAGATTTGCAAGTTGTGAAAAGCAATCACACCCCCCTGAAATATTGAGCCCCCCCACCCAAATATGCAAGTACACGCTAAAAAGACATTGGGCTCAGCCAATAATGCATCTTAGAGCAATCAGTGTAAGACTTAAGCAAACAAGACGTCGGACTTAGTTGAAAATGTGTCGCAAGAGACCCAAATTTTAGGCACTTTATAGACTAATGCATTTTTAACAAATAACAAGTCTACACTATGGATAATTGAATTATAAACACTTTTGCCAAAAATGGCACGCAAATCTGAGCTACTGTTTGCAATATATTAAAGGTTCAATTTTCTCGTAAACTAGTGTTTTTGTAAAAAAAGCACTAAAACATTAAAAAGATGCATGTTTTGAGAGATAAAATGGACTTCAAACCACTCTTTGGACTTGAAACAGAGTGAAGAATCTAAAGGAGGTCTTTGTGAGGGGGAATTGGCCTCCTGCCAACCCGGGCCTCACCTTTCGTCTTTGACAATCGAATATACAAGCTTTAAAAAAACTAAAATATTGCTCAATCAAATAACCCCCCCCAAAAAAATATGATTTGACACTTTATATTAGTGCTTTTACAACTGCCACTAGCAAGAAATACTAAGTGGTCTTAATTTCAATGGATTACAAAACCCTCATGAAGAGCATATTCTGAAAATATAACTTTGGCATAATATCCAGAGAAATAAACAACACCATTGTAATCTAATAAAAAAATCATGCACTTTAAAAACAATAATCATCTCGATACGAGGTATTATGTGAAATTTATGATCCTCCGAAGTTCCCAAAATGAGAACTGTGCAATGTCACGACTGAGAATCTGCTATTTTTGAAAAATATTAGCATCAAATTCAGAAAAAATATATACTAGTGCATAGAGCATGAGAAAATAGCCAAAATAAAATAAAATATCGTGAAAAAAGGAGTCTGTATGAGCAAGAATGGAGCATTTGAAAACTGCCTTCAAAATTGCAACTGCCAACGGAGAGGGGTCCTATTGTAGCTTTCTAAGCATGTTTTTGCAAAGTATATAGAATGCATAAACAAATTGAAAGATACCCAAATGGTTTTTTTGGGCTTCGAACAAAACCCAGAAGGCATTTGTCTTGTTGATGTACAGAAGAGGTAGATCTAGTATAAAACAGATGCCTTTAGCTGGAAAAATGACCCCAGCAACCAAAAAATGGCATGCAAAAGTATAATCAGCTACCAAGAGATTGCAAAGGCATGTGAAAACCTACAATTCTGATTAAAACACAAAATATGCAAGCCGATTGACATAAACAAGATTATTAGATCTTACAAAATCTCGTCTGCATGTATATGGAGAGACCAAGCAAGCCATGGAAGGAACAATAGCATGGAGAACTAGCAATATCTCTTGGAAATTTTTAAATTTCACAAAAAAATGCCTTAACAAAGCTCTAGATTTCAATAAAAGCAATAGCAAAATACACAACAAGTTACCGGGGTGGCTTTGATACCATATCAGAGGATTCTCCAAATTCTGAATAATGAGGATGCATGAGTCATGGTTGCATGGCACGAAGCAAGTGAATACCACAAAATGCTAAAGTAAATGAAATCAAATAAAAAACAATTGCATAGACAATTTGGAGAAAGGTCAATATTCCATTAGCATGAGATGGCCAAAGTGAAGAATACATATAGGAGAGCACGTAAGTAAATCCTCCACAAAAGGTGGCCAAGGCACCCCAAGAATAGACTATAACTCCTCCATGAAAGGTGGTGACAAGGTGCTAAGAGTAGAGTAGTAACTCCCATCAAAGGAGTTACTTATGACATTCTTATGACACCTATGGCACATATATGACACACATCTCCACATAAGCTAGCCTATCCCACAAATGTAGGAAAACTCCATGTAAGCACAAGAAATACAATTTCCCTAATTAAAAAATAGGGAAAAATAAAAACCTTCACTAATAGCAATATGTTAAGTAATTTGGCAAACCTGTCTAAAGCACATCAAATGGCTCTAATTTTGTCTATAACTTATCTTGATCGACAGAGATAGAATAATTATTTGGTCCTTTGACTCCAACTTTCAACTCATACATACGTGTTCCTTCGGCCTTATCATCCTTAGCTGATTAGAGCTTATATCTCTACATGACAACTTGAGTTTGTAGATGATGGATTAAAGGCATGACTTCCAACTCGTTTGAAACCTTAAGGTATTCATGGTTTTTAACCTGATGAATACACTGCCTAAATGCAGCGACTTATTTTTCATAAATTTAGAGAAAAGAGGTGGTGTGGGCTACTCCATTAGTGAACCACTCAATCCAGTCAATATCCCATATGGGTATGGAATCTAGGTTCTGAATTATAATGATACGCCCAATAGTTTGATCATGTCTGAGATGGGCAGTATTGAGGTAAAATTGAGAATTATGGGATTTAACTTAGGGGGTAGTCCACTCAAGGCATAAGCAAATATGGTCATGGTTAGACAAAAAAGTGTCTAAGATGAAATAAATAGGTTGATCGTGAACAAGAGTGAAGAAGAAAAGGTCTTTTTCTACTAGCAAAGCACGCTTAAGATGCTTAATAACTCGATCTTCACCTTGACGAAAATTAGACCATGTGAACCAAGGAGAATTTGACTCCCTCCTTCGGTAGTGGTTGGGATAAAATAAACTAAGTTTATTTCGCATGTAAAACCATGTTTCTTGCTCTCCTACACACCACCTCGTGGGGGAGATGTCCTTCCTCGTCTTCAGCAGTCTCAATCATATTGAATTCACCATATAGAATCTAGTGTGCATCCGAAAGAGAGTCTATCGACTATCTCTAAAACAAGGTGGATTTCACAACATCATTAGGGGCATACAAGATGATAAGGCCAATAATGCCATTACCAATTTTAGAAAGAGTCCATACCACTCATGGGTGCGGTTAGAACCCTAGGAAATAATATATTGAGACAACTTAGGTGTCAAAAGGGTGAAAACACCTCCATGGCTAGGTTCATGATAGGTGGCCTAACAAAGGGCCACAAGACAAATAGTGTGAGAAGCAAACTGGAGGAAATCATAAACTTGGACTTATTACATGCATAGTATTTTAATTTTGGAAAAATGATGACAATTATTTTTGAATGTATACTTATGTGTCAGATCAGTGAGCCCTCTAACATTACAAGAATAAATTCTCATTGGGAATCATCTAGGTTCATATCATTTCCCTCTGTAAGACCTGAGATGGCTACAAAGCTATTCAAAGCTTAGTCAAGTAGGGCATAGTCTCTAAGCTTGAAAGGTTTCCTTTTATTTAGTACATAATCATTATCTATAAAAGGTTAGGGGATATGAGAGCATCAAAGAATAACCTTACAATTGAGCGTTATGAGACTAATTTTTGAGTCTGAATCATTTACCCTTGAAGGAGCCTATGAAGATGGAGCCATAGGAGCAGGAGACAAAGACGAAACAAGATGGGCGATTGCTTGAGGACAACAAGAGATATGAGGTGAGGTTTGACTTGTGCAGGCACATGAATTTTCCCAGTAGAGGTCATCGAGCTTGATCCCCCTATGTGCTGGTAGACAATTTGTTGGGGTTTGGCATTTCCATGGGATGCATTATTCTTGCTATTAGATATTGTCATCCATATGTTAGAATTATCATTCTAGGGTTTTGAACCAAACCCACTTTTTCTTGAGGAACACAAGGAGTGGGGACCATTAGAGGGCATTCTCTAATCAGATAGACCGAACCCTGGCCCCAGAAACAAGTGTTTAGGAGGTTGATATAAGGTGTGTGTACCAATCATGAACACATCAGGGGGTCAAGGTCTTCCCTAGTTGATTGATGTGGAAACTAGTCCAAAACTGTAATGAGGTCCAAAACTCTAAAAAGCAAATCAACCAAGAAGAGACATAAACCAGGGAGGCAAAATAACCCAGGCTGAAAGTGGTCCGAATGGAGGGAATCTAGTTATGACTAAGAAAGTTCACTCCTTTTTTTTTCAATAAGAACATGATTCAGGATATTGAAAAAAGGGGTTAGGTTCCCTCTAAGTTCCTAGAAGGTGAATTCCCTTGATACTCCCAAATTGGCCATAATATCTATGTAACTATTTCCTTCACTAAAAATGTGGTTTTACAAAAAATCCTATAAGCATTCAAGAGCATCCTAGCATCATAGATTTCTAATTTGATAGTCTACAAAGTTATAGATACTATCCTTAGGAAATTAATGATATTAAGGAATCACCATCTACTAATAGCTTCTGAATTCATTTTTCAAAATCCACCTTAATCCCCTAGAGAAACATCCTAGATTCAGAAACATGATTCAATTATTTGCCCATTTTCCCTACATAGGTGGCCACAAATTTTCCTTGGCTATATATTATAATACCTCCTCCTCTCATAGGCCCCAAGTTCCATTTAGAGGCCTCATCAAAATTAATTTTATACCAAACCTAAAAAGTTGGTGTCCATAAAGTTGAGGCATGTGAGGTGTCTATGCAACCAGGGCCCTTAAGGGTCTTAAGGTCCCAGATCTTTAAGACACTTGATTCCTCACCCTGAAAGGGGTCATATTTCATAGAGGATTTAGAATTATAGTTTTCCTTAATAGTCTTCATGATCTTGTCCTTGGTTATTTTCCACTCTAGTTTTTATTCCTAAAGTTTCTATGATTCCCTTCTTTCCATATTCCCTAAAATAAAATGTAGGAGAGAGAGATTCCAAATAAGAATAAAGGATCTATGATTCTAGGGTGGGGAACACTAAGAGTATAGGTCGCACATGGATTTTGGTTTAACCCACTCAATATTGATTAATTATAGAATTGAGGTCCAAAATAAGGTGGAATATTTACAAGATAGGAACAAGTGATTTACTAATTCCTCTACCTCCAGACAAAGGCAACATATGTTAGGTAATTGCAAGCCCCTAATTTGTTAGGAAAATAAACATCCTACATGTGAAATTAAATTAAATGTATAAATAAAGTAAGCTATAGAAAACATATAATAGGAGAGACAAACCATTACATAAGATATACATGGAAACATGCTAAACCAGTTAGGGAAAAAACCATGGGGCAAAGGCAACATCTAGACTTCATATTTCCATTATTAACTTTGTTCTACAATAAATCCTCTTAGAAACTCATTTCTAGTGCTTATAATAATTTAATTGAACCAAGATTGTAACCAAACCTTATATTCTCCAACCTCCAAACTATTACATGCAAATCCATCATGATGCTAACACCATAGCATCTAAAGTGAGATATAACACTTCAACCTCCATATCCATGAGATAAGCTAACAAGCCTCTAATATCCAACTAGGTAATCCAAGATAACATATCCTTTCAAAATCTAACCTCTAACCTTAAGGATTTACATGCTTCAACAAGCTAGGTGAGCCATGCTCTCATCTAAGGCTTACAAGATCTAACCACCTAAGCATGAATGATGCTTACAACCCAAGAATCTAGGTGAGAGAAGATTATAATCATTACAAGATCTAACCTCATACAACATGAAATCCCAATGATTTCATGGATCCTCAATGATAATCCTTAGGTATTACAAAACGGATTACTAAACACAAAGGAGAAAATAATACTTTATAGCATTTTACAATAATGCGATAAATAGGAGAGAGAGAGGGAGAGATAACTTCATGGCTACTCCAAAACTTCATCACATTTGAGTGGGTGTCATTTGATCTTAGTGATGGTGGTCATCATGTGCCAAAAGTCATAGAAAATGACCTTACACTTAGACAAGATCCAAGACCACCTTCACATGGCTCAAAAACTTGCTTCCCACTTCCATAAGTGATTCTAAACACTCAATATTGTTATTCATATCTTGATATCCAAGGGTCAACAAAGTATATTCATACCTTAGACAAGATCGAAGCCACCCCATGTGACTCCAATAATTGCACCCCACTCACAAATGTGAGGTCAATCTATAATAGTGTATTTTTATCTTCATCCTCACATGTGATCACAAGAGTCCAAAAGGCATTGAAATCACCTTTTAAGCGTCTCTACACATGTGAATCATGGGTCCCTTTACAAATTATACCCATGGATGACTCTTTGTCTTTTACATGAAATAAAATCTAGGTAAAAAGGATTTAGGGTTGTCTTTATATCACCCAAACCATATGTATTTTTGGGAGAGCCTAGACAACTTCCATTTTATGTCTTGGACAAAGGCACAATTACAATGAAAAGGTAATTTTTGTCACTTTAGGTCCCTATAGGGGATAGGGGAGAGAATACATGTGAAATAACTTTTCTCAAAAAATATAATAATCAAGGGAGAGATGAATTACATAAAATAAATTTCAATAAATTTGAAATTTAGTAAGTGAAAGTTGATTTTTATAACACCAACTTAAAGTGTGAAGTGAATTTCTTCCCCCCTTGGCCTTAGTTTTCAAAAACATTGAAATAAACCATGTAATTTTCCTTTTAAACACCAAAGAGAAGGTTCCTAATTCTTTTTAGATACCAAAGAGAATGTTAAAAATACTTAATTATGCTCAAATAAACACTTTTTCTCATAGGTATTGTAAGAATAAATAGGGAGTCTTGTTTAGCTTTGAAGCATATTTTCAAATTAAATAAGCAAATTTAGATTTGTTGCTCTCAAGTATATGTTTTTTTAGAACATAGTGACCGATGTCAATCCCTATTGACTAATGCTAGTTGCTACAAGACTGATGCTAGTTGTAGAACCAATCATTTTCAGTTGAAACCAATCGATAATGGTCACTTGTGAACTAGAAGGAAAAAATGTTGTGCTCATAAATACTTGTTAGCTCACTTGTTAGGATAAAAAACTCCAAAGGAAAACTTTTTAGATCAATAAAATATTCAGACTAGAGACTTATAAAATTTTATTTCATAGAAACAAACTTGAATAAGGCTTTAAAATTGAAATTATTAGTCATATTTTCCACTGGAACCTAACCAATGTCAATTGGTCTTGACCGATGTTGATCACCTAGAACTGACATCGATCACTCTGTCACCTGTGCGTGCACAAAAAATGTTAAAAACAAGAGAAAATATGCATAAAAATTATTGTTAAAGAAATTTTTAATGATTTACATGGAAATCTGCGATGACCAAGATGTCTTCCTTGTTTGAATGTATGTTCTTATCCCATCGGGTGTGCCAAAATGTATTGTTGGGTTACAAATATAATTAGTTAAAACATTATTCATGAAAAACACAAAATAATGCATAAGAACTAACAATCTAGGCTAACCTATTTAATGGGGTTTACAAATGATAATAATAAGCAAATGAAAGAAAACACATTTACCTATTACCTTCTCAAGTGATTCCACCATACAAAAGTGATTTCAAACATGTTTTTCCCCTTGATTTGGTGTTTTTATCTTTGTTAAAAATCAATTGTAGTCTCCTCCATTATCTCAAGATCACCATGCATAATCTAGGCTCAAGATAAGAAATAAAATCTATGTTTATCAAATGAATCTATCCTATTTAGAATAAAGCATGATAATGAAACTACACAAATGGTTTGTATAGAGAATCATCTATTATAAAATGACATAATTTAAGATTAAAAATGATGTTATATACTCTTCTATTTATAGATTTTTTAGATGGGTCAGGATTAACCATGACCATCCATCTCAAGATTGAGATGTGTGGCCATGAATTAATCTAATATTGCATAATAAATCCATAAATATCCTCATAAATATTTGGGAGGAAGAGGCATTAATGAGGCATGATTGCTCCATGGAATTCTTACTTAAGCTCATAATTTGGTTTAATTTTTCTAAGTAAGATTAATTAATTTTAGTGCAATTCTTTGGAAATTATTGTACACTTAATCAAAATGATTAGAAAGTCATATTACTGGGTGATAATTTGACTTGATAAGAACTGGAAGGCAATGTTAGATGCATACATACCTATCCCATTTAGGATGTTTCCAACACAAAATAACAAAGTTACATGATGTATACTAATGAATTAGAAGAAAAGAGTGATTTAGAGCACCAAAATATGAAATTGCCACTTTGACTCAAAATTATTTAAGAAAAGTTACGAATCACATAAAATGCATTACCCCATTTAGGGATACAATGGCCTAAATCGGCACTTGTATATGACAATATTAAACCATTTAGCGTGTTTAAGTGATTTTGGTGTTTAAGTGATTTTGTCTTAAATTATGCATTTGAGTTTAATTCGAGTAAGATTGACAATTTTAACAAAAATAGTGCTAGGAATTGGATGTCTACACCCATGACCATATATTTTGTTTAAGCTTTCAAAAATGCATTGAAATATCTTTGAAATTGGATAAAGGAGGGATTTTTAACCCCAACAAGCCCATTATATATAATACTATATGTAATATAATATGGTCCCCTATTATACGACATCACATAAAATACCTTGTTAATGCTTCTCACCATCATTTTAAAGTGCAAATCAGATGTGGAGCCTTCTTGTAGTATAATAATATAATAGTATATGTAATATTATAATATTATATTGAAATGAAGGGGTAGCTTTGAAAATTATCCTTTACTATAATAAATGAAGTCTAGATTGAAGTAAATGAGTGTAATGTGGTTGGTGCACCTCACTCAAAACCCACTACCAATGATTTATTTCACCTTCTATGTTTTGTAATGTGAGTGAGGTGGTGATGGTTAGGGAAAATGATATCCTATAGTGGACCTTGATTTAATGTAACAATAAAATTTTCATGACTTATTCCATTTACATAGGGATATGCAACTTGTAGGGTGGTACATTTTTTGATTCGATGTCTTCTATTGTTAAAGGTTGACAAGAATGACATGAGGTCAATTTAATTAAGAGAAGGATCCACATTTGATTGATCCCAAGTATTAGGTATGATTGGTAATTAGTCCTAGGTGTTAATAATCTTGTATGGATTTTAAGGAATCTATTGGATTTACATGACTAACATGCATTAGAAAGGGGTACATAGCTTGCAAGGTGGAAAGGTATTTTATTGCACATTTCCTATTGTAAAGAGTTAACTATAAGAAAATGACATTGATTTGATTGTAAGAAGGCTCCATGTCTGATATGATACTAAAATTGACATTTCAATGCCAATGATATGGATACAAGACATTGAGGTTCAAAAGTCTATGTTTTAACACATGTTCATCTATGATACTGATATATTGATATGAATATATAAGTTACAACAAGGCCATACAAGAATTGAATGTGGGGAATGATTTAAAAGTGAGTTAGGAGATGGTGATGAGGGTAAGTGGCTCTAATACACATGAAAATGCTATTTATGTGTTGAAGAGACATTAGAAATTGGCATATCAATGTAACAAAATTGCATAATGATACATGATAGTTATATCCAATCAAGGTGGTCACATATTTGATTGATTACTTTCTATTTTAAAGGGTAGATGAAGGCATCATGAGATTTGATTTGATTTTGGTAGGGTTCCATCAATTTCTTTATCTTTGTTTGGTGACAGGAATAAAGATATAATTTTTAGGATGACCATAAGCATAACCAATTTTGTGTAGTTGTTTAGATGATGGTTAGAATCTCCACCAAATTCTACATGCTCTCTCTAGGCACTATGGTAATCATATCCTCCTCTTTCATATATTTTCCATGAGATGAATAACTAGTTATACACAAATAGAGTTTGTATTTATCACTTTAGTGAATTTTTTTGCCAAAACTATCTTACATAATCTAAATATTATAATCATCTCACTACCAAATAATAAATTATGAATTCTTGATCCACATGAGACTCCACTTGAGTGTGGTAATACCTTGAGGGATCAAATGTGTAGGGAAAATATTGAAATATGAATTAGGTACCCTTGGAAAGTAAACCAAAGTCTTTAAAAGCCAAAAATTTGTGTGGGAATAAGATAAAAGGGTCTGGGAGAGTGAGAAAAGGGATTTTAGGATCTGATAGCCTTGCCAACCCATGGGAGTTAGGACTAAAAAGGGCTACATTATCTCCTTTCATTGGTTTCAAGATTTCCCAAATCCTTCCAAGAATGATATGCCACAATTGTACTTCTCTATGTTCTTTCCTCTCCTTGATCCCAATCCCTGAGCACTTGCATCAACTCACTTAACCCAACATTCATACTAGTTTCACTTGCACTTGCGTTAACACTTATGGGGAGAAATACGTCAGGATTGATCCCTCTTCATAGTATTGGTATTTAGGCAAATTTTGTCACAATGGGGTGTTGAGGATGTCCAACCTACCCCACTATCAACACACTTTACTTTCTATGCCAACCGAATACCCTAAAAACATGGAGGTTTAGATTTTGCATACAAATTAAGTCAAATAGGTCATCTATAGAGATATGGAACTTTTGAAAATAGTAATAAGCTTGGTAGACCTAGACATAGGTACACCCAGAAGCTTAGAATAGTTATACATAAAAAACACAAGTGCCAAAATAGGGACACTAGTGCCACACAATGCTACTATCCAATTAGGGTTCTATTATCCATAAAGGTTTTTGACACTTGGATCTTTTATATGACATTAAGATTAGACTCTGTATTAGTTTACATCCTCCATATCTCCCATTTCAATAAATTCACATCTAAGTACTTATTTACATTATTTATTGTTATTTTCATAAAGTTCAAAACTGATTCAATTATATTACAAATCATTGGATATATTTATTACACATTTCTCCCCTAATTTTCTATATTCATAACTTTAATAATGTATTATTTAAATCTAATAAGTCCTAAATAGTTAGATCATTTGGTGAACACAATGTACTTTGGGTACTAGTCAAACCCTAACCCTAGATGTTCTTAGGGTTTGTATCCTTTTGTTTTCTGTGTTTAGATATTAGTTCTAAAATATCATATTTGTTTCAGTATTTAATTCTTATAATATTTCATAGATTATATACCTTTAAAGGTTTTAAATATATAATTTTTTGCTTTCCTACTCTCCAACCTATAATGGCCAAATTCAACAACTGATTTGATGAAACTGATAAGAGATAATTGTAAGATTTCATTTCCAAACATTAAGATATACAAGATGATGTCATCAATATTGTCCATGAAGAACTTCAAAAATAAAACAATGATAAATATTTTATTTCCCTAAATAACAATATTGTTACAACTACTTTGTGGGCAACCTAACTTGTATAACAACATTTTTTAACTTGTCAAATTTTATTATAAGGTATACCTCCTATGGATATTTCCTCATCTCTATATGTAAAATCCATTATGCATGAGATTCATTATCTGCAGGATAAGGTGTTACATCTTGAGCAGGGAGCTACTAGCCATCACATGCCTTGGATTCTCACATTAATTTACATACAACTTTGCCACATCACATAATGATAACTCATTTTCCATCCATATTCATGGAACCTAGGATTAACTTATTTGATCGTAAGGATGACCTAGATCACTAGCTGATATTTTTATACACAACATATTTAGATTACATGTCCAATGACTGGATACTTACCATATTGTTCCCACACAGTCTAAAGCACTATGCCTTATAGTGGTTTTATTATCTTTCAAATTAGTGTATCACTACATTCAATCCATTAGTAGATATGTTTTTATCACACTTTTCAATTAACATTAGTGATAATATCTTATATGCTCAAGTGGCACAACTAAAGGAAAATTACAATGAGCCTATTGTAGAATATGTCTTGCAATATAAAACTACATAAGAAATGATGACTATGCTCATGGAAAATAGAGAGATCCTAGACATATTCAAACAAATATTACTACCAACATTACATGAACCTATGTTATTTAAGAAGTTTCCATCATTCATAGATTTATGCCACACAGTGAAATAAAAGGAAGTCAAGATTCTCTCTATGGGAAAATTAAAGTACACAACTGGATTAGAGTCAATTATTAAGAGATATAGTAAGCTTCCATATAAAGTAAGGTCCATTGAAAATAAGAGGGATAAAAAGGCCAAAATTAACATCACTTAAGAGCCATCCCCTCACTTGGTTTTATCAGCCCCTCCATGGAGAGTCTTCACCAACCTTCTAGAATGACTAACGAGTGTTTCTCAACATCTATTGGAATGTAATGTCATAATTCTCCCTTGCATCAAATAATTTGATATGACACAACATATTAAAAATAAATATGATTCCAATGCATCATGTGACTATCATAGAGCACTAGGACATACTGCAAACTGATGCATCACCTTGAAACATAATATACAAGATTTGATAAAGTCTATCGTTGTTATGGGCACACCACAAAAGCACCCAATGTTCAATAAATGAAATCTAAAAAAATGAAAATATTATCAATTTGTTTTTCAAACCATACAACTAATAAGGCAGGGGGCACTTAAACTTTTCACTATATGTATCATGCACATCTACCACTATAATCATATCACACTACTACTGAGGATGCACACCCCCTACATACTATCATTAGTGTGTATCATACTAGAATACTAGTTAGACCACTCATAAATTTTTTAGATAAAGATATTGTTGATGATAATTCATATTTATATGCACTATTTGTATGAGCCTACATTGATCATAATCCTATTTAGTGTGGTACTATTGATAATGGGTCAAGTGTTAACATGTGCACTATCACACTTCTGAAACATCTGGGATATTGAAAGCTAGAGATTTATCCTACCACCATAGTTATTCATGGTTTTAGTGGCCATGTTTAGAGCTCCATTGGGGAAATTGTACTTCTACTATAGGTTGGACCAGCACATGTGGCCACTAGATTTTGAGTAGTACCTAGTGAATGCACATTTGACATGTTATTAGATAGGCCATGTATACAATAGCGATAATCCATTACATCCATCATGCATAAATGCCTCAAATATATACTTGCCAATCAAGTGATCATAGTTGAGCTTATTTTATATGAGTATCCTTTACCTATCCCAAAAAACTTAACACCACAGTTACTAGTTAAAGCTCTAAGCACATTCCCCATCATTACACCATAGAGTTTAGTGGGTCCACTAGTTAAGGTGAAGTCTACTTCTATAGTGTTATCACTTACATACGCTCCCATGGAGACCATTATTAGAGAGATGCTTGCATCATACATATGTTGAAGATTATAGAGGCCCTCCTTATACCAATTTATTTTGATAAAGGTGTTATTGAGTTCCCAAATTTATCATCACATGTCACCCATGCTAGCTACATAATTTTCTACCAGATGGGTCCCTAAGACCCTTACAGTTCATAGGACACCCTAGTTATAACCACTTCATAGGTAGTGCCACCTATAGATGACTTAGTAAAATAAGTCATGGGACCTCAATTAAATTTTCATATAGCACACATCATTATTGTTATTTTATTTGATATAGGCCACATTGATAGTGAGTATCCCATAAGAATCATTGGTTAGTATGTTCCTCCCTTCTTATACATAGTTTCCTTATTTCTTTCTCCTTGTATATAGTTTCATTTTCATGTTACTTGTACATAGCTTATATCGATAAAATACAAAAAAAAAAAATTATGTCAAAACACAAATACATTAAAATATTTACTCATAATACAGATATTATAGATTATATGCATTGCCATGTTTATACTTCTTATACTTGACAAGTAATACATATGCTATTTATATTAGTATAGTTAGTTTTTATCATACATACATTGCTTCACTTGTTCTTGTCGAGTGTTTGAATATTCTTACAGGAGATAGGTCCACTACATAGATCCATTTTTCTACTTTCTACCCATTAAAGGTAAATACATAGATACACAAGTTATTCATTTGTACATTTGCCCATTTGGGGGCATCCTTTACATAATTTTGATTATCAGGTTACATCTTTATAAACTCTACATCACAGATTTAGATTTTTTATATCTTGACATTGATCATCCTACACCTACTCAATTTTTTTTTATTACTAATACTTTAGACTCAACTTATATACATATTAGCTCTTATATAGATTTGTACAACATGTTGATGCATAATTTCATTTCTATCTTTCCTAGTTTAGACTTGACTTTGTATGTTTCTTTTATTCAATGGCATTTGAATATACCAATGCTCTATAGATCTATGCCACTTATTTTCAATATATGTATATTTTGGACATTTTCCTATATCCCTGTTTGTGCTTTATTCATTGTGTATGCAAACCTTTGAACATGTCCCTCCATGTGGCTCGAAGCCAACTTATTAGCTATTTACATACGTGTACATTTGAACATGTCTTTGTATGTCTTAATTTCTTAGATTTAGTGAAATATGCCCATGTCCCTTGTATTGTGGTCCCTTGGGATACTTTGCATGTCTCATGTGTGTTGTGTATATGCTTTCTTATATGTGTCATGGCCATGACACTTATTTCCTACTTTTCACACACTCTAGTTTTAGATGACATGAGGTACCTCATGCATCTTCCCTTGCTACTTGTGTACCGTGATGGACATCATGTCCCATCCCTCTAGGTAGTGACTTAGTTTTTACTCATATTAGAAGCTCTATACATTGTTATATCTATCTTGATAGCCTTGTGAATGCTATACCTAAAATACATTCCACATTACAAACTTATGATCAGATTAGATTACATTCTAATGTTATGTATGCACATTAAATTGGTTTATTACGTAGATATCATATGTGCTTCAGATAACACACATTTTTCATATATTTTTATTTTAAGGAATTTTTTCACACATGTACAACAACTCTCATAAAAAAGGGGGGAATTCATAGAGGTTTGTCATAAGGATCCAACTATTTGAATGCACTCAGAGTACACTTTTAATCACACATGAATAGAATATAAAAATCAATTTCAAGGAAACCACACATAAAATAGTGACATATAAATCAATTTTAGTTGCACAAAAATCAAAACAATTAGATAATAGTGCCCAAATTGGGACATTAGCACCACATAGTGCTACTATCCAAGTTATGACACTATTCTCTAGTAGCCTCAGTTTTAGAAAATTCTAGATTGGTCAGAAAAGTACAATAGGTATAGTATAGGTTTAAGTAGGCTTAGTTACAAATTACCAATTTGGGCTCAATTTATCTCAGATTCATACTAGTTTGCTTAGACAAGGGGAATCATGTGTAGTATGATCATTCCTATTTTAGTTTAGATTCTTAGATACATATTATTACAACTCAATCAAGAATCCATATACTTAGATATTAGATTTGGGCACATATAAAAGACACATTATTTCCATATGCTCACTTATACACTAGTTGATTAGATGGAATGATAAAATCCATGTCATTATCTATTTTGTACACATCAAACAATACATTCCAATTTACACACCAAATTCATGCCTTACTCTATCTACAGTGGTTGGCATTCTTGAGTGGCCTAGAACTGTCTAATATTGTTAAGGGGATGTAATGTCAACATACACATTTTCAATTACAATTACACATATCTAGTTATATCACATTATTTTAGTTCCAAATGCATATAATACACATGGGTTAGCAATAATGGAGTCATAGCCTACTTGAGTTCTACATGAGAGGGTTGGACCCACCATTAGTCTAATCTAAGCTATTTCTAGGTCATGATCCACCAAGTAGGAGTGAAAAATGATGGAGTCAAAACCAGAATGAGTTATTGAGCCACCCATACATGAGAATTGAGCAAGTCTTTATTTCAATGCAATCTAGTCACTGTTTGATCACTATCTACACAGATACATAAATTATCACTAGTTTTATGCATTGGTTTGCATACCTAATGAGGTGTATTTTTGCTTTTCCTCTCTCTTATATTTGTACTCAATTATGTATTTTGATTTTAATCTCTTAAGTAAGGATTGATCTACGCACATTTCATTTGGACACACGATGGAGTATGCCTCACATACACAAATCTAGGTTTATAGACTTCACCTCTTAGGTAAGTTCAGGTATGCTTCATTTTCCTTTATCCTAGTCATTTTAATTTACTACATTTTTATAATAAAGAGGGGTAAATGTAGTCACTTAAAAATGAGACTTGATTTCTAAGAATATTACTGGAGACCACCCATCACTAGCCTAGACAAAGACCTATCTTTAGGCTTATTTAGACACTTACTCATCCTTTGTGTAGGCCACACACATCTCGAAACATCTTTAATGTTGTCATAAGCCCTCAATTTAGCATCTAAGCCCCTAGTGCCTCATGTTCTACCACCTGGACATTAACACCATAATTTGGATAGTAGTGTCCCATGGTGCTAGTGTCCCAGTTGGGGTATTATTGTCCTTTTCTCTTTTTATTACTAATGGATATCTACTCAAATAAACAACCATCTAGGGTCATCCTAGACTTATTTTAAGACTCGTACAAGCACTAGAACAATATATATATATATATATATATATATATATATATATATATATATATATATATATATATATATATATATTGTTCTAGTGCTTGTACGAGTCTTAGAATTTATCCCTTTATCCATTAGATGGAAATCACATACAAATTACACAAACAAACTTAGAACAAGTTGTGCAAAATCAAGGTTATTAATCCCTATTTTGTCTAACTTATATATAGAACCATCTACAACATCCCTAAGATTAAATCAGTGAAGTTTCTAATATCAAGCACATTCAAATCACTCAAGCTAGCATTTATACTATCTTCACTTGCACTTGCATGAGCACTCGGGTAGAGAGAACTAAAATAGTTTTGATCCCTCTTCAGATTATTGGTATGTAGGAAACTCTCATTATAGTGGGGTGTTGAGGATGTCCAACCTACCCCACTAAAAACATATTTTATTAATTGTGCCAATTGGATGCCCTAACAACATGGAAGTTTAGGTTTTGCATATAAAATCAGTCAAAATAATTCATCTACATAAATCCATAACTCATGCGCACATGAAAAATCTTGATGGACCCAAAATAGGGACACTAGTGCCACACGGTGCTACTATCTAGGAAGGGTTTTGACACTTGGATCCTATCCGTGACACTTAGATCAACCTCTATCTCAGTTTGTATCTTCCAGATCTCACATTTCAGTGAATTTACAATGAAGTACTTGTTTACATTATTTATTTCTATCTTTAGAAATGTTAAACTAAGTCCATTATGCTACAAATCAATGGCTATATTTATTGTATTTTTATACCCTAATTTATTCTACTCAAAACTTTAGCAACCTAAGATTTACATCTACTTAGTCCTAAAAACTTAGATCACCTTCTTTAGTTCCTCTAAGACCGCTTTTATGTTTCTCAGATCCTCGCTCCACTTGATAAGTTTCATAATATTATTTACTGATGGATTTGACTAACTTACCAACCTATATCCACTTGGTTCTCAGTACAGTCATTCCCTGAGGGTCTGATTTCCCTACTAGCCCATGATGGGTTAGGTCTGCCAAGGGCCATGTGCTTGCCTTTCCTTGGTTTGGATCATTCCCAGGGCCTACCAAAACTGGTAGGCTAAGAGTATGCTCTTCCATGTGCCTTCCTCTCATTAATCCTGGGACATTGCACTATGCCACACCAAGAGAGGTTAGGAGAGTTTGAACTTGACAAAGACTTAGGTCTTCATGTCATTTACTTGATCAGGGTGAGTGTTTATCAATGAGGCAATAACTGCTTGTGACCTCGAGTGCATAATGAATTCATCTTTGGCAAATAAATTATGAATGCTTGAGCCATACTAAACTCCATTGAGCTTGGGAAAGCCTTGATGGCTTATACATGATAATAAAATATTGAATGTGTAGTAGGGGCCTTGATAATGTAAGCTAAAGGCTATAATAGCCAAAAATGAGTGCGAGAATGAAAAAAAAGGTCCAGGAGAGTGAGAAAAGGGTGTGATTGAAGTGAGTTCCAAAGCTTCTACACAGTGCATGCCACATAGGTGGATAAAAGGGCATCGTTGTTCATACAATATGAATGTCATGGTAGAAGAGTCCCTAGTTGAGATAATATGTGAACGATATGTGATCAATGAAATTGGGAATTGGAGTCCAAGTGTGTGAGCATAGAAATGAAATTCCAAGAAGCAAAGAGTGAAGGATAGTGTAACACTTGTTTGCAATAATGAGGAGGGGAAAGACATGAAAATAAATGTAGAAAACTTGAAGGAAATGGCAAAACAAACTATTGCATATGGAGGACCCTCAAACACAAATTTACTAGATTTTGTGAATGACTTTCATAAGTTGCAGATGGCAAGGAAAATTAGTGTATGTGGAGGATCCTCCAATCTTGAATTACAAGATGACTTTGTGAGCATCTCTCGAAATATCAAAACTTTCTTCCCAACTATCCAAATAATTTAGGGACATAGGTTTTATTCTTCTTTTGTGAGCACTCGTTTTATTTATTTTCTTCTTAGAGAGATATTGAACATAATACAAAAAATAAATTAAGCACCTAATTTGAGAAAAAAATATATTTTTCATATAAAGTTTGAACACTCAAACATGAAAGCGCTCCAACATTGAAGGAGCTATTTTTAATTTTGGAAAATGATTAAGTCCATGAGCAATTCATGGTGGCATTCCTTATTTTATGTCGATTAGCAATTCATGGCAGTGCTTTAAATGAATTTTGAGAGTTCAAATTTGTGATGTTTACGAATACATCAAATTACTATAAACACATTCTCAATTATGTAGTTGTAAGCTGCTTTAACTTAATATATTATCTCAACATTAATTTCGATCTACCAATGTTTTAGAGACTTAAACACCATTTAAAAAGTAGTTAGTATCACATACCATGTTTTGTCCACAACATCTTTTTCTAGGAAAGAATTACTATGTTATTTGTCTACTACATTTCTAAAAATAACCTTTCAAACAATCTAATATAATTCATTATCAAAATGAATGATAAAATAATAAAAGTATTAAATTCAAAATAAAATTCTATTATTAAATATTTTTTAATTTAATTTATATAATAAAAATAAATGAAAGTATAATAAAAATATTATGTAAAGTAATTTAATGAGAAGAATTAAAATTTGTTATTTTTTAGATAATGATTACTAAGGGAAGAAGGGGAAGAAAAACAAATATCATACATAATATCTTATCAAAACACTTCTAAAAAAATATATATTGAGGAGAAATAGAAAAAGGCCATAAAGCCAAAAAAGCCACTAAATGATTGTACATGCCCAAAAAATTTATGGTTAAATATTTTTATGATATCAAATGATGACATAATGAACTCCATAAACAATAATGTGCTCAATCCTAGTTTTCTATTTACTTTTCCTTTTCTTTTTGTTCTCTGGACCTTTTCCAAGTGTCAAACTACAACCTTATAAACCTCATATTTTTGAAGTGCAATACAACATTTGTCTCAACCACCATAGTATTTATGAAAATACCATCCACATATAGTGGTGGTTTCTCCATTGGTACATGCACTTCTAATTTTACACTCGAAATATAAATTTTTGTTCATTTTACATATTTGAACCTTTATTTTTATTTCTAAATTTATATAACTAATTGATTGAATATTCAGTTCACTTAAAACCATTCTCAAACTAATTTTAACCAACTCCATGTCAACCTCAATAATCTCTCAATCATATCTTGTTAACTCTCACATATAACAACCATCATTTTTATACAAATAATTCTCTTTACCATGAAATTAATAGTAAAAAAACATCATATATAATTGACTATTTAGATTGTGGGAAATTTATAATCTATCTTCTATAGCTTTATTGAAGAATCAAACTAATTCTTACAACTACCTTCTAATTACTATAGAAAATTAGAGGAGGTGGCTCACAAATTTATAGCACATTACTCAAACTAATTCTTGCAACTACCTTCTAATTATTATAAAAAATTAGAGGAGGTGGCTCACAAATTTATAGCACATTACTCTACTTTTTGTGAGAATCAACCATAGATAAAGTATATTATTACTTCATTTTTTTTCACTTTCATTCATTTTTATTTTGCATGCCTCTTTCAAGAAAATACCCAAGTCATCACTGAACAAATATTTAATGAGATAACATCTTGAGGATCTATATATTTTAAATATAGTTAGTTCTTCTTCTAGTTTGTCCTCTACTTCAATCACATGGGGGGATTTTTATTTTTCTTTATTTTTACTTCCTTTGTTTTTTTTCCAATTAGATTAGATTTTTTTGAATAATTTTTCTTTTATATCAAAAAAATAAAAATAATAATAATAAAAAAAATAAAAATTTACACTTTTTTATAATTTAAATCATTTAGTTTTCATAGGAATTCACTTGCATACATAGAATCCAATATCATGTAATTTTGCATCTTAATTTTAATAATAAAAAAATCAATGATTTTATTTCCAACAATTTATATTCTCTCATTTTATTTATAAATTCACATATACATGTAAAAAAGTTAGTTACCACTTCACACTCATTTGCATAACACTTCAGGGAAATCCAAAAATATAAGATTCCATTAACAATGATATCTTTAAATTTATGCATAAATTGGAAAAATAAAATAATAAGTTGCTTGATAAAGATTTATATTTGGATGTTAGATTTGATAAAAATAAATCATTTATAAAAATTTCTTTTGGTCTGGATTCAACTTCCAATATACACATTTAGATTACATAAATATAATATAAAAAATCATATCTCAATATTTAAAAATACATATTAAAGCATAGATTATTTATTCATCATTATTTGAATTCAATAAAATTAGGAATATAATGTGCCTTTTCAATGATACAATTAAATTTTTGCATAATTATAAACTTAGAAAATAAGCATTCAAATAGTTTACTTTTAGCTTTCAATTTGTCATCAGTTGCATAACATCTCTTTAAAAAAAAACAAAATGAAGTTTGTTTTGTTTGTTTTCATAATAATTTTTTCATCAATAGTTGTAGTTTGTTAAATTAGTTTTCAAACATTGGTTTGAAATCAAATATAAAATCCAATTTATCTATCAAAACACTAAAACTAAAATCTAAAAGCACTACACACACACAACCTTTAAAAAAACTAAATACAAGTAAAACACGTTTCCCAAGCAACATTAGATGAAACTCATTAAAAAATCACAGTTGCACATAGTATGACTTTTCCTTGAGTAATTTATCCATCCTTAACACATAACATTCAATGTGATCTATAATTTAAGATCCAAAAGTGAGTTTTCCACTTAACACCATTGATCAATTCAATCATTATCCAAATAAATATCTTGGATGAACAAACTCTACTATTTGAAGTGAAATTAGCTATTCAAATTAATTTTTTAGACCATCAAGAAAGAAAAATTAAATTTTTATTTTAATATTCATCCTCAGGTCTAGATTTATATAGGCTCATTAACTTCGCCCAAGGTGATGCCTATGAAATTCCATCCTAATAGAATTTATCACATCCCTTGAGTTATCTAGCCTAACTTCAACTCATTCAAGGAATGCATCATAAATCAAGAGCTTCATTATTTGGTTCTTTTAAAACCAAGTTAGTCTCTAGATCTTATTTATCCTTAGTTGTATAACTAAGTTATATTAGTATAGATAGATTAATCCCATATGACAAGTAGCCTATAATCCCGTACAAGAGTTAAACAAAACCAATCAATTCATTTAGTTTTCAATGAGATCATAATAAGTAACCAAACCAATAAATAACATCTCCACATCACTATTTTCATCTCTCTTTACTAGACCTCAAGAGGTTGAGAATGTAAGAAACTATCATCACTTTTTGTGCATATGAATCTGGTGAACCTGACATGAAAAGTTTGTCCTTCTAT
>JARHVA010000494.1:3270000-3382500 GCA_037957365.1 Torreya grandis
TATAATATTTTAGCATTCCATCATACCCAAGATGATACTCTTAGTCATGAATGGAACCTTTGGTCCAATGATGCAGTCTCGTCTAGAAGATTCTACACTGAGTGGGATTATCCTATTGATCATAACAAAGATCTCTTTATTTAGTGTATTTGATATCAAGGTTTACTAGTGGGTGATTTACTTAACCACACAAGGATTTAAAATATCATTTCCCATCATGTCATCAACTTAAGACTACCCAACATATTTTTTGGTTCTACTCCCATACTCATTTTCATGAAAATGGATTCATAGCCTTCTTCAGTTATTTTAACTTAAGTTATTTACATTGAATATGTATATCTTCAGTGAATAAACCCTTATCTATATAATATATAATATAGTTTGGCATATTTTTCATGTTGATATTATTTTTGAAATTTGGAAAGCTAGAAATTATGCTTATTTTAATCATGAGTAAATGGAATGTAGTTTTTATGTTACTAAAAAATTTATTGTCATATCTAATGTCACTCTCCAAATTCAAATATATAATGATAAATTTCACTTTGACCTTAACCACCTCTATCATTTTATTGATCATTGGTGGAATGCACTGTGTGCAGTCAAGGAAGAACATCCAAACCTACCCCACCTATAGTCTCCTCCTCATGGGCAAAGGCATGACTTGAAACCATAGAATTATAGGAATAAATAAGTGAGCTTCTCTCCTCATTTATCATCACATAAATATTTGTAACCATGGTGTGATTAGCGTCATGTCTCTTCTAGAGGTAGAGTTGATGGAAGGGATTGGGTGCCTTCCATATAAGATAAGTATGTATGACTGACTCTTGTTATTTTCCATACTAGATAAAATGAATATTATCATTATTATTAGAAAAATTATGGATGAGATCCACCACTTATATATGAAAAAACCTTGGCTTGGTCCTTCTTGTGTTATATTAATTAATATTTCTGGCATGCATATTGATCTTCTAGACAAAATGAAGTCTTTATTAGGAGATAGGCAGGTGATATGAAATAATTTAATAACATAATACACCATAAATTTTTATAAATTATTAATGAATATTCCATATACTCCAATTAGCTTTGAAATATAATTTGCCCTTGAATTCTGAATGTACACACAAAAAATCATTCTACTCTATAATCATAGTAAAACTTAGAAATCATTAAGAATTGTATTACTTAGCCACCAATAAAAGTAATTAAAAATAATCACAAATTTTCAATCTAAATATATTTATTAGCTGTGATCATAAATAAAGGTTTGTACATGGATTTTCTATAATTCCACCTTTACCTTAAGTTATGATATTTAACATAATCCTTCCACATAAATTTAAATTATTAGTCAATAGTGGAGGACAAAAATTGGTATTAGAAGAGAAGTTGGTAGGATCAGACTCATTGATATTAAAATCTAAGGGCTTGTTCTCGGTGTTAAATGGATCATCATAAACATGGAAGGTGATGAGGCTTGGAAAATTTTATTAAGGCTTTGCACCTATCAAGGTTTGCCTCTTTGTAGAAAGGGCCTAACAAGTGATTGGTATGGACACCATTCTCATTACTAATGTGACGATTAAGATAGGGGGTAATTTTATCATGAAAAGTATTTATAAGGCCTAGGAAAATCACAAACCTCACTTCATTTGGGTGGGGTAAGGGTTTAGAAATGACATTTCTCTAAATTCTCAATCTTTATGCTAGTCTCCAACATTGAATTTCCATAATGTCTTCTTTTCCATGGTCCCTTTGATTAAAAGCTTAAGATTGTTTAAAAAAATTATTTACACTATTGGATAGCTCTTTTATAGGGCCACTTGATATTGGATTCCTTGGAATCATGTGAATACTAAATTCAAAATAAATAAAGATGATGTAGAATCCATTTTTGAATTTTAGAGTCCAATACATGAAGGTTAATTACAAAAAATTGGAGTTTCCTCTATTATGCCATGGTGGAAGGCCTAGTCCTAGCCTACGACTATGTCATTATATCACTATTACCCTAGGCTAGGTTATAATATTTTGGCTCCTCAACATATTGATATTGAAACCCTCAATCATTGGTGGTCTCTTGAATCTATAGAACATGTTTGGGCTCTAAGGTTTGATATTATTTGGGAGTCTTTTATTGAGCCGAAAAATACCATTTACTTTGGTGTATTATTTACCAAGGTATTCCTATGGGGGGGATTTATCAAACACATGGGGGTCTTGAATTCCACTTGCTTGGCATGTCGCCACCCAGAATCCATTAAGCACCTCTTTTGGTTTTTCCTTCATGACTAGTATTCCTGAACATGGATTCATACACTCTACAAACCCTTCAGTCTTTAAATGTTCACTTGGAGGATGGATGTATTGAGGGACTCCACCCAAATTCCTATAAGTTATAGCATATTATAGTAGTTTTTTTCATATTGATATTTTTTTTAGATTTCAAAAATTAGGAATAAAGCATGTTTTAATATTGAACATATCACACAAAACTTCTATGTAACTAATAAATTTATTATGATTGTTAATGTTACCCTTTAGATCTAGATTTGAATGGTTAGGGTTCAAATAGAACTCCACCATTTGTAGATCCTCCTAGACCACTAAGTAAATTATCTTTGTTTAATCAATCATGATCCTCGTCACCTCAATTATTCCAAAGGGATATGGGCATGGGGAAAGAGTCACTGATCTCACAACAAGTGTTCTTGAAGTTTGAGAAATCTCTCCTTGCTCTTATTGGGGATCTCCTCTCCAAGGATATAAAATGGGAAAGAAAGATAATGGTGGTTGGCTTGGAGGCCCATTCCAAAAGACAAGTTTTTGTGGATGGATTTATCCTTTTATTTTTCTAGATAATATTCTATGTAGTAGAATGATACTTAAAATAGCCATCAGACTGAAGGTTTGGACCTCATCCTGATCGATGAAGACCCCACTACTCAAGGTGGTTGGGAAATTTTAAACTTTTTATCTTTAAAAGCACAAAAAATAGATAAAAACAATTAAATTAGGAGATCTACAACTCCAATTTGAAAAATTCCTTATCCATCAACATACAAATAAAAACCCTAGAAAATGGTAAAATTTTCAATTGATTTGGTTTTACGGTTATCTCCCAACATAATTAAATGTGCTCTTCTAGGCAAAATCTATCGCAAAAAATCAATTTCTAAAGTTTGAAAAAATAAATTGAATTTCCCAAATTTAAAAAAAACACCTTATTTATGATTCGCTAGAATAAAAGCTTGCATGAAGTAAGTCAATCAATCAAAAATGACTTGTGTAAACTGGCCAACTTCTAAAACTTTAGATGTAAATTTTGAGCCATTTTCTTAGCCAAATCACAAACCATCTACACCACTATTCATGTTACAAACTAAACCACATTTTAGACTCTTATTTCATTGAAAATTATAAAGATCATAATTTTCACACCTCTCCCTAAACTGTATGGTGCCCAGGCCATACGACTTGCTCAAGAAAAATAAATAAAGGCTTTAAACCACTCGAAACTACTTCATCTGACCTTATTTTGATCTTATTCAGTCTTTTAATCCTTCCAGGTAGGTTTTTAGTCTTCAAGATGAGCTTACATAATTTCCTTTTTCCTCTGGCTCTTGATTACATGAAGTTCCTCCCTGGCAAGACACTGATCTCTCTGGCTTCCACAGACCACCACTCAGGTTCTATGAACCATGGGATCTAAATACCATATTAGATAAAACACAAAGAGTTATAAAAAACTAGATTGTATTCACAACATATATTCAATATTCAAACAATACAATAAGGCCTAATAGATAGGCAAAGAAATGAGCCACCTAAAAAACATGTGAAAAGGGTGGGTAAAACAATCAATGTCAGCTAGCATGAAAATAGCTAAGCCCATTAAACAAAATAATCTCTTAACCCAAGTGCTTAAGACAACAAACCATAGACTTATTACCATAGTCAATAACCCAAGGTAAATACATAATTATGCTAATAAATTGAGTAAAACTTATATATTCTCTCCTATTTCCATATCAGTCATAGGGACAACACAACTATAAGCTTGAAGTATTGAAGGAGTATCCCAAGAGGTATATTTTATAGGTTAAAATTTGGGTCACTATTATAATTACTTATAACATATTGCATGATTCATATAGAAGCTAACACATAGGGGATATTTAAATAAATTTGAAGTTCTTTTCAGAGCATTAACTCTATATAAAAAATCATTGATAGAGTGGTGTTTGGGGATGATTGACACCATATACCCACTAATCCATTTTTACCAAAAATAATATGAATATGAAGAACCTAAGGTTTTTCTATCTGACAAGGAAGATAGTCCATGATCTAAATTTGAATATAATGGAGTGAAGATGACATAAGACATAGAAGCATCTATGTGGTTGCATCCAGTTTCAATAAGTATTTTATACTAGACACATGCATCTAAAACATATAGTAGCATCAATATAACAGTCTAAGGTTTATGAACGTATCCACAACTATAAAGTTCAAATTTATAGAATCAATCAAATTTTCAAAAATTTGAATCATGTTCACTTTATACATGTTCTATATCGAAATCTATATTAGCATCAAAACCAACTATCTTTTTTTCATTTTTATTACAATATATAGCATAGTTCTACTTTATATCTTTAGCATATCAATATAATCAATTTATTATATTTTCTAAGTTTCTCAAATAATTGGCATACTTTAGAGATAGTCTACCATCCTTTGTCATATGATACCTCTATACCTTTAACCCTAGATTCACCACATCTATATTTTAGGGTTAAACATTTAGTGAGCCACAAATTCATCATCAAAACCCTATATTTTGATCTATGGTTTGCTTATTATCTATTATCATTTACGATTTTTGATTTAACAAGATTTAACAATTTAAAAATTAGATCTTTTTTATCTACATGTTCAATATTGATGCATGCATAGCTCATTTTTATATTTCAATATATAGTTGTAACAAAAGTTTGATACTATACTAAACTAATCCAAGGTATCATCCACAAAAATAAGTAGATCTATAAATATAATTATAGGGTTTTAATCTCTCCAAAATTCCTTTTGTAAAACACTAGAGCAAGTTCTTTCTAAACCTAACCTCATAGGAAGTGGCCTTATTGATAAATAAAGCAACATGTACTCTAAAATTTCAATCTTTGAGATTCTAAATCAATCCACTATATATGATGATATGATATATGAGTAATTATTTGATACACATGTACAAACTACTACAAAATAAGCTATTTTTATAGATATTATGCATGATAGAACCTATATAAAATAAGGATGCTACATAGTTAAAATCTATAAAATAGACCAAGAATAATGTTTTTATAGAAAATAAGGATTTACACCATACCTACATAATAATGGAGGTAGTCTCCCTACACACATGCATTCTGATATGGGTGCCTAGATTACAAGGGAACACATAAAATAGACCGATGCTCTATTATAAAATCCTAATTGACTTGTCTTATACAATGCACCATGGATGTAATTTAAACACTTACATGAGTATCCTTCTTCATTACACTTGTGTTTTTAAGATTTTTATCTTATATATCTTCCTCATCCTATGGAAGTTGATATGAGTAGAAATCTACCCAAAGGGTATGACACCAATGCTTACTGTGACTATCACCAAGGCCTTGGGTATTCTACAAACATTTTTTTTATGTTAAATCATAATATCCAAGACCTCATGTATGAAAAAATATTAAATTTGATGATCCTCCAAATTAATCAGGTTCATAACCTAATGATCACTAGAAACTAAAAGCATTTAACAATCCTTTGCAATATCATTCAAAAAAGGAACTAGAAGTACAAATAGCAAACAATGCAAAACAAAGATTTCAAATTAAATTAAATTAAAAAAATCCATGCCAATAAAGTTTAGCAATTGCATTATTCATGGGAGATAATTTTTTTTTTCATAACTATTTTGATCCTACACAAATAAAAACTACTTGTAATGTAAGTTGTTTGCAAAATCTAGTCTTTGATGTAAAAGACTTAAAATAAGTCTATTCAAAATCCTCCTTTCGAAACAAAAAAATACTAATTACTTTCAGACTTAAAGTAATTAAAACAAGGGATTGGGTAATGCCTACAACATCTCCATATGCATTTATAGTGGTAACTCTTTGGCTATACCAAATCGAAATAAACATTGACTAAAATCAGCAATGTATTTCTTTTCTCATGAGGGAAAACTGATCCATTTTCTAAATGATAATATTGACTCTTATATAGAACATGTAAAACATGAGGAGGAACATACTATGTGTCACTTACACTTATCTAATCATGATTCACATAATGTAAAAGATACAACTAAAGGTTATAAGGTCCAACAAATTATAAAAATACTAAAAAAATAAAAAAAAATAAGAAATACAAAAATATGTTCAACATTTGCATATCGTATTAGCTCCTTGGCATGTATGTTTTTGGTTCCATGTTTTTATATGACATGTCATTATTTTGTATACACACATGTTTCACACATATTTGGAGTGTGATACAAACATACATAGATACATCATCTATGTTATTTTAGATGTTGGTCTTTCCCTCTACTCACATCATTAGGACATTAGGGGAATCCACCTATTTGATCATGATACATCCAAGTTATATCATTTTATGGTCACATTACATTATAATGTTTCATCTTCTATATATACTTACACATGCCTTTATCCATGGTTATATATTTCATCGTGTACTTAGTATGTTATGTACTTTGGATTTTTTTAACACATATATCTAGGGACTAGAATGTTATGTACTTAAATATTAATAAATTAGGAAATAGAATAAATTAAATGATGCTTTGAGTGGGATAGTGGAATTATGAACTATTATGTTGAGTGAAGTAGTTGGATTTGCATTTGTTAAGGAATTATATGATACTAATTTAGATTTGGTAAGATATTTTTGTAATTAAATAACATATTAATGGGTAATACAAATAGTATTTATGGTATGGAACTTATACATTATGGTTATATATTCAGGGAAAAATAATCATGTATTCCATCTAGGTCTCTAAGATAAAATACTACAAGAGATTTCCATAATGGTGGTTTAGATGGACATTATGGTAAGTCTAAGACAATAGCTTCATTAGAGGAGAAGTATTTTTGGCCAAATATGAAGAGATATTTATAAATATATATTTTAAGATGCATGATATGCTAGATAGATAATGTGCAAGCATAAAATACATGGTTGTACATTCCATTACCAATTCCAAGAGGACCATGGAAAATATCGAGTATGGACATTGTGTAGGGGTTTTCAAGCACACAAAGATGTAATGATTCAATTTTTTGTTGTTTTAGACATAATTTATAGGATGTTTCATTTTATTTCATGTAATAAAAATAATGATGCCAGTATAGCATTATAACTATTATTCAAGGATGTTATGAGATTTTATGGTGTTCCAAAAACCATTGTTTCAAATACACACACAAAATTTCAAAGTCATGTTTGGAGGAATCTACGGAATATTTTTTGAATTAAGCTACACTTTAGTACTTCATATAACCCAAAAATATATATATACAAACAAAATTAGTAAACATGAATTGATAAATTTCTTGAGATGCATAGTTATAAAGAAGCCCAAATAATGGGACTTTATTTTACCACATGTTGAGTTTCCATATAATACCTTAGTGAATAGATCAATAAGAAAATAAACATTTTAGATTATTTATGGTATAAATCCTATAGATATTTTATATTTTATACAATTACTAATTGCATAATGAGTTAGTGATGATGCAAAAGCATTTGTAGAGCACATACAATAGTTTCAAGAAGAGGTAAGAAGAAAGATATAAAAAATGAATGAAAAATAAAAATTAGAAGTACATGTAACAAGATTGTGAAAGTTATTTGAATAAGGATATTTGATGATGGTGTGTTTGAGAAAAGAAATATTTTACAAAGAAACATAGAACAAGTTGAATTACAAGAAAATCGATCAATGTGGAATTGTGAATAAAGTCAATAATAATGCTTATAAAGTGAGTTCACTATATATATATATATATATATATATATATATATAGAGAGAGAGAGAGAGAGAGAGAGAGAGAGTTTAATGTTTTAAATTTATATTATTTTCATGGAGAATATCTTGAAGGGGAATAATATGAAGAATTAGACTGGAAGCAAAAAAGTACTAAGGAAGAAGAAATAAAAGATAGTGTAGTTTATGGATAAGAAGACTCTAAATAGAAGATAAGGAATTTATAATAGGTATTTGGTACAGTGGAAAGGAATAAAATGAGAATACAACATTTGGAATTCATAATGGGAGGTAAAACAAATGACAAGAATAAAATTTAGGAGTATATTCTGGACAACTCACAAGAGCTGAGTTATTTTCAATTAGAAGAGAATGATGCAAAGGACTATCTTCTGAAGGCCATAGCTTTTGATTTGTAAGTCCATTTGATCCCTTATTCACGCTAAAATCAAGATATCAAATTTTAATTTGAATGTAGTATTCTCACGCTATCATGAGTATATTTACAAGATTAAAATCAAGATTAATATCATCCCTTATTCACGCTAAAATATATTCACATAATCAAGATATCAAATTTTAATCATTAAAAAATATCTAGAAATATCATCCCTAGAAATATCTAAAAATATATTCACGCTAATTAAAATATCTTAAAATATATTTTAAAATAGAAATATCTAAAAATATCTAAAAAGATTAATTAAAATATATTCACATAATCAAGATATCTAAAAATATATTCACGCTAAAATATATTTTAATATCATCCCTTATTCACGCTAAAATCAAGATTAAAATTTGATATCTTGATTTTAGCGTGAATAAGGGATCAAATGGACTTACAAATCAAAAGCTATGGCCTTCAGAAGATAGTCCTTTGCATCATTCTCTTCTAATTGAAAATAACTCAGCTCTTGTGAGTTGTCCAGAATATACTCCTAAATTTTGAATATATTTTTAAATATTTTAAAATAGAAATATCTAAAAATATCTAAAAAGATTAATTAAAATATATTCACATAATCAAGATATCAAATTTTAATCTTGATTTTTAGATATTTCTATTTTAAAAAATAGATTATGTTTGTAACTAGGCATGATCATGAGTTAGAAAATTTCCATTAGATTAATTTTATATGTGGAGACTTTTAGGCCCATCGAAGCTTGTATGGAAAACTTACTAGATATAGGAGTTGAAAATTTTCTTAGAAGATGAAAGTTATTAAAAATAACAATTCCTAAAAATAACATGGGTAAGATAGATGTAGATAAATTTTGATTTATTTATTTAAATTAATTATTCATGTCAACTTTAATTTGAATTTTATGTTTATTTATATAATCCTATGTAATTATTTATTTATTCAATTATGTGAATCATTAGAGAAGATCACATTCATCCAATTTATGAGTTTTGTGTCTATTGATATTTTGGTTAGCTTATATTTGTTTTAATAAATTTTAGTGAAGCCACACTAGTAAAGGATCCAAAATAGTTCCTTATGACACATCCCACACCTAAAGCACTAAGATTACCTCAAGTAGCACCATCAAAGTTTAACATGAAAAACCCTGTAAGAGGGAAAATCCAAACTATAAGCTTTCACTTAGGTGAGGGAACATTAGACACACTTGACCCATTAATGTGTAAAAATATTAAATAATAATTATTTTTTTGAAAAGAAAATAATATTTATTTTAATTTATTATTGAAAATAGTTTTAAAAATAATATTATATAAATAGTAATAAATAATCATTGAATAATATTAATTATTAATAAAATAAATATTTTTTATATCACTAATTACTTAATTAAAATAATTATTGATTATTAATATAAAATAAACTTATAATATTTCATTATTAATTATTATAAATAAATAAAATAATGCTAATGATTAACCCTAAATTGGATATGGGGCTATCCTACACTTGGTGTTAATAATAGAGTTAAGATTATAGAAATGATAATGGATAAGGGTGATAATCAGATCTACAACATGGTAATTAGATGTTCGACCTAGATATAAGCAAACACTAACTTTATTGTGCTAAGTATAGGTTAAATATAGAAAATATAAATATGTTAGATATAGAAATGACAAATAAGTGATATATTTTGATTGTTATTATGCTAACATAGTGTTAGATTTTGAATAGGAAAAAAGTAGGTTAGAAGGAGATTTTGGATGAGTCGTCATATTTTAGATCTAAAGTTTCTAGACCTATAGACACTAACATGTGCCTGAGATTGTTTTATCAACACTATTATTTGGGATTGACACAAGTGTCCTATAAAGAATACCATCTAGAAAAGTATGTCATAACATGGATTCTTATGGGTTTGTCTTTGCCTTTGCTCTAGTGCCCTTAGATCTAGGTCATGGATTATCACTCCTCATAAAATTATAAAACCCTCTTTATTCACATTCATCATGAACTAATGGGAAAATAATTTAATAGTCACATTGTGTTGAACTAAACCTAAACACCCCTATATTAGTGAGTGTTGCTTACATAGTCAATACTTCAAAGAGGGATGCTTGATGTAGTTATCCCCTATGTGTTGGATTGTGTCTAAATCATGCAATATTGCAAATAAAGTATAACATTACCTAGGTTTTAACCTTACAAATAAATCTCTTGGGATACTCCTTTATTAATTCAGACATATAGATGTGTTGTACCTATGATTGGTATCGAAATAGGGAATCTTTATTAAATTGAATATTCTTTTAATGCTCTTTGGTAGGAATACTAAGTATTATTTTCATGTTGATAGTTAAGGAATGAAGGAGAGTTGATCTTGTATTTATAGCAATGCCTACGGAGTAATAAATTGTGTTAAAAAACTTATGGAAACCATTAAGATACGTTTTATTTTAAAATTTGATGAATTTAGGGCAATAGGCACATGCACTAGGTCAGGGCACTAATGTCAATGCTAGTGTCTATTTTGAACATTGGTGTTTCAGGATCAATAAACTAGGTACAAGTTTAGAACTTGTAGAGATGGGATATAATTAAATTTAAGTATTCTAGGCAAGATCGAAGTCTTAGGTCATCAACATAACAATATTCAGACTAAGAGATATAGACCAAGGGGCATAAGATAGAGTAGATGTGAGACTTACAGAAGTTGGAAAAGGTCCAAAACTAAGAATAAATAAGATTTGAGTTTACCAAGATGAGTCACTATATAATCAATGAATATCATCTACATTCCCCTTATTTAATATAGAATGAAATTAGTAGTTTAAAGGAAATAATTATATATATGGGTGTGTAGAGAATAGCTTATCTCTGTGTGTGCCCAACATGAGTGATTTTCTAGTGAATAACCTAAAACGAAGAGCTTTACATTGTATATAATCAGTATATATAGTCTAGGATTGAAAGTATTTGAAATAAATCTAAATTAAAAGAGCAAGGTTTAGGAGAACACCTATGTGTCAATGTAACTTCCTTGCCTTTTAGAAAGTTGATTAGAAAAATATGTATCATTGTAAGGATCTGAGACTAAGATTATGAAAAATATAGATAAATATTTAAATTACATATATTCAAGAATAGATAAAGATATAGAGAGATATATTTGAAGGCACTTTCCCCAAACCTTTGAGTAAAGGTGATTTACCACATAAAAGTTGATAGTATCTAAATTGTTCAATTAAATGATACTTATAACCTAGCGAGGTTGATTGATAAAATCAAGTCCAACATAAAAATTTGGAATTATTTAGTGTTTTAATCACCTCAAATAAACCAAAAAAACAACCAAATACTACAATAGATTGGCTCAATAATCTTCATAAAAGTTTGTAAGGTATCAATATAAAAATCTATGGGATGTGGTAACAACTCATAAAAGAGTTTTAGAATATGAAAATTATTTGTATTTTTCAATATCAATCACAAATTACACAAAATATTCACCTTAGATATGTCTCATATTGAAAATTTGTATAAAAAGGTACCAATGTATAGAATTTTGGTAGAACTTTGAATATGAATTATATGACTCTGTGCTTTAGCCAATTCATAAAATTATGTAAATGTGGAGATAATTATTATAAAGCATACCCTCCACTATATATGGATATATTTGAAAACTTATATAAGTACCAATGTGGAGAACATGTTTTCAAAACATGCTCCCACTACAATCTAGAGATTTAAAATATTGAATAGATGTGAAAAACATAATTCTAAAGCATACCACCACTAAATTTAAAAATAATGAATGTATGGAAGCCATTATAATATGACATGTCATCACTAAATTTGAAAACTAATATAAGTACCATATAGTACATAATTGTACAAAAAATATTGCCAAAGCTTGCCTCCACTGAATCTAAAATCTATTATAAATGTGGAGAACATGCCTTTATGATATGCCCCCATTAATATGACCCACGTCGTGTGCCCCAAACCTGCTACCACCCCCAGCCCCCGGCCCCCCACCCCCCCTATTTGAGGTGAGGGAAAGATAGGAAATGGTAGTTACCTCACCTCAAAAGGATAAGATAAATCTATAATATGTGAATGTAACCATGGAGAATATAGAGGAACATGTCTAGGTAGATATAGTATTGAATCACATAGAATAAATGTCATCATATGAAGGCCTGAGATCCATGATAAGGGTCATTGAAAAATGATTATATTAATAGTACAAGCTCAAGAAGCAAACAAGAACATGCACAAGAGTACTCAAAATCAAGTTAAAATGCAATGGTCCAAGGATACTACAAATAAGGGGAATGTTGAAATGTTGTATAATTGAAAGGACATGCATTAGCCAAATATCCCTAAAGGAAAGGATGTCATGTTCAAATTTACATATAATAAAAAATGACATATGAAAATGTTAATGAAAACATACATAGGCATGATGGATACAAGAAAAATAAAATATTAAAATGCTTCAACAAGGAATGCAATAGTAGGGAAAGACACTCAAGTAAATGCATAAAATAAAGTATAAACAACAAACATAAACATGTCATAATAGTCCGTGGATCAAGTGTGTTAGGAAAAAATGTCAATTGTATATCATATCAAGTATATTGTGTAAGATTTAATCATGGACAAAGTCATGTGTAAGTACATATGTAAGATAAAACATGATAGTGTAAACTGATCATCAAATCATATAACCTATGTGTATGAAGATCAAAGAAGTGGATGCCCCCAATTTTTGCATGACATGAGAGGAGGGATGGACTAAAATTTTAAAATAGGAATGGGTCATGTATTATTGTATGAATGTATCACACTTAAGTATAAGTGTGATATGTTTATAGGAGTAACTAATAATGCCATACATCAACATAGAACTAACACATAGACTCCAAGGAGCTAATAAAACATGTAGGTGCTGAAAGTGTTTTTGGATTTTTCAATGCATTTCATTTTTTTTAATTTTTTAATATTTGAAGAGGAAATATCATCCTATGATGTCATATAATGAGTGGTCATATATATCCCCCTGATATGAAACTAGTGTAATAATCTTGAGACATTATTAAGAAGAATGTATAGGTTTAATATATATCACAGTAGTATCGGTGATGCTTGGCATATATAAAAAATAGGACTATGTGGTCATGAAGAACTAATAAGAGTAGGGGATTGTGGAACCCATATTTGAGTTAATTATGGTTTCATTTGATTAAAAATAGTAGATGTATGTTTGGGTGCTCCAGATACTTAAACATGGTGTTTAATAGATGGGGATTTTGTGGAATCCACTGTATGTCTCTAATGTAATGGTCTCTAAGGTAATAGCTACCAAGTGAAGGGGATTACTTGTTATTTACACTTTTTATGGTGAATAATCCACAGTAGGCTTGGTAATTAACTATCTCTTAATAAGTTTTTATTGTTCAAGAGGATGCTCATCTAGAATTATGTAAACTTTGACTACCTGATTGACATGAACGTATTTAACACACCCATGTACTATATAAGGTATTAATCTAAGTGTATGGATCTAAGGTCTTCACAATAACATATCAAATATACCCATTTAAGGAATAACTTAAAAAGGTTGTAACCACATCTATAGTACCAACTTATAAAGGTAGGTCAATCTCTTCAAGAATATTAAGGGAGGTCCCATCGTATGGTCTAACTAATCTAGTAGAATGATGGAAATTACTTTGAGTATAGCCTAAGTTTCTAAGTAATGTCATGGTAAAAACATTCTCTCTTACCCCATTATCAATCATGACATTATGTATAGGGTATTTACCAAGGTATGCTCAAATGATTAAAGAATGAAGATCAAAGTCATCATGCTTAATTTCATTGTCATGAAAGGTAATAGAGGATATCTAAAATATATAATGTATATGACATGTGTAAGTATCAATAATAACATTTGACAAATCCCATTATATAAAGGCATTAATCAATTTTTGTAACATCAAACTTATCCTCCTAACTTAGACTCTCGTGAAAAGACTTGAATTTGTAAACAAGATTTTAAGTATGTATTTTGATATAACATCATTTATTTTTCATAATGTTGAAGGCACATTTCTATATTGTGTTATGCAAGATGAGGTTCCTCCTATTCTTGAACAAGCACATGGGGGATTTTATGGTGGCTAGTGTAATGGGCATGATATAACCCAAAAATTCTTACCTATGGGATACTTTTCACCCACTCTTGGAAAAGATGTTATAAAATTTACTAAAAATTGTACTCCTTGCCATCTTCATGATGATCTAATTCATTACCCCTAGCCAAGCTTTAAACTGTTGAATCTCCTTAGCCATTTTCTATGTGGCGACTAGATCTCATAGGCAAACTACCTCAATCACAAGACGTGCATGTCTTTATTATCACCAGTATTGAATACTTCACCAAATAGGTTGTGGTAACCTCAAAAACATGGATGTCAAATAACTTTGTGCAAAATATAAAATCAATCACACATTTTCCACACTCTATCATCCAAAATGTAATGACCATGATGAGGCTACAAGCAAAACTCTTAATAAAATTATCTAAAAGATAATTCATGAAACATGCATGGATTGGCACCATAATTTGTATTATGCTTTTTGGGCCTATCACACTAGCATACATGTTTCCACTGGGGCAACATCATTTTCTATAGTCTATGGTTCTGAGTCAGTCCTGTTAAAAGTTGACATTCATTATCTTTGTATATCAGTTCATGGTATCATACTTGATAAAGAATTTTCTGAAGCTTGACTTCATGCCCTTAATCTCCTTGATGAACATTGTCTTTCTACTTTACAATACAATCACCAAATAAGGCCCATATTTCCAAATAACATAATAAATGTGTTAAAGTTTTCACATTTAATATTGGTGATTATGTCCTTAAGTTAGACTATACTCATGAAAAAGAAGGTAAATACACCCAAAAATGGTGGGGTCCCTATTTAGTCAAAGATATGCTTGGTCTAAGAACCTATCTCCTTCAAACCAATGAAATTGATGTTTTTAAAGAGCCCACCAATGCGTAATTCCTCAAGTATTTTTCCAAATATCATTCCCTTATTTTGATTCTTTCTATATGATATCTATCTAATAATTTTTAAGGGTTACTTACACAGCTCTCACCCTATGAAATAGTTCTCTACTTTCAAAAACCTTAGTCCTTCCTTTTGTTCTTTTGGTTTCCATTTGTCTTAGGAGTTACATTGCAAAATTGTGGATAGGACCCAATCTTCCTCATGATATACCATAGTTTTTTTGTTTTCATAAATTTTACACATTTTTTGAAACCCCTTGGGTTTTTCTTTTGTGAGTTGTAGTGTAATACCATGGATAGGACTTAGCCTTCCTCATAAATACCATATTTTTCTTATCCCACTTCTTTTTCCAATAATTTTGACACCTTCATGGGTTTTATCTTTTATGAGTTACAGTGTAAGACCATGGACAGGACTTGGATTTCCTCATAAAATCACCATCTTGTCATTCTTTTCTAGAACATGCTCTACAATGGTTACAAGTTATTGATCTTTGTTTTTAGCTTTCACTTTTCCTTCTTTTTATAGATGGAATTTGCACAACAATCTATGTTGCTATGTTTTCCTCCATTTCCCACATTCTTATAATAAGAAGTTACACTTTAATGTCATTGAATCCTTTTTTTGCCTTTTTAAATTTGAAGTAATTAAAATTGTTTCATGTTCCATTCCTCTTGATTTACATTCCTTTCACTGCATATTGGATAAAACAAGGTCAAATTCAAGATGACACTTTTACTTCACCTAAATTTATGCAAATCTTAGACACTATTCTCTCTAAATTCTCTCTCTTAGAAACAAAGTCCCAAGTATTCAAATGAAAGCCATCTTTAGCACCCATGTTTAGTTTTTGAAATTTGTATGGGAGAAGAATAGAAAAATCATCAAGAAATTTAAAATCCAAATCATTTGAAACAAAAGACAATAATATACAAAAGGCAATATCGAAATCTTAAAATTCAAAGTCACACCAAAAATATGTGTTTACAAGCCATCTCCTATCTCCAATTGAAGCTCAAACTCCATAACTGGCCTCACAATAGAGTTGAGGTCCATTGGGGTGTGGTAGGCCATTAGATTGGAATAGGATAATTCAATAAAATTTATGGTACTACCTGATTTTTCATGTAAGTACCCAATCTTCAAAGTAGATTGATGACTTTATAAAGGATCCTGAGAATTGGGGAACACATTGTGGGAAGGTAAGTCTATTTTAGTTTTCATGCATATAGCCTTCATGGGATGTTCTACATACTACATTTTTTGACCTAAGACTTGTGTGGCTAGGAAAGTTCTTCAGAGTCCTTAAGGCTGAAAGTCCTCTTGTTTTGACAAACCTAATTTGAGTGTCTTGACTTTGATAAATATTTCCTCTACCTTGTTTTTTTCTTCATTCTCACATCCACCCATTTCATTTCCCCCCTTAATAGGGAAATTATGATTCTAAATCTATTTTATCTCTTCTATACTTTCTTCTTCTTCACATTTTCAAAACATACTAGCACTACTTTGTTTCAGTTTTATCTATCCTTAGATCAAAATAATATGCTTGAAAAAAGATGAATTACTTTCTCTACAACATGGATTTAAATTTATAGATGTGCCTTGATCTCTTTTTACCTTTTATGATTATTTTTCCACCCCTTTTAATAGATGCCTGAGTTTTTTATACTTTCATGTACTTTTTTCATTGTTGAGTGAGGTTGGCTTGTTGCTTCTCACTCATCAATGTTGTTTTCCCTTTTATCTACCTTTTTCCATTTATGATTGAATAAAGATTGTTACTTCTCACTCATCAATGTTGTTTTACCAATTTGACTTGACCATCTTCAGGAAAGTAATAATTGTTACTAATTTCACATTGATGTTTGATTACCATCACTTTGACATGTATCCTTGGTCTGATTTGGTGAATTTTCCTTTCTTACTTAAGGTTTACTTGTTTGAGTTTTTCAGTCTTTAGTAGCCTTCAATTTTGAGTTAACCATCTAATAATAAAGGTAAGTCAAGGTACACATCACATTTAATTTTGAATTATTTCCTTTTCAATCATTTACTTTCATTTATTTTATGATTTAAAATATTGCAACTTGTTTTAAGCCTCAGCATTATGTGTTACTATGTTGTATCTTGAATCACCATCCCCTATTGCACTTGAGTGACACATGATGGGCTTTGAGTGGGGCACATGTATGCAAATAATATTTTCACACTTTTATCAAATAGTAATATTTTTTAGTCTTATAGGAACTTGTTGAGTTTGAATCTCTCTGAATGCATAATTTAAGGGGCAAATGAGGAAAGGGGTAGGTAGACCATTGGTACTTCATAGGATTATTATCTCTTATTGTCACTTATTACCAATCTAACTGACTCTTAAAATGATTCTCATAAGCTATTACTCCTCTTTTACGCACTTATCTAGTCATTTCCCACCTTCCATCCCTATTATCCTAACCTAAAACCCCTTTAGACAATTTACAATACTAGGTCGATTGTGTCAAGCTTGTACTCTTATGGGTAAAATTCATTTAGGGTCTAGGTAAGCTCTTGCCTAACCTAGCCTATGACCTAATATATTTTTGTCCATAACATTACTAAATTGACTAGGTTGACCCAATCAGACAAATTTTTTGAACGGGCTTAGGGTTAAATCTATCTATATATACAAGATCATTTTATCATTATTTAAAGAGATCAAGAGTTATTATTCACTTATGTTTCTTTACAATCTAGTCTTCCAAAATTGTACTTCATGATTCTTAGGTTAGGGTTTCTATTTGGAGAATCTAGTCTTGTGGAGATGTCTTGGATGCTTTGGCCTTTCTTAGTTTTCTTTAAAAACCACAACAACCTCTTTTGAAGTCCTATTTGGCCAAGGGAGAGATTGAGTCTTGATGGGTTTGTCTTTCAGGTAAGTATTCTTTAACTTTCCTCCTCTCTTTAGTAGATAAAATTAGCATAAGTATTAGCTTTAGAATAATATTACTCTTCTTCTCCATGTATTAGGGTCTTACTCATACATAACTTAATTGAGATTCTCTTATACATGTTTACTAACCACCACTTTGTGCCACAAGCTTTGGTGGGCACTAGATTAGACATTATTTTACTTATTATTAGTTTAGTGAATATGAAAACATAGGTCTTAATTAGGGTTATTGATTTATTGTGATTGACTAAAGGCTTTGAAACCCTCCTTAGTATTGTTGTTGTGATAAGAGATCCCCTAATTGGTTCTATAAAATCCACATATTGGTCATGTTCTTGATTATCTAATGTATCTCCAATCAGAAGTGTAAGTAGGATCTATCTTTTGAGTTAGAATTGATTTATAGACTTGATGCATTTTTGATTGAATATAAGAGGTACACTTGATTATGGTCTAGAATACAATAACAATCCAAATTTCTTCTTGCATGGACACATAGACTCAGAGTATGTTGGATCTATGAAGGATAGGAAATCAACCTTAGGGTATATTTTTCATCTTAGGTATGGATGAATTTTGTAGATTAGTAAGAAGAATGATGTTGTTTCTCTCTCATCCATAAAGGTAAAATACTATGCCACACGAGTAGATGTGTGCAAGGAAATTTAGTTACGTCACATTATGTCTGACATAGACATTCTTGAAGATCAGCCACTGATTCTTTTTTGAAATAATTAGGGTGTGTTAAAGCTTGTCAAAAATCCAGTATTTCATGAGAGGACCAAACACATTGAGGTCTAGTGCCATTATATTTGAGAACAACTTTTGAACCACTGCATTTAGCTCTAATATTGCCCAATACATTCATTGGGATTAGATATACTCACCAAATCACTTGGCAAGGTGAAATTTAGTCTATTTCAAGGGCACATTTGTTAAAAAAAAAGTAATAAAGGGGGGATTGTTAGCATAAGTTAGTTAATTACATTGTTAGTTTTACATATCAATTAGAAGTTTGATTGGTAGTTAAACCACTGATGAAAAACTATATAACTATTTTGGACTGTATATATTCTCCTAATGCCTCACTAATTAAACATAAAGTATTCTCCTTTGTCTTTAATTTCAAATCAAAAAAAGTTTTTTTGGGCCTAAACACTTCTTATAAAAGCATCAAGGCCTAAAGGCTTCTAAATTTTTTCCCCAGACATATTCAAGGATATTATAAAGACCTAAATAATAAGTTAAAGAGGAGAACAATGGGTTGAAATAAAAGAAAGAAAATGATAACCATAAAAGACAAGTGTTTCATGTCAGGTTCACTAGATTCATATGCATAAAAAGTGACAATATTTTATTGCATTCTTGACCTCTCTAAGTCTAATAAAGAGAGCCACAAATAGTGATGTGGATATATTAGTTATTGGTTTGGCTACTTTTTATGATCTCATTGAAAAAACTGAATTGATTGGTCTAGTTGAACTATTGTATGGAATATAAGCTAAGTATCTCGTGGGATTAGCATATCTATAACAATATAACTCATCTAATTTATAATGCTAATTTTTAAAATACAAACTAAGGATAGATAAGATCTAAAGAGTATCTTGGTTATAAATAAACCAAAAAAATTAGCTCTTGCTTTATGTTTCACTCCTTAAATGAGTTGATGTTAAGCTATTAGTGTAGGTTTTTATTTTTCCCTATTTTTTAATTAGAAAAATTGTATTTCTTGTGCATGCATGGAGTTTTTCTACATTTGTGGGATAGGCTAGCTTATGTGGAGGTGTGTGTCATAGATGTGTCATAAGAATGTCATAAGTAACTCCCTTGATGGGAGTTACTTCTCTATTCTTAGCACCTTATCACCACCTTTCATGGAGGAGTTATAGTCTACTCTTGGGGTGCCTTGTCCACCTTTTGTGGAGGAGTTACTTACATACTCTCCTATATGTATTCCTCACTTTGGACATCTCATATTAATCAGATTTTGGTTTTCTCTATTTTGTCTTGTGCAATTTATCTTCTTTTGTTATTTTCAAATTGCTTTAGCATCTATGTGGTGTGCACTTATTTCAACAAGTGTGATCACGTCTCCATTGCACTTGCATTATTTGGATTTTGGAAACAACTCTGATATGGTATAAGAGCAAGAACCGTAATCATGTGTCTGGTTATGCTTTTAGTTCATTTTGAAATCAAGATGAGTGGAGTTCTCTTTATTTTTTTAATTTTCTAAATTTGATCTAAAATTATATATATATCTTTTTTGGTATCATTTTCTTGGGAATCCTTGACCTTTAAGTCTCTTGGTTGTCTTCACTTTAGGGGCTGGTTCAACAGTTAGCTTGGGCACCATTGTTGTGTGCAAGGAGCAAAGGGAGAAGCAACACTTAGCAACAGAGGGAGGCGCAACACTCAACAAGCTTTTGCACCCCACGTGCTCTCCAACATCAGTCAAATTTTTATGCCAAGTTTTTGTCCTTCCAGCACACCAAGCACTAGCAAGGTGCCTTCACTTCTGCCATGCCATCAGCTATACGACGTATAAAATAGGTCTATTTTTTTAATATGGTGCATTTTCCTTGTCTTACTCTGCCCAGACCTGCTGTGCATTGAAGTCAGTAGATTCTAACTTATTTTATCTATTTGTAAGGTGCCAAGTAGGCTGTACAATTTCCAATAGGTTTGCATTTGTTTTATCTTTTTTGCAAGATAAATTCTGGACTGTTTGTTTTTGGTGCCCCTTCCTTACTTGGCATCCCATGTGGCACCCATTGGACACTTGGCAATCCTTCATTCTGTCTATGCTTCATTATTTTCAATGAAAAATTGACTTGTAAAATAAAAATTAGTCAATTTGACTGAATATTTATTTTTTTAGATAGTTTTGTAATTTGGGGGTTTTCATTTAAAACTTGTATCTTCACCTGTTGAAGATGAAGGGTGAGGCCTGGGTTGATGGGAGGCCAATTCCTCCTCACAAAAACCTCCTTTGGATTCCTCATTCCATGCCAAATTCAACAAGTGGTTGGAATGCCACCTTCTCTCTCAAAATAGGCATTATTTTAATGTTTTAGTGCTTTTTTTTGCAAAAACACTAGTTTATGGGAAAATTGAACCTTTAATATCTTGCAAACGGTAGCTCAAATTTAGGTGCCATTTTTTGTAAAAGTGTTTGTAATTCAATTCTCCATAGCGTAGACTTATTATTTGTAAGAAATGCACTATTTTATAAAGTGCTAAAAATTTGGGTCTCTCGAGATGCTTTTTGGCTAAGTCTGACGTCCTGTTTGCTTTAGTCTTGCACTGATTGCTCTAAGGTGCATTCTCAGCTGAGTCTGACATCTTTTGAGTGTGCACTTGCATATTTAGGGGGGGCTCAATATTTTAGGGGGTTGTGATTGCTTTTCACAACTTGCAAATCTTTGCTTTCATTCTCTTTTTTGCATAATGTCACAACTTGAAATCAACACAACTTCACCTAAATTTAGCTAAAATAGATTATTTTCAACTTAAAACCCTAAAACCCTTCAACTGTCATGAATGGAAGGTTAAAATGTCAATCATTCTTAGAAGAAAAGGGTTGTATAGGATCACCATGGGTACTGAAGTAGAACCCAACACTGATGCTAAAAAGGTCAAGTGGTACAATTGTAGTGATGAAGCCTATGGATTACTGAGCTTGTTTGTGTCTCTAAAACTTTTATTTCATCTAGAATCTTCCCAGACTACCAATGACATATGGGACACCTTAAAAAAATTATTTGGGAAGCTTGATGAGATGAGAGGTCACGAGCTCAAAAATGAACTCATAAGTCTAAGTCCTAGCAACTTTGACACCCTATAGGGCTTCTTCACTAAGTTTAAGGTCCTTAGATTATAATTGAAAAAATGTGGAATAGAGAAGAAAGATGATCAACTCATCCTTTTTATTCCTGCAAAGTTAGGTCCAAGCTATTCAGTCTTTGTCTCCACCTTCCATGCCACAAAAAGTGCCCTTGGCACTACATGGAAAATGCCTTCTTTGGATTCATTCATTACCAACTTGAATAGGGAGCAAGATAAGTTAATTCAAATGGGCACAATGAAGTCTACTCAACCCCAAGCTTTGATAGCTAGAAATGGTAAGGATAAGACTTTAACAAAGGAGAAGAAGAAAAAGAACAAGGACCAAGAGAAGAAGAAAAAAACACCAATCCTACAAAAAACAACACTGAGTCTTCATCTTCCAATGCTAAACCTAAGAAGGAGAAGGTTAAGTTTGCCTATTATAAAAACATAGGGCATGATGAACACAAATGCATGAAGAAACAAATAGATCACCGAACTCATCTTCTAGAGAAGAACAACATAGGTGTTCCAGAGTCCATCAAGTAGAATTCATCTACCCAAGATTCTACTAGGGCAAAAGGCAAGGATAAGGAGAAAGAAAAGGGCAAGGCCCTTGTAGCTACAACAGCTTCTAATCTTCATGGGTCATTGACTCGGGTGCTTCCCACCACATGGGCTCTTCACTAGTTGAGTTTTGATCTATAAATCCTTGTAGCATGACTTCAATTAGTTTGGGTGATGACACATCAGTTTTTGTCACAGGGAGAGGGTCAATTGAAATGGAATGAGGAACATTCAATAATGTTCTAAGTGTTCCTTCTCTTTCAACCAATCTCTTACCAGTGTACCAAATCACTCACATTGGTCGAGGCATGAGAGTTGAGTTTTTACCAAATTTAGTGGCTATTAGGGAGTTGAATAGTGATACTACAATGGTAGTAGGTAGGGTAGATCACCAAGATAGGTTATACACCTTCTCACATTTTACATCATATTCTTCTCCAATAGCATTATTGACTCATTCAGATAGAGTTAGCAAATTGTGGCATGAATAGTTTGGCCACCTTAACTACCTCTACCTCGAGCAACTTTGCAAACATGACATGGTCATTGGCTTGCCTCGTGTCCAATTCTCAAAAAGACTTTGTGAGGGGTGCTCTCTTGGAAAGCATCCTGAAGCAAAATTTGATAAAGGCAAAGCTTGGAGGGCTTCACAACCTTTGGAGTTAGTCCATAGTGATGTATCGGGACCCTTTCCCAAACCATCTTTCAGAAGGGCCAAGTACATCCTCACTTTCATTGATGATTTCTCTAGGTACACTAGGATATATTTTCTCAAACAAAAGTCTGAAGTGTTTGAATATTTTCTAGACTTCAAGGCTCTTGTTGAGAAATAGAGTGAGAAATCCATCAAGGTTCTTCAAACTGATAATGGAGAGGAGTATGTTAGCATCAAATTTGAGTAGTTTTACACCACCTAGGGGATTGATTTGCAGTGCACAGTCACTTATAGTCCTTCACAGAATGGGGTTGAAAAATGCAAGAATAGGTTCTTAAAAGAGATGGGTAGCTGTATGATTCACTCCAAATCCTTAGCACCATAGTACTGGGCCGAAACCATCAATTGTGCTTGCTACATTCAAAATAGGGTTCCTTACAAAGCTCTGAAAGGGATAACACCCTTTAAAATAAAAGGAAACCTGATGTTGAGAACCTTAGAGTTTTTGGATCCCTAGCTATGGCCCACATTCTGAAGAAGAAATGCAAAGCTATGGAATGTCAGTCCAAGCCTTGTATCTTTGTAGGATATTCTAAAGGTATTAAGGGGTATCACCTTCTAGATCTAGTCACTCATGAGTTGTTCATCGAGAGAAGTGTCTACTTTCAGGAGAGTCCTAGAGAATCAACACTTGACACTTCTTCTCCCTCATCAAATCTACTTCTTCATGATGATTCCTCATCAGATTCATATTTGCAACAGTAGGTTCTCAAGCCAGAGACATCTTCTTATTCTTCAAGTTTAGACAGTGAGGACAGTGATGCAGAGTCATCCACCTCTAGTCAGTTAGAGGATGAGGAGTTAGAACCTAACTCGCACACTTTCAGGCCACTTTGGGGTAGACAGACACTTGAGAGTGCTGGCACTTGGGTAGGATATCCCGCAGATGATAGACATACTAGGGGGAGTTTTAGAGAGATCCACATGCCTTCTTTGCTTTAGTTTCAGATCCACAAACTTTTTGAGAGGCATCGGGGGTACGTGAGTGGGATAGTGTTATGGAGGAAGAATATTCTTCTTTAATTAAAAATCACACTTGGGACTTGACTTCACTTCCTAAGGGAAGAAAGATGGTTTGATGTAGGTGGATATATCAGACCAAGTTTGTAGCAGATGGATCAATTGATAAGTATAAGGTGCAATTGGTCACCAAGGGTTTCTCATAGGTGGCAGGCATTGACTACTCAGAGACCTTTGCACTGATTGCAAAGATGACTTCTATTTGATTCACTTTGGCTATTGCCACAACACATGGTTGGGATGTGCATTAGATGGATGTGAATAGTGTCTTTCTTCATGGAGACCTAGAGGAAGAGATCTACATGGAGCAACTACCAAGATTTGTTAAAAATTCTTTCTTAATATGTAGACTTAGGAAATCTATCTATGGCCTCAAATAGGCCCCTCAAGTTTGGTATGCCAAGATGGATACCTCCCTTCTCACAGTGGGTTTCACTAGGTGCCATTCTGATCCCAATGCCTACTTCTTATAGGAAGATGATTCGCTCTTGATTTTGGTTCTATATGTTGATGACCTTTTGATCATCAGGAGGTATTCATCAATGATTGCAGCAGTGAAGTCATCTCTTCAAGATAGATTTGACATGATAGACTTGGGTTTGTTGCACTACTTCTTTGGCATCGAGATCTCATAGTCAAATTCATGAATTTCTCTTGCACAGCCTAAGTATGCTCTTGATTTATTGGCTCAGTTTTACATGACTAATTGCAAGTCATCTCTAACTCCCTTTCTGTCAGGAGTCATGCTTGAGGCTGATTGTTCTTCACCATTGGTTGATGCCACTAGGTATTGACGACTTATTGGTGGTCTCATCTACTTGACTCACACCAGGCTCGACATATCATATACAGTGGGACTTGTCTCCAGATTCATGCAGGAACCTCATGAGCTGCATTGAAAAGTAGCTAAGAGGATCTTGCATTACATACAGGGTTCACATAAATATGAGATTTATTACAGATTTGGCATAGAGGTTGACTTAGTTGGATATACAGATTTAGACTGGGCTGGCGATTCACAGACTCGCAAGTCCACTTTTGGTTACAATTTCTCTCTAGGTTCTGGTCTTATCATTTTGTCTAACAAGAAGTAGAATGCTATTGCTATATCATCCACAGAGGCAGAGTACAAGGGAGCTATTAATGCAACTACTAAGGCTATTTGGCTTCATGGGATACTTTTTGAGTTTGGCATTCATATCAGGCAGCCCACCATCATTTATTGTGACAACTAGAGTACCATTTAGATTTGTAGGAATCTAGTTCAGCACTAGTAGACCAAGCACATAGAGATTCACATGCATTTCATTTGGGAGCTTATTCATAGTCAGGTCATTGACTTGGTATTTTGACATTCTTCAGAGCAGGTTGCAGACATCTTCACCAAACATTTCACTGAGAACAAGTTCATTCATTTATGAGCTCTTCTTGGGGTGCGGTCCACATCTACAGTAGCATCATCTTCATGGGGGCCCACTAGCCTCTTCTTTATTTTATGTCTCTCTTTTTGGGGGGGAGTTTTTTCCTATGGGTTTTCTCCTTTTCTCTATCTTATGGGAGATTGCATTTTTGCATGGGTACCTCATCAGGCCTAGTTGTCAGGACCCATTTTATATTTCCACACTGCCCACCTAAGTTGCACTTATGGGGGGGTATTAGTGTAGATTTTTATTTTTTCCTATTTTTTAATTAGAGAAATTGTATTTCTTGGGCATACATGGATTTTTCCTACATTTGTGGGATAGGCTAGCTTATGGGGAGGTGTGTGTCATAGATGTGTCATAGGTGCCATAAAAATGCCATATGTAACTCCCTTGATGGGAGTTACTTCTCTATTCTTAGCACCTTGTTGCCACTTTTCATGAAGGAGTTATAGTCAATTCTTGGGGTGCGTTGTCCACCTTTTGTGGAGAAGTTACATACTCTTCTATATGTATTCATCACTTTGGCCATCTCATGTTAATCAGATTTTAGTTTTCTCCATTTTGTCTTGTGCAATTTATCTTCTTATGCTATTTTCAAATTGCTTTAGCATCTATGTTGTGTGCACTTGCTTCAACTCATGTGATCACATCTCCATTTGAATTGCATTATCTGGATTCTGGCAACAACTCTGACATAGATTACTTGAGGTATTTGATAAATTCTATCAGGATAGACTTCCCTAGTCATTTCCATTGGTAAAGTGAATGAAATTATATGAATATAGACTAGAGGATGAAGATTAAAATAAAATTTTAGTTTTATATTTCTTGATGGGATAAAAAGTGATTTTTCATAGCTAATTTCACTTCAAATAGCCTAGTTTGTACATTCAATATATTTAGTTGGATAATGATTGAATTAAGTAATGGTGTTGAGTAGAAGAATTTTCTTCAGAACTTAAAGTCTAAAATATTTTGTATATTTTGTGTTATAATGGAAGAAATTACTCGAATAAATGTCTTCTTATATATAAGTTTGATTTTTCACATAATTTCATCCAAAACTAAATAATTTTTTTTCAATTATATTTTGTTTTTTTAATAAATCGTATGAATTTTATTTAATTATTTATTTATATATATTTTTTAAATATAATATTTTTTTATTTTGGTTTCTAATATATTTAGATAATTAATATTTTGATAAATAAAATGGGTTTTATATATTTTTTTAAAACTAATATTTTGAATGTACTTTAACAAACTACAACTATTACTAAAAAGATAGATTTAAAAAAACAAAGAAAACAAACTTCATTTTTTTCTTTTTCAAAGAGACGCTATGAAATGATGACAAATTGAATGCTGAATGTAAACTATTTGAATGCTTATTTTCTAATTTTATAATTGTGCGTAAATTTACTTATATGGTCTAAAAGGCATGTTCTATTCCTAATTTTGATGAACTCAAATAATGACGAAGAAATAATGTAAGTTTTAAGATGTACGTCTAAATACTAAGATATGACTTTTTAGATTGTATGTATGTAATATAAATATGCGTATATTGGAAATTGCATCCGAACCCCCAAAAAACTATGTTTATAAATAATTTATTTTTATCAAATCTAATATGGAAACATAAATCCTTATTTAAGTAAAGTTATGATTTTCTTTTTCAAATGTATGCATAAATTTAAAGATATTATTGTTAAATCAATATTTTATTTTTTGGTTTTGGCTGAGTTATTAATAATTCAAATGGGTGTGAAGAGCTAACTAATTTTTGTGCATGTATGTGTATGTTTGAAAAATAAAATGGGAGAATATAAATTGTTGGAAATATAATAATTGATATTTTGAACATTAAAACTAACATATTTTAAAAGGAAAACTTCATAAGGGTTCAATGTATACAAGTGAAATCTTATGAAAAATTAATAATTTATATTTAAAAAAGTAAAAAATAATTTTAATTTTTGTATGTTTTTTTGATATTGAAAAAAAATTATCAAAAAAATTTAATCAAATGAAAACACAGAAAAGTAAAAATTGAGAAAAATAAAAATCTCCCAACCTAATTAAATTAGAGTACAAAATAGAAAAAGAGTTTATTAAATTTAAAAACAAAAACAAAAAATTAGGTTGTTATCTTCTTAGATTTCTATTCAGTGATGATTTGGGTATTCGCTGGAAAGAGGGATGCAAAAGAAAAACGAATGAAAGAGAAAAAGTGAAGTAAAAAATATCTGTAGTTGGCACTTGGAGAAGGTCTAGAGAACTTTTTTTAAAAAGAAAAGGAAAAGTAAAGAGAAGACTAGGATTGAGTACACTATTTTTTACGGAAGTCATTATGTAATCATTGGATATTGTAAAAATATTTAACCATGGAAATTTTGGGCATGTACACTCAGTGGTTTTTGTGATTTTGAAGTTTTTTTCTATTTCTCTTCAATGTATTTTTTAAGGTGTTTTGATGGGTTACTATGTATGACTTAATTTCCAAAGATCTGCTTTAATTATTATTATTAAATTAATTTTACATAATAATTTTATTATAATTTTTTTTTAAAAATTTTATAAATTAAAAAAATTAATAGTATAATTTTATTTCTATTTAATATTTTTATTATTTTATCATTCATTTTGATAAATAATTATATTAAATGGTTTGGAACATTATTTTTTAAAATGTTATACACAACTAATATAATAATTTTATTTTAGAAAAATATATCGCAAACAAAACATGGAATGTGATATTAACTACTTTTTAACTAGTGTTTAAAATTCTAAAACCTTTGTAGATCGAAATTAATATTTATATAATATATTAAGTTAAAGCAATTTAAAAAATAAATAATTGATAATGTCTTTATAATAATGTCATATTGAGTAATTTTATGTTTTCATAAACATCAAAAATTGGATTCCTCAAAATTTATTTAAGCGTCATTATGAATTATTCATGAACTTAAAAAATAAGTGTTGTGTAGCGGCTTTAGTACTAGATGGTTTACATATTGCAAGCTTCAATCAATAGATAGTATTGAAATTGAAACTATTTAACTATGAAGTCATAGAGATAGTTGAAATTTAAATGTATTTCTTGCTATTTGAACAAACTGTACAAAGTGAAAACTGCTACCATGGAAACATATAGATAGTTGAAACTAAAAATTGTTATATATGTTAAATTAAAAAAATTTTATAGTGGTTACATTGTCATATGATCTGGTATGAAATTCTAAACGGTAAATAACCAGCTTTATCAGATATATAAATATGAATATAGAAAGTAGATTTTAAACATCTTGCCAATTCACGTTTCTACCATCACCATGCTTATTGTAGTAAATGAAATTTAAACCTAGATTATTCTTGCATATGTGTTAAACAAGAGGAGTAATAAGATTCAATATCATTAAATGAAAATAATGTCATAAGAACTATCAAACTGGATATGGATTTTAATAGAAAAGGCATTCATTGAGAACATGTAGACAAAAACTTACCTTGTAGCAATAAATAACACAAGTCATAAGCCAAATTTAGTTTGTCAACTAAGTGGTGGAATGACATAGAAACAAGAATGAATGATAATTTTGTCTTTATTTAATCTTAAAAAAGAAAAAAATAGACATCGTTTTGAGGGCATGTCAAAAAGATATTAACAATTGGGGCTTAGCCAATGTGATGTAATACAAAATATAATGCATCATTTATTTATGGATAGTTTTTGAAAAATGTACCAACGTATTACTGAAAGCATTTGAAGTGGGAAATTCATCAATCTTGTTACTACATCAATTATGACTGACTAGATGCATAGTTCATAACTATCAATGGCTTATAACTATGAACATGCTCAATAAAATTATGTTTTATGCAATGTCTAATTTTGATTATATTTTAAGTCTTAAATGCAAATAAACACAACAAAAAATGTATAAAAATAAACAAAACATCACTTGGACAAAGTGTTAAATATTTGGCAAAATGAATAATTACATGATGCTATGTTGATCACTATTAAGCCTACAAACAATATTGGTAATTTAACATGTTTCATATTTTAATTCATTAAAGTCACAATTTCACAAATAAATCCAAATTTTACATCCCTAAAAATTGATAGTTTCATTGGAACCAATTGCTGCATTTGTATAGGGGATAAGTCTTAGGTCAACAATATCAATAAATCCATTTGTGAAGAACTTGTCAAGATAATTAACTATGAAATTTGCATTGTTAGAGCATAGAAACTCATGATAAAGTTGAACTGATATCTTATCTGCTTCTGTTAGTAAACAACAAGCTATTACAGAGAGCAACAATAAAATTATCGATACACCCCTGTTATTATAAAGAGACTCCTTCAATAAAAAATTCGCTATAAACCTTTTAATTATTTATTATTAAAGAATTATTAATTTAAATTCGTGTTTCCTTTAATTCAAAGGAAAGCAGCTAAATAGACTAGATCAGAAAAAGGAAGGCCACCTTAGTCCAAACAAATGCAATTATAGACATAGTATTTGCAATTCGTTTCGGCTAAACTGTTTTACGTTAAGTGAGACATTTCGTGAAACAGATGGCATGCAAAGTCCATCACAATCATTTAAAACATTTTAACAAATAGTGCATGTTCAAAATCAATGCTAAAAAAACCCCTAAATTATTAACACTTAGCGACACATAAACGAAACGAAGTTAAAATGATGCAGAACCTAGGGAATCAAAAGGGAATTGAATGAACGAAAATGGAGAAATAATTAATAACGATGCACATTTTCTACGCTTAATGCCCATGCCATCCACTGCTAATATCAGAGCATTATGTAGAAAAGGTCAGTTGAAAGAGGCGCTACACATTCTGCTTACTACACACAATCCATCTGTAGACTCTCATATAAGCTATTGCAGACCTGTATTCCCAAGAAAGCTCTTTCAGAGGGTAAGCAAATGCACTCCCACATTTATATGGACCAAATGATGTTTAGTGGATGCTCGCCAAAATTTGGGTAATGCTTGTTATCTGCAGTCTCTCTCTTGAGACATATCGGCTATCTGGGCGAGGCAAACAGCAACCACATCTGCGTTGTTGCCAAAGCAACTGTAAGGAAAATGAATGAGATGATACCCAGTGATTAGCTGCAAGTCAAAGGAATTATTCCCTCTTTAGTGGCAACGAGAACGGTAATAAAATATTAATACCTTTCTGCAAACCTCCGAACATAGTTTCGGCAGTGGCTGCCAAGCAGATAAAGTTATTTGAGGGAGGCAAAAACAATAGTACCCGTCCGGTACTAACAGACCATAGAAATAAAGACTAACCACTCGGACATACATCATGCCACTGAAAAACAGCTCCTTCAATGTTCGAGCGCATTCATGTTTGAGTGTTCAATTTTATATGAAAAATATATGTTTTTCTGCGATTATGTGCGTAAAATTCTTTTTGTATGATGTTTAGGATCTCACTAGGAAGAAAATAAATAAAGCGAGTGCTTACGGAAGAAGAATAAAATCTACGTCCCTAAATAGTTTAGATAGTTGGGAAGAAAGTTTAGATAGTTTGGGAGATGCTGACAAAGTCATTTCGTAATTCATGTTTGGAGGATCCTCAACATACAGCAGCCTTCCTTGCCATTTCCAACTTATGAATGTCATTCACAAAGTCTAGTAAATTTGTGTTTGAGGATCTTCCATATGCAACACCCTTTCTTGCCATCTCCTTCAACTTTTATGCATCTCTTTTCATCTCTTTCCCCTCCTAGTTACTGCAAACAAGTGCTACACCATCCTTCACTCTTTGCTTCTCCGGAATTCCACTTCTATGCTCGCACACTTGGATTCAAATTCCCAATTTCACTGCTAGTTTTGAATTGAAGTGTTGATCGGCATAAATCGGCCACGTGATCAACGGCACTCCCAGAATTACGCTTTCAAGAATTGAATTCCACCCGCAGTGGCTCATGAAGGTCCCCACAGATGGGTGGGAGAGAATAACAAGCTGCGGTACCCATCCCCATATGATCAAGCCTCTAGTTTTTGTCTGCATTTGAAAGCCTTCCGGAAGAAATGTGCGAGCAAGATCACTCTCTGGGGACACTTTGATAGCCCATATGAAGGGCTGCTTGCTGGCTTCCAAACCATTAGCAAGGGCCTTGCTTTGCTCTTACGTTAAAAATGTCTGACTTCCAAACGAAATATACAGAACTGAACTTGTGCTTTGAGCATCCAGCCATTGTAGCAGCTGCTCTTCGCTGATGTCTGCAGAGATTTTGGCTCGGGCGCTCACTTTAACTGCGCTTCCAAAACAACTTGGGGGAAGCAGTGGGCCTATGGACCACACTTTCTTCACTGTCAGATTTCTCAAGTCTTGGAGATACTCTGGCTCCAGCTCCTCAAATGTATTCACGAGCATTCCTGAACTTTGTTTGACCGTCTGCAACCGTCCCATTATTTCCATCATTAGGGCGTCGAACAATTGTTTGTCTATCTCGTGTTTATGTAATCTGAGAGGACGGGGCAAATCCAAGCTAAGCAAGACACTCTCTCCATTTTCCAATGCGTTATGCGTTGCCGAAAGCCATGCAGAATGCATCACACTCAGTCAAAATGCCCCGTAAGTATCGAACACCACCCTCGGGATTTTGAGTTTTCGGGGGACTTCCATACTCCATCCCAAAAGCACATCATGCATTATACAAACAGGAGTTCCCCTTCCTTGTTTGCCTTCTTTTATAAAGTGGGCCTCCAGCCAACCGTTAAAGGGTTGCTCCAGCTTGACAACCAGTTCAAAAATAAGATCCATTTGCTCCGTGGGAACTTGTTCGAAGATCTCCAACCCCTCTCCTAAACTTTCCACAAGTGGGGCGGGAAGGACAAGGAAGCGAATATCGAGAGCTGAGGAAATAGCGGAAGCCAGTTGATGTTGCAGGAGGACAACATTAGCAGGGTGGTAACGCATTTGACGGTGACGCGATGGGAGGCAAGCAACTTTACAAAATCGAGCAGAGGGATGGCGTGACCGAGTGCAGGGAATGGCACTACCACCACGTAAGGTTTCTCAGAACCATTTATCATTTTGAAACGGCTTGGAAATTTGAGCGAAGAAGAAAATCGATTTAAAGGAAAACACAGATGGGTGGCACCACAAAGAAGCGTAGGTTGATTTCGTTATGCAGACGAAGGTCAGAAGTAAGTTTATATAGAGACCAGACATGCTGTACAAAGGGGATTAGATTATTTGTCGGTCCAAATATGATTTCCATTTCATGACGCGACCTTGAATTTAGATTCTGACGTTTAACGCATTCCGTCCTCGCACGCTATTTTGACGCCGCCAGAGTGACGCTGTAGAATGTAAAGCTGTAAAATTTCAACGTCAAATTGCCGTGTAAAAATGTTTGATTTTATTTTACTAGGGTTTTTTGACAGCTAAGGAAATCTCTTTTTACGGTAGAATTTGTAAGGGGCAATTTTGGGTACACTATTAGAACTAAATGATTATTGGCCTTTTCTTTATTTAAAGATGAGACTGTTTTAATATTTTAAAAGCAATGTTGAATGGATAATTCATTGGAGGGGTGCAAAATATCGTGAAATTTAACTTTTAAAGTGTGAATGGAGTAAATTTTAAGAATTAATACAAATTTTAATGTGAAAGATATAGTGAGTAGTTATCGGTTTAATTGGTGAAGATGTTCGGTTTACAAAGAAACTATTATAAATTAAGTCTTCTTATTATTAAAATTTATCATAATATAAAGAATGATGCTGGGATTGTGTCCTAGGCAAATTTGACAAAATGAATATCCCTTAGACTTTGGTTCTTAGCCTAAGATCATCAAGTAAAGTAGTGGTCAAACAAATTTAAAATGAAAAAAAAAGAAAAAAAGAAAGACATACATTCAACCAACCCTTCGATAATGATAGAATAAATATTTATACTTCAAGTGACAAGAAACACACATTCATTTTTCTAAATATGTGAAATGAAATATTGTCCATCTATTTTTTTTATAAATTTAAAAATTAACTATCACATAGACATTTAGAAAATAATCAAATTTAAGTATAATAGTGCTAAAAGGTGTTTACCTATTACAATGAGTCTTTCTTTATTTGTCTAATTGACTGTCCACATTTGAAGTTGGGCAATAAATACGATTGCATTTTATTATTGTTGACATGTGGTGTAGGCTTGTTAGCCTCTACAAAAGGGAACATGAGCTTGTCGATGAGTATGTGTTGCTCTGTCAATGACAAGTTTATAGCTACAGAATGGTGAGTGGTAATTAAATTGAAGCAATGGCATGGGTACCTCTTTCCATGACAGAAAGTTTGTTCTACAAATATTTATATATTGCATGTGATGCCATTAATATTTTTGTGGTGGATTTTACAAAGTATGTAAAGATCCAGAGGTTCATTTGATGTGATATTATCTCAAATTAATATTGTCATTAACAACACGTTGAAATAGTCTAATCTATATGTGAGCTCGTCATCCATGAGAGCAAGTTTGAAAATTTGGTTTGCTTATTCTGTACGATAGAGAAGCCTTGGTATTTTATAGCTCGGCACATATATGCTAAATATTGGGCATGTGGTCATTATCAAAAAAGTTAATCACGAATCATTGTCTTTATGTGAAATTTGTGAGCATATTTTGTTTGTCTTGGTTTCATTGGTGACAATAACATCATTTTTTAATCAATATATTTACATATGTCATAAAATTTGGTACAAAACTATAGGCTTGTTTTTTTATTAGAACTTGTTTGGAGTTAATATCAGACTAATGTAAGGTTTGTCCTTTGAATTAAAAAAAATTGGTTGTGTATTATTTGTCCATATATAATGTTATGGTAGTTTACAATATGGAACCATTGATCTCTTGTAGATCGAGTTATGTGAATGGTTTATGGATATCTTAGGGTTTATTTACAAATAGGTTGTGGGTTTGATTTTTATTTTTTTTTAATAGCTTGATGTACATATACCATAGGTTGGACATGCAATCATTGTCAGGGATGCTATGCTCTAATTAGTGCTTCTTCTTAGATACATAAATCATATATTTTTAATATCAAATTTTCCTGACACTGACATCAATATTTTTAATTAATACTATTTTTCATCTCATAAACCTTTGTACAGGGCTACAAGATCATGATTCATTATTTCCAAAGCCCAATTTTGTAATTAGAAGTTAAGATCTATCCCTTGAATAACTTTAAAAATTGGCTATGACTTAATTTTTTTTTTAAATACTATGTTTTTTGATGTCATGGAATCATTGGCTTCGCAAACAAAGCTTTGTGAATGATTTATGGATCTTCTTATGATTTACGTAAAAATAGTTTTGGGTCTGAAACATTGTGTTATTTTGATAGCTTGACATGCATAGGCAAGAGATTGGGAATACAACCATTTTCAAGTGATTTAAGCTCAAATTAGTTTCTCTACGTGAATTCAACAAATTTTTGTTTGGTCAAATTTTTATTGACATTGAAATCTATTTTTTAATCGAAATGTTTTATTTATAAACACCTGTACAGTTTTGCAAGGTTGTCATTTCATTCTTTGTAAAGTCTTATTTTTTCATCAAAAGGGGTTTATTGGGAAAATACCTAAACAATTTTATGTCATGGATCACCATGTGAGTTAAACTCGAATAATCATATATGTGTGAATATGGGTAGAATATTTTTTTTGAAATTATTTTAATGATGTTAATATCATTTTTTAGTAATAAATATGTTTTTTTTTTCATTGTTATTATTTTTTTTTAGATTTTCAAGTTCATTATTTCATTCTTGTCAAATCCTTATTTTATCATTATAATGGGTTTCATATTAAAATGCATGGACAAGTATTGGTCATGATTCTTTACAAGTTAGATAACTCTCTAGAATATCTCTTTTTAGATAACACAAATAATTATGTGTGTTTCTATTATGATTTTTTATAGTATAGTCTTGTTTTATGGCATGGAATTGTTGGCTTCTAAAAATAAAAAATCCATAATTCCATTACATTTTAAAAACTCTTAAATATTTTTTATTGAAAACCTTATCCATTATACTAATAAAATATTTGGCTAAAACTCTAATCCTAAAAGACGGTAAGTATAAAATCATGTTCTTAGAAATTATATGGGCCAATACTAAGAAGTATATACCAAATTATCTTATAAATATTTTTCAACAAAAAAATAAAAAATAAAAATAAACACTCAAAGAAAATTAAGTATGAGGATAACCCACAACTAAGAGTGGAAGTGGAGGAGGTGGAAAATCATCCTAATTGTCTCCCTAGCTACTTCTAATAAGTATATCAACTATATATATTAAGGTCTTATGTCAATCATTTTCATTTTCTTTATCTTTATCTTGAACATGCATGGGGGTAGAAATAAAAAGTGCAACCCAAATAATATTTTCATGTGAAGGTTATAACCACCTAGACCCACCAACAACATGAGAAAGACTAACTATTGGCGAAGGAAATAACCATAGAGGAGAACCACTCCATCATCTTATCTAGGAGTATGATATTCCTTGGTTCCAAACTATTTAGTCCCATGGTATAACATCCTCACTAGAATTATCTTAGAATAACATGAATTTAAAAAACAAATTAATCAACGTATTCTTTCATTAGATTTCACCATGATAATCTAATTAGTGGTCTAGATAGAACATTCTAAGTATGTTAATTGTAAAATAAGCATGTAACATTTATCTACCACTGATCACTATCATTAGATGAAACATCATAACTGAATATGAAAAGTAATTACAAATATACAACCAAGAATGGTACAGTAATACAACCATTTTTTTCAATGTATAAATATTTAAATAATTACAACACATTAGGAATAATGTTTTAATAATAATAAATACAATATAATATACAAAATATAAAGCTCCATGGAGCATGAGTCCCTGAACTTTAGTATCTATGGTAATCTCAAGTGTAGTCCTCAAAGAAGTATTATTGTGGGGAGGGAGAGCATCATCTAAGTACTTTTCCACACCAACCATGGACCATCAATCCCTCACATAATCTCCCATTAGGAAATGACCCTCCCTTCGTGGATGAGTAGATAGTGATGGTGCCTGCATCTAGAGAGATAGGCTAGTACCCATGTGATGTATGATCTCTAATAACATGAAGTGTACCATAAATTTATTCATTCTAACATTATATCACATAAACATGTAAAACATACATATGAAATGAAAATATGTAACTAAACATTACTTTGGCCAAAAATTTTAATAGTTAGTGATCTCTAGGATCAGTCAAGTTCATACATAACATTTGGTGATATTACCTTCATCTAGGATTGGTGGTGCAAGTAAGCTAGTGAAATCCATATTACTACTTGGTGCCAATAATATGATATTTGGTTAACATGTATATAACCAATAGATTCATATAGATTACTTCTCAATAGAAAGCATAAAACATGCTCAACACAAAAATTAAAAAAATGTATAAATTTAGTTCATCAAACATATGAATGAATATACACTATATTATTTATCACATAAATAATAAACATAACAAGTATAATTTATATTAGATTACAAGTTTCTAACTTTTGTGAGTAGATTCAAGTATATTGCACTCTGTGATGAATGATAATATCATAGTCCATTGTTCATATGTACAATTAATCAATTAAGATAATCAATGATAATAATTTGAGAAAATAAAATAATCTTGTATGAACATAATCTTTCATTTAAACATCTTGCTATATCTTTATAAGATTGTATTCATTTGGCTTATAGTTTCTTGACCTTCAAGATCCTATGATTTATTATTAATTATAATAGATATAGGCATGCCCCTATATGTTGTATATACATATGAGTATCTAAGTCCTAATATTGATATTTTTCATTTATATGAGAACTTCTTCATACTAAATATATTCATAATATGTACCATATATAAGTACTCATCAATATGTAAATTATGAACATAATGTCATTGTAATTTATAATTATAATCAAGGACTTCATATGATTTCAACATCTATTATAACTTCCTTATTCACAAAATACATTGATGATTTATTATAAGATATTAATAGATAGAGTATTATAGTCAATAGACTACTTGTATCCATAGTCTACTCTTCTAAAGCCAAATCAACCTCAAACACTCACATGTTTTATGAAAATATTTAACCTTCTTATGCTTAGTTCAATATATATATCTTAAATGTAAAACTTATTTCTCAACTCAATAAAAAACTACAGTTCATATTATTTGAATAATCCATAAGTAAGATCCCAGTAAATAGTTACCAAATGATACTAAAAATCACTATTGGTATATTATTTATCTCTTTATTATAATGGTGAGGATGAAAATGTTAATATTGATGTGTGTACACACATAAACACATATGCACATGTGTAGATAAATATATGAATCTTTTATCTAGATAATTAATTATATCTATTATAAAATATTTTAACAATATAATATAATCATTTAAATTCCCTAAAATTTGTAAATAATAATACATTCAAAACTAAATGTGTATAAAATACATCCAAACAATATACTCTATTAATAGGGAAATCCACATTATATCTAAAAAAGAGTCTGATAATTAAAAAAATGATTCAATGGAACATAAATGTAAAATGTCTGCAATGAATAAAATCAAATTCCAGAAGAAAATGGATATTTCCAAGTCCATAAACTATAATTAAACAAAACCATTCTCCATTTTCTAAGAGATATTAAATACTTAGACCTAATTTTGTGATGAATTAATAAGGCTAAAAATATTGGAATACATTATAGACCCATTCAATTAGTCTATAAACCCTTGACCAATAATAAATAGGTCAACATACATCTTAAATGGCTCTACAGTTGTTAAAAAAAACAATAAGGATACATCGTTCAAAGAATTTTAAGCAAATAATATGAATGAAACATTACTCTGTCATCCACCATTCTTTTTGGCTACATTTATTATCATTAATATCATTTCACGCTTGGTAGTCATGTGTATTCAATGCTACTTTTATATATAAGAAAATTTATATTTTTTATAAGGTTAAATAAAAGGATAAAAAATCGTTAATAAAAGAATAAGAAATTTTAAAAAAATGTAGCCAAGAAATTCCATACATAATTTTTCCCAACTTATATCAAGAAGGTTTTATAAGATTAAGAAAAAATAGAAGTAAAAAATGACCAACAAAAACATATAAACCTTTCCATGCTCACTGCAATCATATACCATAATTGTTTTCCCACCCTCCCTCTCTATATTCTCTTAAAAAAGAGCACTAGGTGCTACAACCAATTAAGAAGAATAAAAGGAAGAAGTATTGATGCCTAGCTTATTACAAATCAAATAAATTTTAGTTCATTTAGTGATATCTATAATGTTTGTTATTTTTATGAACACCCACACTTCATCCAATTGCACATCATAATGAAGTTTAACTATTCATTATATCAATCAATGGCATGGGTGTTACTAGTGTAGAACATAATAGTGTGATTACATTGAGGCACCTTGAATGTATCCAACCTTGGGTTGGATTGTTTCGGGTCCTTCATGATAATGAACACAAAAACTAACAATAATAAGAAAATTACCAATAGGTCAAGATCTTGAAATATTACCTAGAAATTAATTCTTATTGATTGCTTAAAATAATTACAAACCCAAACCATGCTTAAATAAGCCTCAACTCATAAATTAGAGTTTACATGCAAAATTTGAAAAAAACTAAAATCTAAAAAAATATTTATTTTTAAAAACACTTGAAATAGCCCAAAAATATCCCAAAATATCCTAAACACTATAATTATACTATGAGATGAAATTCAACCAAATTTGACTTTCAGTTCTAAAAATATACACTTTTTAAAACTAGAAAAAACCTAAAAAAATCATTAAATCATAATTTTATACCCTAAGATGATCACGTAAGGGCTTAAAAAATATCAAAAACATGGGTAGGCCATTAGAACCACCTAAAGCAGCAACAAACTTTTTAAAATGGTTGTTTTGGCATTTGGAAGATTGAAAATAGAGCCATGGATCAAAAGTTATGGCCTCTAGAAGTTGGCATATTTTTTCTACATCATTCTCCTCTAGTTGAAAACAACTCAGCTCTTATGAGTTGTCCTGATTGTACTGCTATCATTTATGTTTGTCAATTTTTTTCAGCTCCCATTCTATAATACAAGTGTTGTATTCTTGTTACAGTCCTTCCCATTGCACCAAATACCTATTATAATTCTATTGCCTTGTGCTTATTGTCTTCATATCCAAAACTTGCACTATTTTTTCTTTCTTCTTCTTTGGAACCTGTTGCTCCCAATTTACTTCTTCATCTTCATCATCTTGTCCATGGAATTCATATAAATCTAAAACATTAAATACTAGAGATATATCAAAAATTTATGGTAAACTTACCTCATAGGCATTATCATTGATTTTCTTCACAATTCTACATAGTCCAATTTTTTTGTACTTCAACTTATTGTATGTGCCTTTTGAAAATCTCTCTTTAGTCAAGTAAACCATTACCAACTCTCTTTCTTCAAATAGCTTGGATCTTCTTCTAACATTTGTTATTACTTTATATTTATCATTACTTTCTTTTAACTTTCTTCTTACTACTTGCAACTATTGCATATGCTTTGCAAATGATTTTACATCATCACTAATTTGATCCACAATTGACAGTTGCATCGAATCTAAAATACCCATGGGATTTCTCCCATAAAAAATTTGAAAATGTGACTTTCATGTTGATCTATTCACTGAACTGTTATATGCAAACTCATCTTGTGGTAAAGCTATGTCCATCTCAATAAATTTTTAGATATCCTATTCACAAATTTTGTTTGTGCATCTGTTTGTGGGTGATGTGCACTAATTAATTTTAGCTTAGTACCCATCTTCTTCCACAAAGTCCTCATAAAATGACCTAAAATTTTTATGTCCTTATCAAAAGTAATAGTTTTTGGAACACCATGTAATCTCACAATATCCATAAAAAATAATTATGCAACTCTAGTGGCATCATTGGTTTTCTTACATGAAATGAAATAAACTATTATACAAAATCTGTCTATAATAATAAAAGTTGAATTGTTACCTCTCTATGTGTTTGGCAATCCCAACATAAAATCCATACTCAAATCTATTCATGGCCCTCTTATAACCAACCGGTAATGGCATGTAAAGTCCAATATTTTGTGCATGTCCTTTAGCCACCAAACATATTTTGCACCTTGAAACATACCTTGCCACATCTCTCTTCATCTTTGGTTAAAAATGCTTTTCATCCACCAAAGCTATTGTCTTCATCTTACAAAAATATCCAACCAAACCACCACTATGTAAGTCTCTTATTATATTATCTCGTAGAGACCCAACTAGAATGCATAATTATTTCCCTTTGAAGAGATAAATTTCTTGCATAATATACTCATCATGAATAAAATTTGTCCCACCTGTTAAAGGATTCCTACACTACTCAACTACCTTGATAAAATATGGATAAATATCATATAATTATTTAATAACTTCAAATCCAACTACTTTACTCATCATAGTAGTTAATAATGCTAGTCTTATGCTCAATGCATCAGCTATCTGATTCTATTTTTTTGATTTATGCTTCAACACAAAATCATATCCCTGCAAGAAAAAAACCCACTTTGCATGCGTACTATTCAAATTTTTTTAATGTATTCACATACTTCAAAGCCTCATGATCTATAAATAATATAAACTCCTTAGGCACTAGATAATTCCTCCAATGTCTTAAGTTTGTATAATTTCATAAATTTTAACATCATAAGTAGAATATTTTGTTCTTACTTCATTCAATTTCTCACTGAAATATGTTATTGGCTTTCTTTCTTGACTCAACACATCACCAATTCCCACAAATGAAGCATCACAATCAACCTCAAATACTTAGTTAAAATCTATTAATACTAAAATTGGTTAACCTGTAATCTCCTTGTTCAAAATTTCAAAACATTCTATGGCTTCTCTAGTCCACACAAATTCTTTTTCTCTCATGAAATAAATATTTAAAATATGAAAGAAGTAGATGCTAGAAAGCTACTTTCACCTATCACTGAACCCTAAACCAACAATTTTTAAATTTATGTTATTCTTTTATATTAAGTCGAATCAAAATATATTTTAAAAGCAAAGAAACTGATTTGAAAGTTAATTCTGTATATTAATAAGAATATTTGAAAATGTAAGTTTGTATGAACAATATTTAAGTTTGAATTATCAATATTTTTGATTGTATATATGAACAAAACATATAGAGTTAACATAGGATTCAAAAAAATATCAAAAGTATATTGATATTTTTTATAATATAAATTAACTTTTAAAAAAATTTATTGGAAATGAAATAAAGTCCAAAAATACATAAATCTCAAGTACTTTTATTATAAATGGAAATAATGAACATTAGTAATACTAAATGTCAAGGCCTAAATTTTCACGCATTATTAATATTGTAATTATCCAAAGACTTTTAGATTTCACCTTCTTTATCTTTTAACAAATATGTAAAAATATAAAATGAAAAATACTTCCACGTTAAAAAATAAGTAACAAAGACTATATTTTTTATAAAATACCCCTATTATTGATTGAAAGTAGTTCAATTTTTTTTTTTTTTTTTTTGATTTATCACTTAATATATCTTAATCATGTAAAATAATTTACCAAATTTAAAATCCTTTATAAAAAATAACTTCTTAAATTTTTTTTTCATCCTACTTTATTTTTCAAAACATTTATAAAATAATTCCTTCAATCTAAAAACATTTACATTTCATCTCATTCACTGAACTTATAATGATAATTTAAATATTATTTTTATTTATTTATTCAACAATAATATTATATTTATATATAATAATTATTATTTAATATAAATATTATTATTCAAAATAATTAAAACTTATATCATTATATAAATAAATTTAATTTTTAATTAGAAGACATATTTGATATTTCATACAACTCTATCCATTATAAAAAGCTTTTTAATTTCCTCAATTTACAATTCAAAACATATAGAAAAAAAAATTAATATATTCAATATATCTAATTATCTTATACTTACATCCCTCATCCAATCTACATCATTTAGAATGTGAGGTGCATTAATAGAGATAAAATTCAACATTATATATATATATATATATATATATATATATATATATATATATATATATATATATATATATATATATATATATATATATATATATATATATATATATATCATTTTTCTTAACTTTTTGAAATTTAAAAAATATCTTTCACATAGTAATTTGTAGGCAAGAACTGGATTCCATGGTCTAAATATTATTTTTTTATTTATTTTTTATTTTTTTATGATTTATGAAAAATATAAGAAAATTTTATTTATCCTACCTAAACATTTAACATTATTAGAGTAAATTAATTTCCAGTAATAATTTTTTTATATAAATATGTTATGTTTGATCTTTTTATTATGTATTTATTTATAATTATGAGAATGAAAAAATAAGATTTAATATGTGTACACACAAATACACATGTATGTATCTATGTAAATATATGATTTTTAATCTAAATAATCATATTAATTATAAAATGTTTTACCAATATAATTTAATTATTTAGTTTCCTTAATATTTTTGAATTAAAAAACACTTAAATCTTAGTGCATGTAAAATAAATCCAAACAAAATATTATATTAAATATAAAGAAATATATATTATTTATATATCTAAATATGTTGATAATCTCAAACTAAAAAATTCAATAAAACCTAAATATAAAATATATAAAGTGAATCAAATCAAACACCATAAAAAAAGGCATATTTTTAAATATTAAATAATAATAATTGAACAAAATAACTCTCCATTTTGTAAGAGATGTTACATATTCACCCTAATTTTGTAGTGAATGAACAAGGCTAACAAGATTGAAATACATATAAACACCAACTAGTTTATAAACCCTAGACCAATAATAAATAGGTAACATACATCTTAAATGGCTCTACCAACAATAAAAATTAGTTAAAAAATTAAAAATCAATAAGGACACTTAGTTCAAATTATATGAAGGAAACATTAATCTGCCATCCATCACTTTTGTTGGTTACATTTCTCATCATTACTATCATTTCAAGTTAAGTATCCATTTGTATTTAAGGATATTTAAATAATTTTTTTTTTTAAACATATTTTTTTATTAAGATTTATATATTTTATAAGATTAAATAATAGTTAAAAAATATTTAATATAATAAGAAGAAATTTTAAAAAAATTATAAAATAATCAGAAAATTTTATACATAAATTTTTTTAACTTATTTTAAGAAAGTTCTATAAAATAAAAAAATCAAAAAAATAAAAAGATAAAAAATCGAAACATTTAAACTTTTTGCTTTCATACCATGATTGTTTTCCCACCCTTCCTCTCAACATCCTTTTAAAACAAAACAATAGGTACTATAATCAATTAGGAAGAGTAAAAGGAAGAAATATCGATGTCTAGCTTATTAGAAAATACATAAATTTTAGTTCATTTAGTGATATCTATAATGGTCATTGTCTTTATTCAACATTCACACTTAATGCATTTGCACATAATAATGAGACTCAGTTATTTATTATATTCATGAATGGCATGGGTGTTACAAGTGTATAACACAACAATTTGATTACCGGTGAGCTAAGCCACCTTGAATGTATCCAACCTCAGGTTGGATTGTTTTGGGTCCTTCATTGTTTGGAAACACAATTCGTAGATGCCCCCTCACCTAATTTGGAAATATGTTAAAACATGTAAAAAGTTAGTGATAGTCCATTTCAATATTTTTCATCCTCAATGTCATAAAGATAAGCAAACTTATTAAAATCCATGGCTTGTTATGTGGTTTTTTTTATTTGTTTTATAAACAAGAACAACATTCTTCAACAATGTTTTGAGTTAAGATAATCTACCAAACCCATGAAATATGAGTGCATACCATTAAAACAATATTTGTGCTTTATTATATAATTTTTATTATAATGTTTTTACATGAGATATTTTTATTATGGAATCGAGTTCTTTTAAGAGAAGAGGATCTCTCATTATTATGAACATCCTTCTTGAAATCCTTTAAATTTTTTCCTTGATACTTTTAGTGCAAGCATTAAGAAAGCATAGTGATATTTTTTTAGCGATGTTAGTGTTGGAATATTTTTTCTAAGAAATAGTTGGCATGGTTTCTTAGTGCTCTTAATGTGGGTATAATTTATATTATTAATATTTTTATGAAGGGCCTTATAAAAATAAAAAATATGGGTGATTTTATTATCTCAAAGATTCCAATCAAACTAACCCTATGTACATTACTTTTGGCATTCATGTCCAAATTTAACTTAACAACAAGATTCATTTGTTTTCTTAAAAAAATATTTAATTAAATTTATAATTTATTATTAATTCTATATAATTATCAATTTAATAATATTGAAACTGCAAATTTATGGAAAAATTATAAATTCCTAAAACGAATAAAGGTTCAGAAGTTTTAAGACCTCAACTCTACTAACTCATATCTTTTCTTACACAAAATTAAAATTATTATTAAATAACAAATACATTAATTTAGAAAAACATTATTACGTGATCAATTAATATATTTAATTTTTTTAAATTATTGATCATTTATTATATTATAAAATTTAATTTGAAAAGAAAAATTTAACTGCTTGACATTTATAATTATAATTTATAATTGAATATTTAAATGATATAAATTTACTATATTTAAATAATATATTTTTGTTCATGTTTAAAACAATATGGAAAAATATTTTATTCTAAAATTTACCGTTTTTTATTATACGGAATAAAAATAGCGTTTCCCCAATCTCTTACGAACCTTTGTACTATAATCTATTCATCCAACGATACTAGTTGATGTATAATGTTTAAGAGCAGAGTGTATAGGTTAAGAATTCCATAACACGTTATATTGTAAAGTCAATGGAATGTGGAGGATTACATGTGCCACGTTACTAAGACAACTAATGTTTACAAAATTTGTGGGACCTCTTTTGTTTTAAATATATTAAATATTTAATTTGTATCTGTGAGTGCATGTAGATTCCATTTATTCTCGAAGACCAACGAGCAGCATAACCCAACATGGGGCACTACCATGTAATATATATATTAAAAAAGAAATTATAAAAGTAATAGGTCTTTGAAAGTTACTTTCACCAATTAAGTAACCCCTAACTTCAACCATAGCATATTTGCGGAAGACGCCCATAAATAACCAGACAATATTTTAATAAAGTTTCTTGACTTTTGATTCCGTCATTATCGTTTTCATTTTTTCCTCCACTCACTTTTGAAGTCTACAATTCTGTTTTTTGTCGTACACCATTCAATTTTGAAGTCCATTATAGCAGATTCGGTGAAGACGCCGATGGATAAATATTTTTTTATTTTTTGTGGCCGTTATCAAATGGCTCAAGAGAATCGGTGAAAATCATAGTACAACTTAGAATTGGTCGAGATAAAATCTCTCACAATCTTTTCCAGCTTCACATAATAGTTATTGAAAAGAGTTTGCGGAAAAGAGCGATGTTGAAAGGATAAATGCTTGCGACGCTATTTTTGATGTTTTTGTGGTTGTACAAATGGACGATAGTTAAATGGTGGAATATCATTGATATAGACGAAGATCTTTACTTATAGGATGACATCTATGAACCAATTTTAGACGATCTCCTCGAAGAAGACTTCGACGAAGACGCTGACGCTCTTGAATCATTAACCGATGATTTGGAGCAACCGCTATCAAACATGCAGCAACCATGGCACCATGATCATTCTAATCTTCTTTTTGAAGCATACGGAAATGGTCTCGACATCAAGGTGAAGTACCAGAATGAGATAACAAGCCTAAAACCAGAGGCAACCAAAGAGGACGAAGTAACTCTAGAGGAAGGCAACACTTCATGCCAAGAATGTTGCCTACCATGCAAAGGCCTTCTAATCCACCTTTGCAATTTCAGAGTTCTTTCAAGCCTAGTGATTCCTGGATCAAGAATAAATTCACTAGCAGGGAGCCTCCAAAAGAAATCCATTCCCCGCAAATCGAACCAAAAAGGGATGTACTTCTACCTACAGAAAATAGTGAAGAAGATGAGGTAGATGATGCTTTCTATTCAGATCAGGACTACTATCTAGAAAAGGGTGAATGCAGTAATTTCCAGGAAAAAGAAGAAACAGAAGACACAAAAATAGAAGAAGAAATCTACCATAAACAGATATCAGTTCCAGATCCATCAAGACAAAAACTAGTATGTACAAGTATCCCTCCATTACAGATACCACACCCAACATATTTACCACAATTGATAAATGAAAAATTTGCCCAGTTCATAACTATAGAAATAAATGGCAGACTGGCGGATGCACAGATAGATACAATGGCTTCTCTCTCATTTCCAAAATCACAAATCATCCATGATTGGAAGACATTGGATAAAACACTTGCTTATAAGAGCCTAGATGTCCAAGGGAATAGTTTTATCTGTAATATGTATAAACATCAACAATCCCTTAGGATCCAAGATAAAATCTTCCATTGTGATTTTTTTTGCCTTAAATAGGATACCTGTAGATATTTTTTTAGGTCATGCCTTCATAGATAGATACTCACTCTATGGATCTACTAAAAAGACTGTCATGTTCACCATAGATAATGAAATGCTGAGAATTTTTAGGCTTATCTATGCTACTGAGCAATTTCCAAGCTCTATGACCCAAATACCTAACATCATAATTCTTGATGAAATACAAGCTATAGGAGAAAAGATTAGAACCACTATCTGTTCTGACAACCCTTAGCAGTTTTGGTCAAAATCCATGCCCGAGATGGACATCAAGCTTGTTGTAGGAAAGCATATGAAGATCGAGAAGAAAATCCCAATACCAGCTTAGGATTATAATGATATGGAATCACAGATAAAAGAATTAGAAGCTAATGGCTTCATAGAAAAATCAACATCCTCTTATTGTTGCTACACCTTCATGGTTAACAAGCACTCAGAACAAAAGAGAGGAAAGAAAATAATGGTCATAAATTATAGACCATTAAATGCCATTACCCAGCGATTTCCATATCCTATACCAGATAAAAGCTATCTATTAGAGAAAGTTGCAGCATGTAAATACTTCTCCCAGTTTGACTATAAGTCTAGCTTTTATCAAATGATGGTCAAATAAGCTGATAAAAAAAAGACAGCATTCAACTGCCCCTTCGGCCATTTCTAGTGGACTATTATGCCATTCAGTTTGATGAATGCCCCAACATTCTACCAGGCCCATATGGATAAAATTTTTAAAGACACTTCTAGTTTTCTATGTGTATATATTGTTGATATACTAATTTTTAGTAATTCTCTTGCTGACCATTACTCCCATCTCATAAGATTTTTTGAGCTAGCAGAAAATGTAAGAATTGTCTTGTCTGATACAAAGATCCAGCTCTGCAAGACAGAATGTAATTTTCTTGGAATGATTATCCAAGATTCAAAACTATAGATCCAACCACATATTAAGGAAAAGGTTATCAGTTTCTTAGAAAAACTACACAAACTAAAGCTTCAAGCATTTTTGGGATTATTAAACCATTTGAATAGCTTTTACTCTAACTCTGGTGAAGATAGGTTTATCCTCCAAGAACTTTTCTAGAAAAAAAAAGCATTCCAATGGAAGGACAAACACATAGCTGCTATCCAAAAGATTAAATCAGAAGTAAAGTCTCTTCCAAAATTGCATATCCCAAAATCAGATCAATTTTTAGTTTACATTAATGCCTCTGATTTTGCATGGAGAGGAGTACCTGTTTGTATATATGATAATAAAGAATTCATTTGTGATTCTCTAGTGGAGTCTTTAGTGCAGATGTTCTTAAGTGGATCTCTTCTGATAAAGAGATTTACGCTATTAAGAAATATTTGGAGAAGTTTATGCTAAAGATTCTTCATCTACCATATTTTATTGTAAAAATTGACTGTACTAAATTTCTGACCTTTAGATAAAAAAATCATGGTCAGAAAGATGGTCGCGATAAATATATTAGATGGTAGGCTTTCTTTAATCAATTTAACTTCTCTGTAGAACATATAAAAGGCATTGACAATATGATAGCAGATTGGCTCAGTAGAAATCCACCTGTAACATTAATGCATCAACCCTACTCTGGTTTTAATCTAACCATAATTTATAATCAAGGATTTGCTTCCTTGAACATACTTGTTCAAGAAAAAATTCTCAAAGAAGGTTTGCATCCAAGATATACTAAGATTTTTTATGCAACAGGCCAAGATTTACAGATGTCTTCAGTGGCCACTACTCAAGCAAATCATCATCAAAACATTGGTGTAATCACTATAAAAAGGCTAAATGGTGAATTCCTATTCCACCAATTTTTTGAATTAATAAAGCGTCCTTTATAGACATGGCCGATAAGGATAAGATCATCAAATAATGAACACCTCTATAGGTGGATAGCTAGATATGGTCTGCACTGTATCTATGAAGAATAAAATCATGATCAAGACACTGTAGTACATACTATTATTCGAAGACAGCTAGAATGGGAATCATATTTCTACATCAATCCTCGTTGTTATGCATGTGAAGCTGAAACCCAGCATTGGCATCTTTCTAGTGTATTCCAGCTAAGGTATCTCTTTCAGCGAATAAGTGAAGATGACTTGTTTACTGAAACAGAAGCATTGTTGGACCCACCAAGCCAGACATCTTCATCTAGTGTGTCTAACAACATATTACCGTAGATTACTTTTGTGCTATAAAGCATGATGGGACAGACACCGCCTTGGCATAGATTCCGGGTAGGACCTCTCAATTGCTATAAATAAGACTCTTCTCTTAGTATAGATCATCAAAAAATTTCTAACCTTTAGAAATTTAGTAGCCTACTCAAGCGTATGCTCTTCTCTTGCCTTCTTGAAGGAACCTGAGAATCAGAAACTTAATAGACTGTAAAAAGAGTGTAATAGATTTGAATTATAATAGTGAAGCCATAGCCATTCGGCCATCGCGGGTTTCTTTCAAAGAAAGTGGATAAAGGAGCATCTATTGACGTAAAAATATTGGTTAAGAAGATGACTAGTAAACATGAATAACAATGAGAATTTTAGAATAGAACTAAAACTTTTTAATGAGATTCAAGGGTTTAGTGATTTAGAAAGATATTTTTTTTCTCAACTCTTCAAACTATATAAGACTAAAACTTTGCAAGTGAGGATTTAAAATCAAATAGAATGCCTAAGAATTTAAATTAAACTCGAAGGAGAATCCACTGCAATTTATATCCCTCCAACCAAGGAAGTTTTGGTTAAAGGCACTGGCAATAGTATTAGATCTTCTGCCATTAAATGGAAGACCAAGAGGTAAGGTAGAAGATGTCAAGGTATTCTATAGCATACTCAATAAACTCATCATCTTCATAATAAGTGATGAGAGAGTCATCAAAAAGGTTCCCATTAATCAATTGGTAGTCTGAATTAGGTAGAGAAGTACCCTTCACCAAACCCCTAGAAGCATCGCTAGCCAACATATAGTTGAAACCCTCAATAACTAGGACATAACGAGAACTCACAAGGGGTAACCTCTATTTGATATATCTATTAAAATCAAAGTGCTAGGATTGAAAACCATTTATAATAATACAAGCACCAACATCCTTAAATGACATATTAACAGTGTAAAGAAATCAGGGACCAAACCAGAGAGCCTAAGCATAGCTATAATAAAAAGACATCCAATCCGATCATAATTTTTCTCAAAATTAATCTTGATGAATAACACGTTCTAGTTGGATATCCTTGCCCATTCCATACCTTCCCAAACAACAATCACATTATCCAAAATGTATCTATGTTGAATAAACATTGTTTGCTCACTTCTCATAATTAAGGGAAGCAAATGTTTGATTCTAAGGGATAAATCCTTAGCTATGATTTTTTTAGATAAATTAAGCAAGGTGATGGTTTTCTAGTTGGTAATAACCTCAGGGTCTCTAGCCTTAGAAATGAATTTGATGTTAACATGATTAATAAGATGGCCCAAAGAATTGGAGAAAATAACTTCAGAGTAGACTTTATGAAGATCACGTCCAACAATATCCTAGAGGGTTTGATATAATTCGTAAGGAAAGACATCAACTCCTAGTGGCCTATCAGAATCCATTTATATGATGGATTCTTTAAGGTGGCTGAGGCTGAGCAACCTATCATAGGCAATTCTATGCACTTCAAAGAACTTAAAGCAGACAACTCCAAGGTATTGAGAGAGGGCAAGGGAGGAGGGATACATAGTAAACATACCATGATAATGATGCATAATAGATTACAATTATCAGAGGATTTGCCAAGGTCTGAATAATGAGGATGCAAGAGTCATGGTTGCACGGGAAGAAGCAAGTAAATACCACAAAATGCTAAAGTAAATGAAATCAAACAAAAGACAATTGGATAGACAATTTGGAGAAAAGCCAATATTCCATTAACATGAGATGGCCAAAGTGAAGAATACATATAGGAGAGCACGTAAGTAACTCCTCCATAAAAGGTGGCCAAGGTACCCCAAGAATAGACTATAAATCCTCTATGAAAGGTGGTGACAAGGTGCCAGAAATAGAGAAGTAACTCCCATCAAGGGAGTTGCTTATGACATTCTTATGACACCTATGACACATCTCCACATAAGCTAGCATATCCCACAAATGTAAGAAAACTCCATGTAAGCACAAGAAATACATTTTTCCTAATTAAAAAATACGAAAAAATAAAAACCTACACTAATACCCTGCCATAAACGTAGCTTAGGTGGGCAGTGTGAAAATATAAAATGGGTCCCGGTAACTAGGCTGGATGACGTACCCATGTACAAATGCAATCTCCCATAAGATAGAGAAAAGGAGAAAACTCATAGGAAAAAACTCTCCCCCAAAAGAGAGACATAAAAGGAAGAAGAGGCTAGAAGCCCCCTCCTAAAGAATGATGCTACTACAAATGTAGACCGCACCCCAAGAAGAGCTCATAGATGAATGAACTTGCTCTCGGTGAAAGGTTTGGTGAAGATGTCTGCAACCTGCTCCAAACACTGTCAAAATATCAAGTCAATGACCTGACTATGAATAAGCTCTCGAATGAAATGCATGTGAATCTCTATGTGCTTCATCTGCTGGTCCTGAACTGGATTCTTGCAAATTTGAATGGTACTTTGGTTGTCACAATAAATGATGGTGGGCTACTTGATAGGAATGTCAAACTCAAAAAGAATCCCCTAAAGCCAAATAGCCCCAGTAGCTGCATTAATAGCTTTCCTGTACTCTAGCTCTGTGGATGATATAGCAATAGCATTCTGCTTCTTGCTAGACCAACTGATAGGACCAAAACCTAGAGAGAAACTGTAACCAAAAGTGGACTTGCGAGTATGGGAATCCCCAGCCTAGTCTGAGTCTGTATGTCCAACCAAGTCAACCTCTATGCCAGATCTGTAATGAATCCCATATCTCTGTGAACTCTGTTTGTAATGCAAGATCCTCTTAGCTACTTTCCAATGTAGCTCATGAGGTTCCTACATAAATATGGAGACAAGTCCCACTGTATATGATATGTCAGGCCTGGTGTGAGTCAAGTAGATGAGACTACCAACAAGTTGTTGATACCGAGTGACATCAACTAATGGTGAAGAATAATCAGTGTCAAGCTTGACTCCTGATAGAAAGGGAGTTGGAGATGGCTTGCAATCAGCCATGTCAAACTGAGCCAATAAGTCAAGAGCATGCTTAGGCTGTGCAAGAGAAATCCTTGAATCTGACTATGAGATCTCGATGCCAAGGAAGTAGTGTAACAAATCCAAGTTTGTCATGTCAAATCTATCCTGGAGAGATGCCTTCACTGCTGTAATAGCTGATGAAAAACTCCCAGTGATCAAAAGGTCATCAACATATATAACCAAAATTAGGAGCGAATCATCCTACCGTAAGAAGTAGACATTGGGATCAAAATGGCACCTAGTGAAACCCACTGTGAGTAGGAAGGAATCCATCATGGCATACCAAGCTCAAGGGACATGTTTGAGGCCATAGATAGATTTGCTAGGTCTGCATACTAAGGAAGAATCTTGAACAAATCCTGGCATCTGCTCCATGTAGATCTCCTTCTCTCGGTCACCATGAAGAGAGGCACTCTTCACATCCATATGGTGCACATCCCAACCATGTGTTGCAGCAATAGCCAAGGTGAGTTGGATAGAAGTCATCTTTGCAACGGGTGCAAAGGTCTCTGAGTAGTCAATGCCTGCCACCTATGAGAAATCCTTGGTAACCAATCGTGCCTTGTACTTATCAACTGACCCATTTGCTGCAAACTTGCTCTGATACATCCACCTACATCGAACCATCTTCTTTCTCTTAGGAAGTGAAGTCAAGTCCCAAGTGTGATTTTTGATTAAGGAAGAATATTCTTCCTCCATAGCACTATCCCACTCAGGTACCTCCGATGCCTGTCGAAAAGTCTATGGATCTAAAATTGAAGCAAAGTAGGCATGTGGATCTCTCTGAAAATACCCCTAGTACGTCTGTCATCTGCAAGATCTCTTGCCCAAGTGCCAGGACTCTCAAGTGTCTGTCTTGCCCAAATTGGCCCAGAAGTGGGTGAGTCAGGTGCTACTCTTCATCCTCTGACTGACTAGAGGTGGATGACTCTACATCACTATCCTCACTGTCTAAACTTGAAGAAGAAGATGTCTCTGGCTCAGGTACTTGCTGTGGCTGATCTAAATCTGAGGAATCATCATGAAGAAGTAGATCGAATGAGAGAGAAGGAGTGCCAAGTGTTGAGTCTCTAGGAATCTCTTAAAAGTAGACACTTCTCTCAATGAACAACTCATGAGTGGTCGGATCTAGAAGGTGACACCCCTTAACACCATCCATATATCTTACAAAGATGAAAATCTTGGACTGACATTCCATAGCTTTGTGTTTCTTCTTCGGTATATGAGCCATGGCTTGGGATCCAAAAACATTAAGGTGCTCAACATCATGTTTCCTTTTATGTCAAGCTTCAAAGGGTGTTATCCCTTTTAAAGCTTTGTGAGGAACTCTGTTTTGAAAGTAGCAAGCACAATTGATGGCTTCAACCCAGTACTGTGGTGCTAAGGATTTAGAGTGAATCATACAACTACCCATCTCTTTCAAGAACCTTGTGTTCTGCAACCCCATTCTGTGAAGGAATGTAAGTGACTGTGCATTACAAATCAATCCCCTTTGTGGTGTAAAATTGCTCAAACCTGTTGCTGACATACTCCCCTCCATTATCAGTTCAAAGAACCTTGATGGATTTCTCACTCTATTTCTCAACAATAGCCTTGAAGTCTAGAAAATTTTCAAATAGTTCAGACTTTTGTTTGAAAAAATATATCCAAGTGTACCTAGAGAAATCATCAATGAAAGTGAGGATGTACTTGGCCCTTGTGAAAGATGGTTTGGGAAAGGGTCCCGATACATCACTATGGACTAAATCCAAAGGTTGTGAATCCCTCAAAGCTTTGCCTTTGTCAAATTTTGCTTCGAGATGCTTCCCAGGGGAGTACCCCTTGCAAAGTCCTTTTGAGAATTAGACACGAGGCAAGCCAATGACCATGTCGCGTTTTCAAAGTTGCTCAAGGTAGCAGTAGTTAAGGTGGCCAAACTGCTCATGCCATAATTTGCTAACTCCATCTAAATGACTCAACAATGTTGTTAGAGAAGAATCAAGTGTAAAATGTGAGAAGGTGTATAACTTTGCTTGGTGATCTGCCCTACCCACTGCCACTGTAGTATCACTATGCAACTCCCTGATATCCACTGAATTTGGTGAAAACTCAACTCTCATGCCCCGACCAATGTGAGTGATTTGGTACACTGATAGGAGATTGGTTGAAAGAGAAGGAACACTTAGAACATTATTGAATGTTTCTCCTTCCATTTCAACTGACCCTCTCCCTGCAATAGAAACTGATGTGTCATCACCCAAATTAATTGAAGTCATGCTACAAGGCTCTAAAGATGAAAATTCAAATAGTGAAGAGCCCATGTGGTGAGAAGCTCCCGAATCAATGACCCATGATGTTGTAGAAGCTGTAGTAGCTACATGGGCCTGGCCCTTTTCTTTCTCCTTACTCTTGCCTTTTGCCTTGGTAGAATCTTGGGTAGATGAATTCTGCTTGATGGACTCAGGAAAACCTATGTTGTGCTTCTCTAGAAGATGAGTTAGGTGATCTATTTTTTTCTTCATGCATTTGTGTTCATCATGCCATGTCTTCTTACAATAGGCACATTTAACCTTCTCCTTCTTAGGTTTAACATTGGACGAGGAAGACTCAGTGTTGTTTTTGGCAGGATTGTTGTTTTCTTTCTTCTTCTCTTGGTCATTGTTCTTTTTCTTCTTCTCCTTTGTTGAAGTCTTATCCTTACCATTTCCAGCTATCAAAGCTTGGGGTTGAGTAAACTTCATTGTGCCCATTTGAATTAGCTTATCTTGTTCCCTAGTCAAGTCAGCAATGAATGAATCCAAAGAAGACATTTTCCATGTAGCACCAAGGGCACTTTTTGTGGCATGAAAATGATGATTTGATCATCTTTTTCTCTATCTCGCATTATTTTAATTGCAATCTAAAGGCATTAAACTTAGTGAAGAAGTCCTGTAGGGTGTCAAAGTTGTTAGGACTTAGACTTATGAGTTCGTTTTCAAGCTCATGTCCTCTCATGTCATCAAGCTTCCCAAAAAAGAGTTCTAAGGTGTCCCATATGTCTTTGGGAGTCTTGGAGGTTTCTAAATAGAAGATAAGTTTGGGACACATAGACAAGCTCAATAATCCATAGGCTTCATCACTACAGTTGTACCACTTGACCTTTTCAACATCAGTGTTGGGTTTTACTTCAGTACCATGGTGATCCTATATAACCCTTTGCTTCTAAGAATGATTGACATTTTAACCTTCCATTCATGATACATGAAGGGTGTTAGGGGTTTAAGTTGAAAATAATCTATTTTAAGCTAAATTTAGGTGAAGTTGTATTGATTGCAAGTTGTAAAATTATGCAAAAAGGAGAATGAAAGCAAAGATTTGCAAGTTGTGAAAAGCAATCACACCCCGCTGAAATATTGAGTCCCCCCCCAAAATATGCAAGTGCACGCTCAAAAGACATCGGGCTCAGCCAAGAATGCATCTTAGAGCAATCAGTGTAAGACTTAAGCAAACAAGACGTCGAACTCAATTGAAAATGTGTCCCAAGAGACCCAAATTTTAGGCACTTTATAAACTAATGCATTTTTAACAAATAACAAGTCTACACTATAGAGAATTGAATTACAAACACTTTTACCAAAAATGGCACCCAAATCTGAGCTACCATTTGCAATATATTAAAGGTTCAATTTTCTCGTAAACTAGTGTTTTTGCAAAAAAAACACAAACATTAAAAAGATTCCTGTTTTGAGAGATAAAATGGCCTTCAAACCACTCTTTGGACTCAACACGGAGTGAAGAATCTAAATGAGGTCTTTGTGAGGGGGAATTGGCCTTCTGCCAACCCGGGCCTCACCCTTCGTCTTTGACAATCAAATATACAAGCTTTAAAAAAACTCAAATATTGCTCAATCAAAGAACCCCCCCAAAAAAAATATGATTTGACACTTTATATTAGTGCGTTTACAACTGCCACTAGCAAGAAATACTAAGTGGTCTTAATTTCAATGGATTACAAAACCTTCATGAAGAGCATATGCTAAAAATACAACTTTGGCATAATATCTAGAGAAATAAACAACACCATTGTAATCTAATAAAAAAACCATGCACTTTCAAAACAATAATCGTCTCGATACGAGGTATTATGTGAAAGTTATGATCCTCCGAAGTTCCCAAAATGAGAACTGTGCAATGTCACGACCGAGAATTTGCTATTTTTGAAAAATATTAGCATCAAATTTAGAAAAAATATATACTAGTGCATAGAGCATGAAAAAATAGCCAAAATAAAATAAAAAATCATGAAAAAAGGAGTCTGTATGAGCAAGAATGGACCATTTGAAAACTGCCTTCAAAATTGCAACTGCCAACAGAGAGGGGTCTTATTGTAGCTTTCTAAGCATGTTTCTACAAAGTATACAGAATGCATAAAAAAATTGAAAGATACCCAAATGGTTTTTCTAGGCTACGAACAAAACCCAGAAGGCATTTGTCTTGCTGATGTACAGAAGAGGCAGATCTAGTATAAAACAGATGCCTTTAGTTGGAAAAAATGACCCCAGCAACCAAAAAATGGCATGCAAAAGTATAATTAGCTACCAAGAGATTGCAAAGGCATGTGAAAACTTACAATTCTGATTAAAACACAAAATATGCAAGCCGATTGACATAAACAAGATTATTAGATCTTGCAAAATCTCGTCTGCATGTATATGGAGAGACCAAGCAAGCCATGGAAGGAACAATAGCATGGAGAACTAGCAATATCTCCTGGAAATTTTTAAATTTCACAAAATAAATGCCTTAACAAAGCTCTAGATTTCAATAAAAGCAATAGCAAAATAGACAACCAGTTACTGGGGTGGCTTTGATACCATATCGGAGGATTCTCCAAATTTTGAATAATGAGGATGCATGAGTCGTGGTTGCATGGGATGAAGCAAGTGAATACCACAAAATGCTAAAGTAAATGAAATCAAACAAAAAACAATTGCATAGACAATTTGGAGAAAAGTCAATATTCCATTAACATGAGATGGCCAAAGTGAAGAATACATATAGGAGAGCACGTAAGTAAATCCTCCACAAAAGGTGGCCAAGGCACCCCAAGAATAGACTGTAACTCCTCCATGAAAGGTGGTGACAAGGTGCTAAGAGTAGAGAAGTAACTCCCATCAAAGGAGTTACTTATGACATTCTTATGACACCTATGACACATCTATGACACACATCTCCACATAAGCTAGCCTATCTCACAAATGTAGGGAAACTCCATGTAAGCACAAGAAATACAATTTCCCTAATTAAAAAATAGGGAAAAATAAAAACCTTCACTAATAGCAATATGTGAAGTAATTTGGCAAACCTGTCTAAAGCACATCAAATGGCTCTAATTTTGTCTATAACTTATCTTGATCGACAGAGATAGAATAATTATTTGGTCCTTTGACTCCAACTTTCAACTAATACATACGCGCTCTTTCAGCCTTATCATCCTTAGCTGATTAGAGCTTATATCTCTACATGACAACTTGAGTTTGTAGATGATGGATTAAAGGAATGACTTCCAACTCGTTTGAAACCTTAAGTTAATCATGGTTTTTAACCTGATGAATACACTGCCTAAATTCAGCCACTTATTTTTCATAAATTTAGAGAAAAGAGGTGGTGTGGGCTACTCCATTAGTGAACCACTCAATCCAGTTAATATCCCATATGGGTATGGAATCTAGGTTCTGAATTATAATGATATGCCCAATAGTTTGATCATGTCTGAGATGGGCAGTATTGAGGTAAAATTGAGAATTATGGGATTTAACTTAGGGGGTAGTCCACTCAAGGCATAAGCAAATAGGGTCATGGTTAGACAAAAAAGTGTCTAAGATGAAATAAATAGGTCGATCGTGACCAAGAGTGAAGAAGAAAAGGTCTTTTTCTACTAGCAAAGCACGCTTAAGATGCTTAATAACTCGATCTTCACCTTGACGAAAATTAGACCATGTGAACCAAGGAGAATTTGACTCCCTCCTTCGGTAGTGGTTGGGATTAAAAAAACTATGTTTTTTTCGCATGTAAAACCATGTTTCTTGCTCTCCTGCACACCACCTCATGGGGGAGATGTCCTTCTTCGTCTTCAGCAGTCTCAATCATATTGAATTCACCATATCGAATCTAGTGTGCATCTGAAAGAGAGTCTATCGACTATCTCTAAAACAAGGTGGATTTCACAACATCATTAGGGGCATACAAGATGATAAGGCCAATAATGCCATTACCAATTTTAAAAAGAGTCCATACCACTCATGGGTGTGGTTAGAACCCTAGGAAATAATATTTTGAGACAACTTAGGTGTCAAAAGGGTGAAAACACCTCCATGGCTAGGTTCATGATAGGTGGCCTAACAAAGGGCCACAAGACAAATAGTGTGAGAAGCAAACTGGAGGAAATCATAAACTTGGACTTATTACATGCATAGTATTTTAATTTTGGAAAAATGATGACAATTATTCTTGAATGTATACTTATGTGTCAGATCAGTGAGCCCTCTAACATTACAAGAATATATTATCATTGGGAATCATCTAGGTTCATATCATCTCCCTCTGTAAGACCTGAGATGGCTACAAAGCTATTCAAAGCTTAGTCAAGTAGGGCATAGTCTCTAAGCTTGAAAGGTTTCCTTTTAGTCAGTACATAATCATTATCTATAAAAGGTTAGGGGATATGAGAGCATCAAAGAATAACCTTACAATTGAGCGTTATGAGACTAAGTTCTGAGTCTGAATCATTCACCCTTGAAGGAGCCTATGAAGATGGAGCCATAGGAGCAGAAGACAAAGACGAAACAAGATGGGCGATTGCTTGGGGACAACAAGAGATATGAGGTGAGGTTTGACTTGTGCAGGCACATGAATTTTCCCAGTAGAGGTTGTCGAGCTTGATCCCCCTATGCACTGGTAGACAATTTGTTGGGGTTTGGCATTTCCATGGAATGCATTATTCTTGCTATTAGATATTGTCATCCATATGTTAGAATTATCATTCTAGGGTTTTGAATCAAACCCACTTTTTCTTGAGGAACACAAGGAGTGGGGACCATTAGAGGGCATTCTCTAATCAGATAGACCGAACCCTGGCCCCAGAAACAAGTGTTTAGGAGGTTGATATAAAACACACATGTGAAACGATTATTACGCACTTCAATCTCAATGGACTCTTTGAGATCTTTGGCAAGGTCTATTTCCACATAGACCCTTATCTAAGGGCGCGTTGCATAAAAATTTGGTTGTTCATTGCCTCTAAAGTTCACACTGAGTATCCCTACATCAAACGATGTAGAAATGTTGATGACACTGTTTTAAAAAATGTAAGTAAATATTATTCAAAGCCCAGAGGACTAACTTGACTCACTATAATAAATGTACTTTCAAAATAAAATTGATCTTACCTAAATCAAAGACAGAGCAATGATGGATAAGAAAAAACCCTACAAAATTGCGGACATTTAATACTTTGTACGGCTCACAACTAATATTTTGAATCTTGTCGACCTATCCACAAAATAAGATGGACAATATTTCATTTCACATATTGAGAAAAATGATTGCGTGTTTCATGTGAACTGAAATATAAATATTTATCCTATCATCATAGGAGGGTTGGCTGAATATATGTCTTTCACGTTGAAATTTGAATTAGCTCCTAAAATTTGCTCCTTTTAAACATAGGGTTAAATTTCACGATATACTCCACCCGTCCAATAAATTTTATTGTGATATCATCCACTCGGCACTGCTTTTTTAAATGTTAGTACAGTTTCATCTTTGAAGGAGGAAAGACAAATAATCATTCGTGTTTTTGATAGTCCACCCAAAATTTTCCGCTCGACAAATCCTACCGTAATAAGATATTTACTTAGCTATGAACAACCCTAATAAAATAAAAACAAACATTTCGACATGGCAATTTAACGTTGAAATCTTATAGGTTTATGATCTACAGCGTCACAATACTCTGGCAGCGTAATTGCGAGTAAGGGTAGTGAGGACGGAATGCCTTAAACGTCACAATCAAAAGTCAAGGTCGCGTCATGAAATGGAAATCATATTCGCACCGACAAATAAGTTAATGTCCAACGAATTCAAATTGGTTCTGATCTCTATATATACAAATTAGTTCTGATCTACGCCTGTATAACGAATTCAACCTGTGCTTCTCTTTGTCGCCACTCATCTGTGTTTTCTTTCAAATCCCTTTTTTTCTTACCTCAAATTTCAAGCCGTTTCAAAATGATAAATGGTTTTGAGAAACCTCACGTGGTGGCAGTGCCATTCCCTGCACTCGGTCACGCCATCCCTCTCCTCGATTTTGTAAAGTTGCTTGCCTTCCATGGCGTCACCGTCACCTGCGTTACCACCCCTGCTAATGTTCCCCGCCTGCAACACCAAATGGCTTCCGCTATCTCCTCAGGTCTCGATATTCGCTTCCTTGTCCTTCCCGCGCCACTTGTGGAAAGTTTAGGAAAGGGGTTGGAGAGCTTCGAACAAGTTCCCACGGAGCAAATGGGTCTTATTTTTGAACTGGTTGCCAAGCTTGAGCAACCCTTTAACCGTTGGCTCGAGGCCCACTTTGAAAAAGAAGGCCGACAAGGAAGGGGAACTCCTGTTTGTATAATGCATGATGTGCTTTTGGGATGGAGTATGGAAGTCCCCCAAAAACTCAAAATCCCGAGGGTGGTGTTCGATACATACGGGGCATTTGGACTGAGTGTGATGCATTCTGCATGGCTTTCGGCAACGCATAACGCATTGGAAAATGAAGGAGAGAGTGTCTTGCTGAGCTTGGATTTGCCCCGTCCTCTCAGATTACATAAACACGAGATAGACAACGAGTTGTTCGACGCCCTCATGATGGAAATTATGGGACGGTTGCAGACGGTCAAACAATGTTCCGGAATGCTCGTGAATACATTTGAGGAGCTGGAGCCAGAGTATCTCCAACACTTGAGAGATCTGACAGGGAAGAAAGTGTGGTCCATAGGCCCAGTGCTTCCCCCAAGTTGTTTTGGAAGCGCAGTTAAAGTCAGCGCCCGAGGCAAAATCTCTGCAGACATCAGCGAAGAGCAGCTGTTACAATGGCTGGATGCTCAAAGCTCAAGTTCAGTTGTGTATATTTCGTTTGGAAGCCAGACATTTTTAACGGAAGAGCAAAGCAAGGCCCTTGCTAGTGGTTTGGAAGCCAGCCAGCAGCCCTTCATATGGGCTATCAAAGTGTCCCCAGAGATGGCATCCAACACACCAGGTGATCTTGCTCGGACGTTTCTTCCGGAGGGCTTCTACGAGCGAACAAAGAATAGAGGATTGATCATATGGGGGTGGGTATCACAGCTTGTTATTCTCTCCCACCCATCTTTGGCGGCCTTCATGAGCCACTGCGGGTGGAATTCTATGCTTGAAAGCGTAACTCTGGGTGTGCCGTTGATCACGTGGCCGATGTATGCTGATCAACACTTCAATTCAAGACTAGCAGTGAAATTGGGAATTGGAATCCAAGTGTGCGAGCATAGAAGTGGAATTCCGGAGAAGCAAAGAGTGAAGGATGGTGTAGCACTTGTTTGCAGTAACGCGGAGGGGAAAGAGATGAAAAGAGATGCAGAAAAGTTGAAGGAGATGGCAAGAAAAGCTGTTGCATATGGAGGATCCTCAAACGCAAATTTACTAGATTTTGTGAATGACATTCGTAAGATGGAGACGGAAAGGAAGGCTGCTGTATGCGGAGGATCCTCCAAACATCAATTACTAGATGACTTTGTGAGCATCTTCCAAACTATCTAAACATTCTTCCCAACTATCTAGGGACGTAGGTTTTATTCTTCTTCCGTAAGCACTGGTTTTATTTATTATCTTCCTAGTGTGATCCTAAACAACATTCAAAAATAATTGTACGCACATAATCCCTGAAAAAATATATTTTTCATATAAAGCTGAACACTCAAACATGAAAGCACTCCAACATTGAAGGAGCTGTTTTTCAGTAGCATGATGTATGTTCGAGTGATTTAGTCTTTCTTTCTATGGTTTGTTTTTAATTTTGGTAAATGAGTAGCAGGATGTCTGGGTTGGGAAGTCTTCCGCATTTTAAGTGCATGAGCAATTCATTTTGGCGTTCTTTATTTTAAGTCGTTTTAAAGTGTCATTTTAAATGAATTTTGAGAGATCAAATTTGTGATGCTTACGAAAACTTCAAATTACTCAATATGACCTGACTATAAACACACTCTCAGTTATGTATTTTGTAAGCTGCTATAGCTTAATATATTATTTTCGATCTACCAAGGTTTTAGAGTTTTAAACACTATTTACAAAATAGTTAGTATCACATACTATATTTTGTCCTCGAGATCTTTTTCTAAGAAAGTGTTATTATGTTAATTGTGTGTAACATTTTACAAAACAACGCTTCAAACCATCTAATATAATTTATTATCAAAATGAATGATAAAATAATAAAAATATTAAATCAAAATTAAAATTATATAATTAAATATTTTTTATTTAATTTATATAATAAAAATAAATAACAGTTTAATAAAAATATCATGTAAAATTAATTTAACGAGAAAAATTAAAATATATTATTTTATGGATAATGATAACTAAAGAAAGAGAGGCCTTTCATTTAAAACACAAAATTCTCAAGAATATATATATTATCCTATCAAAACACTCTTGAAAAAATATATTGAGAAGAAAGAGAAAAAACCCTAAAGTGAAAAAAGCTATTAAATGATTGTACATGCATAAAATTTGCATGGTTATGTTGGTGTAGGATATTCATTATTCCCTTTATTTATTAAATGAATAATTCCTACACATGTAACTTCAACTTACTTAAGTGTCATAATAGGTTAAGTGGGAGAGAGGGCGATTTCCATCTAGAGTGCCCCCTGAGTTCAATTGAGTGTCATTGTGAGTTCTCCTACAAATTCTACAGTGAGGTACACTCAGTCTAACTATGAGTTCTCTAGTGAGTTAACACCCCCTACTCCTTTATATTTCTCTTCACCATGTTATTGTAATTAACCAAAGAAGCACAGAGCAGTAATTGTTAAGCAAGGCATTTCAATAAATTAAGTAATTGTTGCACATCTTCTTACATGTTTATATTACAAATAAGATCATCGTTGTTGCAAAATACTTGTGTGCTCATTCTACCAAAAAATCACCCACTGAGATATTTTGACATGATATCAGAGCTTAAGATTATGACAATGAACATCAGATAAAGTTTATCTATTTAATTTCTATTATGTATTTGTTAATTTTTTTTTGAAGAATTTCCATGTTGCTAGCATTAGAATTTGCATATTATTTGTATTGGTATTTGCAAGCTTGTGTATTGGCACACAAGGGTTTGTTGTAGAACTGGTTGATGTGCAACGAAGATTTTGTGGGCGATTCCATACACTCAGTTTCTTTTTAGCTGGAGGATTTTCAACTGGAAAAACACTTTTTCCTGCGGAAGGAGACATTCACGTATTTTAGCCTTTCTAGCTTGAGATCTGCTACGGCCTTAACTGAAAATACAGTGGAGTATCTGCATGTTTAGAGCTTTCTACTCATGTTCACTAGTTCACCGTAATGACAGCCGAAGAAGATTTCTATGCATGTTCAACGAACCTTCCAATAGCTACGCCCGGTCAAAGCATCCTCTTTCAAAGGTAGCCGTAATGGAATTTAGGAGAGCTCAAAGGGTCTAGGCGTTAATAACTTGGATCCTCTCTCCACACGGTGTCATGGTTACGATATTGCGTGAGATATATTTGGATATTTGGATATCGGGATCTACCAGTATGTATTCCAGCTTAAGATCATGGTGGATGATTTGGTTGTCAAATGGCTGAGTCGAGTTTCTATCTACGGCCTGTTCTTTGGGTCAACATCCTCGTGGGTGTTTTCCACGGTCTGGTGTGCAAAGGCGTCCTCACCATTTGCAGCCGTCTACCCTACATACATAAGTATATATTACTGATCGCAATGAATCTACAACTGTTGGCCGTTCAAATACAGCTGTTACGCCAGCCCCCATGCCTACAGTCTTTCTTCTGACCTTGAACCAAATCCAAGGCTGTTACTGTTGTTGTTATACCAGCGGTGGGGGTTTCGTTCACAGAGATCTTTGCAACCATGTATGTTATTGCATGGTAAATTTGCAGGAGATCACCGTGGGAGGTGCCAAGATGGAGAAGAGAATAGCAACGAACATGGGGAGGCAAGGACCGAGGTCATTTAATGCACCATGTCGATCGAACTCCCACTCCCTGTTAAACCACTCTTTGTGCATGCATATGGTGGCGTTGGTCTCTTAGTTTGCATGTATATTGGCAGTGCGTACAACTTTTCCAGCAAGCTTCCTTCCTCCATTGGCGCTGCTGTAGAACTTATGTTCCCTTTTGCTAAAAGTCGACTTTATATATGCCGTAAAAAGAATTAGAGCATGTTATATTTTTTTAAAAATATCTTTGCATACATTTTTAATTAAAAACCCTTTGTAAGAGGCATTTATAGACAAGTCCACGTAAATGTGACTGGACATGTGTTTTTTAATTTTTGTTGATTGGTTACATGATATGTTTTGTGCTTGAATTTGATGAGTATTTAAATTTTAAGTTCAATTTAATTAAAGAGATCATTAATGATAGAAAAAGTATTTTGCTATAAGTTTTGATCGATAATTTAGAATTGAGTGTCATGTTTTTCAAAAGTGCATATTTTTTCATCCTCTTTCCATTGGTATAAATGGTTTTGTAAAAATTTCTAAAGTTATAAAGTGTCATATTCAGGAGGATTATGAGCCCTACTATTTTCTATAACATACATTGTGCATTGATTGCTTTCATCTAAAAGGACTCATTTTAAGCCTAGTTTGAATTCCATTTCTAGAATGTGCACCATTGATTTCCCTTACGCAAGCATTAATTGCTCACTTGGGTACATTCTCGATTGTTCCTGACATCCCTTTCATAAGCATGCTTTAGAAGCTCAACTCAGACTATTTTGTGTAGTTGTGCACTTCCTCGCTATCTTCTCTCGATCATGTTGACCTCATTTGAGAGATTATAGATGAGGAGATTTGTTTCATCTCTAGTGATCCTTCTTGGGAAGGATAATTATACCTCATGGCGTGTTTATATGGAACACTTGCTCACATGTAATAATCAAATTCTATTTTTATATGGATAGATTTTTTCACCCACTGATCCTGTTTGATTCGATAAGTGGACTAATACTTGTGACAAGGTTTTTGCCACTTTGTTGCTTCATATTTTCATGGATCTTCATTGTCATGTGGAATATACAAAGTGTTCATGCACTGTTTAGAGCATACTACATAGTCTTTTTGATGATCCTACAGAGATTTATGTCACACCTCCTCCTCCACTTCATATTGTCTCTCATGAGACTATTATACTATCTCCTCATTATTATATTTCTTGTGATGACACATGCATGGTGGACAATGCTCTTATTGCTATCGAGTCCCCCACTACAGGACATAATTTTGTCAGACCTTAGTTGTCTCATTGCAGATTCTATATCCATTCATGCATAGATTGTTTCTCTTTTAGAGCCCTCATAGACTTGCATTTTGGAGGACTTTTCTAGTGAGAGTATACACACTAAGATTATTGATGACTCATATGTCCTTGTATATATTCATCTTACAAATTTGAGTTCTTCATTTATAGACCAGTCTTCATTTTTGATAGTTATTGAGTTTTGTTCTCCTATTCCCATGGACATTATTTAATTGAATGTTTCATGTCTATCTTATTCTCTAGTTGTTCTATCTTCTTCATTGTATGCTTCTTCATTTCCATCTTCTATAGTTAGTCATCTGATATCTGATTAGACTTTGGCACATTTGAGCATTATCAGGGAGACATTTGAGAAATATCCAGAGATATTCATCTTGATTCTTACATGCATTCTACTTGAGTGAGAACTCAATAGTTTGACATCTAGTGTTTTTTTTTCCAAAAGGAAGAGACAAAATTTGTTGTAGAGAGACCTACTACAACATTCACCATGCGACATTCTATGCATACATTCTCTCTCTTCTTTGTGGAGGCACACATCCTTCATATTTTGTAGGATACTCTGATCATCACTATGTATTTGAGTACCTCATCAGGCCTTGTTGTAGGGACTCAATTTTAAAACCCACTTAAGCCATGCTTAAAGGGGGTGTTGGAGTGGGCTTTCTAGTCGCTTATTTTATTTGTCTCTCTCTTGGGGTGGGGAGTTTTTTTCCCACTGGGTTTTATCCTTTTACTCTACTTATTGAGAGTTACATTGTATGTGGATTCCTCATCACGCCTTATTATCAGGACCCATCTTTTATTTTATGTCCACTTAAGCTATGCTTAAGAGGGTTATTGGTGTAGAATATTCAGTATTCCATTTACTTATTAAATGGATAATTTTTACAGATGTAGCTTCATCTTGCTTAGGTGTCATAAGAGGTTTAGTGGGTGAGAGGGTGAGTTTCATCTAGAGTTACACCTAAATTCAATTGAGTGCCAATGTTATTTCTCTTATGAGTTCCATAGTGAGTTACACACAGTCTAACTATGAGTTAACTTCAGTACTCTTTTATATTCCTCTTCACCATGCTATTGTAATTAACCAGAGAAGTGCAGAGCAGTAATTAGTAAGCAATGCATTTCAACACATCAGGTAGTTTCTGCACATCTTCTTTCATGTTTCTGAATATAGACAAAGTCACCATTATTGTACAATACTTGGGTGCTCACTCTCCCAGAAGATCACCTACCGACCTATTCTGATAAGTTAAATATTTTTAGAATATCCAATGATAATATAGTGATCTTTACATAAAATAATGTGCTCAATCCTAATATTCTCTTTACTTTTCCTTTTTCTTGGCTTTCTAAACCTTGTCCAAATGCCAAACTAAAACCTTATAAACCCAATATTTTTGAAGTGAATCATAATATTGCCATGACCACCATAGAGTTTTAAAAAAAAACACCTACATATAATGTTCATTTCTCTATTGTTTCAGGCACTTAAAATTTTAATCTTGAAATTTACATTTTCATTCATTTTACATGTTTGAACCTTGAGTTTTATTTATAAATTTCTATAATTAATTGACCAAATATTCAATTTACTTAATTTTCAAACCAATTTTAACTAACTCCAAATTAACCTCAATAATCTCTCAACTATAACTTGTTAACTCCCACCAGCCATCCTTTTCCTACAAATAATTCTCTTTACTATGAAAATAAAATTCAAAAAACTTCATATAAGATTGAGTATTAAATTTTGCTAGAGCTACAATCTATATTATATAATTTTATTAAAGAATCAACTTAATTATCACAATCGCCTTCTTATCATTAATGAAAATTAGAGAAGTTTGCTCACAAATTTGTAGCACATTATTATACTTTTTGTGAAAATCAACCATAATTAATCTATTTTTTTTTACTTCAATTTTTATCTTCCAGTCATTTTCCTTTCACAACTCTCTTTATAGAGAATATCCAAGTCATCATTGAACAAAAATCTAATGTGACAAGAACCTATATTTTTAAATGCAATAACCTGTTCTTAGTTTGTCCTTTACATTAATCAAGTTTGGGGATTCTTATTTTTATTCATTTTTATCTTTTTAATATTTTCATTAGATTAAATTTTATTGATTAGTTTTTCTTACATATCAAAAATAACATTAAAAAATTAAAATAAATAAAATAAAGGTAAAGAAAATAAAAATTCTTACACTTTTTTGCAATATAAATCATTTAGTTTTCATAAGATTTAACTTGCATACATAAAAATCAATAACATATAGTATTGCATGCTAATTTTAAAATTCAAAAAATAAATTCTTTTATTTCAAATAATTTATATTATCCTATTTTATTTTTCAACACACATATACATGTACAAAAATTAGTTAACACTCCACACCCATCTGTAAACAATTCAAATAATTAAAAAACAAAGAAAAAATTGCATTAACAATGACATTTTTAATTTTTTGCATACATTTTAAAAATAAAATCATATCCATATTTAAGTAAGGATTTATATTTGCATGTTAGATTTGATAAAAATAAATCATTTATAATTTTTTTTGTTTCGAATATAATTTATAATATACACATATTTATATTATATACATATAATCCAAAAAATATATTTTAGTATGTAATCATAAATCTTAAAACATAGATTATTTATTCATCATCATTTGAATTCATTAAAATTAAGAATAGAATGTACTTTTCATTGATATAATTAAATTTGTGTGCAATTATAAAATTAGAAAATAAACATTCAAATAGTTTAATTTCAATGTTCAATTGTCATCATTTTGCATAGCATTTATTTGAAAAATTAAAAAAAATCAAGTTTGTTTTCTTTATTTTCAAAGTCTTTTTTATATCAATAATTATAGTTCATTGAATTAATTAAAAAACAAATATAAAATCCACTTTATTTATTAGAACATTAATTATGTAAACACATTAGAAACCAAAATCTACAAATATTACATTTCAAAAAAATATAAAACTAACTAAATAAATAAAATCCATACAACTTTTGAAAAAAATAAATACAATTAAAATAAATTTCTATTAGCGTTGGATGAAATTGCGTTGAAAATCACATGTACACATAGTAGGAAATTTCCTCGAGTAATTTCTCCCATATTAACACACATCATTCAAAGTGATATAGACTTTAAGCATTGAAGACAAATCTTCCACTCAACCCCGTTGCTCAATTCAATCATTATCCAACTAAATATCTTGGACAAACAAATTAGACTATCTAAACTAAAATTAGCTATGCAAATTCATTTTTTAATCTATCAAGAAAAAAAATTAAAGTTTATTTTAATTTTCATCCTCAAGACTATCTTCATATGATTTCATTCACTTTGCCAAATACAATGCTTAGGGAAGTCCATCTTAATAAAATTTATTAAATACCTCGATTAATATAATCAAACTTGAACTCATTTAAGCAGTGCAATCTAACTTAAAAGCTACGTTTAAAACGAAGTTATTCTTTAAATTTTATTTATCCTCAATTTTTTTAAACCTAAATGAGCATTAAAAATTAGTCGAGTTATATTAATATAAATAAACTGATTCAAATAGTCTATAATCGTTTATAACATTTCAATCAAACTAAATAATTCATTTTTTCCAACAACCTCATAAAAAATAATTAAATCAATAATTAACATCTCCATATTATTTATTTCATCTCTCTCTACCAAATCTTGAAGAGAAATCAAGAACACACCAAAAAAACCTATCATCAATTTTTTAATTAATAAATATCGTAAAACTAATACGAAAAGCTTTCCTCCTATTTTTATCATTTCCTTACTTTTCTTTCATCCAATTGCTCTCTTCTTCCACTTATTATTTGGGTGTTTATAAAATCCCTGAACATGTTTGAGAGAAAATTGATGAGGACTAGGCCTTGATGCTTTTAGAAGAAGTATTCAGCTGCCCCTGACCCCCACTGCCCAGCTGCCACCGAAAAAGAAAACTAATTTATTTATTTGGATTAACACACAAAGTCAAAGAAATGAAATTTTGTCTCCATCTTACAATTCTTCTAAAATGGCCATCAAAATTGAATGGACGGAAAAAAAATCAGAATTCCAGAAAAAAAATCAGAATTCCAGAAAAAAAATCAGAATTCCAGACTTCAAAAGTGCGTGGAGTTAAAAATGAAAACAATAATAACGGACTCAAAAGTCAAAAAGCTAGATAAATTTTTTTTTTGGAGTTAAAAATGAGGACAATAATAACGGACTCAAAAGTCAAAAAGCTAGATAATTTTGTTTTTTCGGTTATCGATGGGCGTCAAGTTAGGGGTTACTTGAATGGTGAAAGTAACTTTCAAAGATCTATTACTTTCATAATTTCAATTTTTATTTCTATATTAAATAGTAGTGCCCTATGTTGGGTCATGCTGGTCGTTGATCTTCTCGAATAAAGGGACTCTCCATGTGGTCGTGACTCGTGCTGCTCGTTGATCTTAAGACAAAAAGGATCCCAGTCTTAGTAAACATTAGTTGTCCTAGTAACGTGGCCCATCTAATCCTCCATAATCCATTGACTTCACAATATAACGTGTTGTGGAATTCTTAACCTATACATCGTGCTCTTAAAAATATATATATCAACTAATATTCTTGGATATATAGATTATTGTAATAAGGTTCGCATGAGACTGGGGAAACATATTTTAATTCCGTATAATAAAAACTGGTAAATTTTAAAACAAGATATTTTTCTATGTTGTTATAAGTATGAATAATATTAATCATTTATACATAATTAATAAAAAATATTATTTATATATATTAAATTAATTTTATTTAAATATTTAATTATAAATTATAAATTATAAATATAAATGTTAATTAGTTAATTTTTTCCTTTTAAATTTAATTTTAAAATATAATAAACGATTAATTGTTAAAAAAAAGTAATAATATTTTTTCTAAATTGATGTATTTATTATGTAATAATAATTCTAACATTGTGTATCCTAAAAATTAAGAGTTAGTTGACTTGAGGCTCTAAGACTTTCAAGTCCTTATTTATTTTAGGAATTTGTAATTTTTTTATAAATTCATAACTTGTCTTGATATTGGTAAGCGGTTCTTTTTTGACTATTTTTAATAGGAGGAACCTTTGAAGACCCGTGGCGAGCAATGCCACTTGAAGAGTCAACTACCAATGGCAAGGGAGACTCGAACATGGAACCTACTGGGTAAAGCCCACCTTCTTTACCATTGAGTCACCACCACAAGGGCTTAAAATGCTGAGATAAGTTCTTTTTGATATACTGGAGCTATGAACCGAAGTAATGGGGGAGCACTTTCTTGAAGTGGGACATGTGGGTGGGCCTGGGTCTATAATGTTTGTCGAACGATCTGCATCCGAAACTCCCTGATGTGTTTCGCATGGTCCACAAGGAGAAGTGTGACCCCTACCTCAAGGTGTCCACGTGGCCAGTTTGAAAGAGCCCTCATGTATTCAATGGGAATGGAACTTAGGTTGATGAGTACAAACTACTTGTACCTCATAACTTGTCAATACTATCATATTGATAATTATATGGAATTAATAATAAATTATAAAATTATCTAAATAAAATTGAGACAAAAATAAACAAATAAAAGAAAAAATATCTTATGAGTTCTCTTTTGAGAAAATATTGTTAAGTTGAATTTGGATGAGGTTGCCAATGGTAATGTACATTGGAATAGTCTGAAAGGAATATTAAGAGATAATAAGGGCACAAACACATTTGGATTTCTATGAGGGCCTTGGTAAAAACATTAATAATATAAATTATTCCAGCGCTAAGAGCACTAAGAAACCATACCATCTTGTTCTTAAAAAAAATGCCAACATTGAGAGTACTAAGGAAATATCATTGTGGTTTTTTAGTGATATGATTAAGAGTATTAAGGAAAAAATTTAATGGATTTCTAGAAGGATGTTATTAATTGTGAGGGATTCTCTTCCCCTACGATCCCTTGATTTTGTAATGGAAATATTTCATATGAGAGCATTGTCAAGGAAAAAAAAGTATAATAAAGCACAAATATTCTATTGATGATGCACACTCATGTTTCATGCATTGGTAGATGATCTTAGCTCAAAAAATTATTAAAATATGATGTTCTTATTTATAAAACATTCAAAATAACCACATAACAAGCCATGCATTTTAATAGGTTTTCTTATATTTATTGCATTAAGGTTGGAAAAATATTGAAATACACTATGACTAATTTGTTGCATATTCAACTTGTTTCCGGGTTGGGTGAGGGAGCATCTATGGATTACATTTCTAATAAAGGACCCAAAACAATCTAACCCAAGGTTGGCCAACGTCAAGGTGGTTTAACTTATAATCACACTATTATGTTCTATAGTACTAACAATCATCTCATTCATGAATATGTTCAATAGTCAAGCTTTAATATCCTATGCAATTGGATCAGGTGTGGATGTTGATAAAGGAAATGACCATTATAAAGATCGTACTAAGTGAAATAAAATTGATGTGATTTGTTCTAATCCAAGCCTCAATACCTATTCCTTGTCTTCTTCCTAGCTAGAACTTGTGACACCTAATGCTCTTTTTTAAGAGAATGAAGAAAGGGAGTATGGGAAAAAAAGTTATGGTGTGTGATTGCAATGAGCATGCAAAGTTTTATATGTTTGGGTTGTATTTTATTTTTATTTTTATGTTTCTTTATCTTATAGAACCTTCTTAGTAAAAGGTGGAAAAAAATTATGTATGGAATTCCCTAATTATTTAAATGATTTTTTAAAATTTTCTCATTACTATATTAACAATTTTTTAGCTCATTATTTGACCTTATAAATTATATAAATATTGATTAAAATTTTATGAAAAAAAAAATTAATATATGTCCTCTTAAATATAAAAGGCTACCAGGATTGAAATGGTACTAATGAAGATAAATGTAGCCAACAAGAGTGGTGGATGATATAGTAATGTTTCCTTGATATTATTTAAATTAACTGTACCTATTAATTTTTAAATTTTTGACAACTTTATATTGTTAGTAGATACACTTAAGATACATGTTGACCAATTTATTGTGGGTCAAGGGTTTATAAACTAGTTGAAGGGCTCTATAATGTATTCAAATCTTATTATCCTTGCTCATTCACCATAAAATTATGGTGACTATGTAACATATCTTAGAAAATGGAGAAACATTTTTTTAAAATGTTGTTTATTGACTTGAAAACATGCCATTTTATTATGGAATTTGATTTGATTCACTTTATATATTTATCTCTTTGAATCATTTTTTTATCAGCTTATTTTTTATAGATATATTTTGGATTTCCTTATGTTTGACATAGTATATTATTTACTTTATTTCAAATGCCTTGAGATTTGAGTGTTCTCCTATTCAAAACTATTAGGGGAAATAAATGATTGCATTAGGTTGGTAAAATATTTTATAATGAATATGATTGATTGTTTAGATAAAAGATTGATATATTTACTCACAAATATGCATATGTGTATATGTAAATCCATGCAGGCACATTAATGCTATTTTTTTTCTAACATTTCCATTGAGATTTATTATAATAATGTAATTAAAAAAAAATTAATTTCACATATTCTTATATTAGATTTTACCATAATAATCTTATTAGTGACTCAAGTATAACACATTAAGTTTTTTAACTTTAAAAATAAACATTAATAATGGAAATTATTCTAGTGCTAAGAACACTAAGAAACCATACCATCTTGTTCTTAAAAAAATAGGCCAACATTAAGAGTACTAAGGAAATATCATTGTGGTTTTTTAGTGCTATGATTAAAAGTATTAAGGAAATATTTTAATAGATTTCTAGAAGGATGTTCTTAATGGTGACGGATTCTCTTCCCCTATGATCCCTTGATTTTGTAATGGAAATATTTCATATGAGATCATTGTCAAGGAAAAAATAGTATAATAAATCACAAATATTCTATTGATGATGCACACTCATGTTTCATGCATTGGTAGATGATCTTAAGCTCAAAAAATTATTAAAAAATGATGTTCTTATTTATAAAAAATCCAAAATAACCACATAAAAAACCATGCATTTTAATAGGTTTTCTTATATTTATTGCATTAAGGTTGGAAAAATATTGAAATAGACTATGACTAATTTGTTGCATATTCAACTTGTTTCTGGGTTGGGTGAGGGAGCATCTATGGATTACGTTTCTAATAAAGGACCCAAAATAATCTAACCCAAGTTTGGCCACCCTCAAGGTGGTTTAACTTACTCATAATCACACTATTATGTTCTATATTACTAACAATCATCTCATTCATGAATATGTTCAATAGTCAAGCTTCAATATCCTATGCAATAGGATTAGGTGTGGATGTTGATAAAGGAAACGACCATTATAAAGATTGTACTAAGTGAAATAGAATTGATGTGATTTGTTCTAATCCAAGCATCAATACCTATTCCTTTTCTTCTTCCTAGCTAGAACTTGTGACACCTGATGCTTCTTTTTTAAGAGAATGAGGAAAGAGAGTATGGGAAAAAAATTATGGTGTGTGATTCCAATGAGCATGTGAAGTTTTATATGTTTGGGTTGTATTTTATTTTTATTTTTATGTTTTTTAATCTTATAGAAGCTTCTTAGTAGAAGGTGGAAAAAATTATGTATGGAATTTCTTGATTATTTTATTGATTTTTTAAAATTTTATCATTATTATATTAACAAATTTTTAGCCCACTATTTGATCTTATAAATTATATAAATATTGATTAAAATTTTATGAAAAAAAAAATTAATATATGTCCTCTTAAATGTAAAAGGCTACTAGGATTGGCATGGTACTAATGAAGATAAATGTAGTCAACAACAGTGGTGGATGATATAGTAATGTTTCCTTGATATTATTTAAATTAATTGTACCTATTGATTTTTAAATTTCTGACAATTTTCTATTGTTAGTAGATACACTTAAGATATATGTTGACCTATTTATTGTGGGTCAAGGGTTTATAAAGTAGTTGAAGGGCTCTATAATGTATTCAAATATTGTTAGCCTTGCTCATTCACCATAAAATTATGGTGACTATGTAACATATCTTAGAAAATGGAGAATGATTTTGTTTAAATGTTGTTTCTTGACTTGAAAACATGCCATTTTCTTATGGAATTTGATTCGATTCACTTTACATATTTATCTCTCTTTGAATCATTTTTTTATCATCCTATTTTTTATAGATATATTTTGGATTTCCTTATGTTTGATAGAGTATATTATTTTTCTTTATTTCAAATGCCTTGAGATTTGAGTGTTCTCCTATTCTAAAATATTAGGGGAAATAAATGATTGCATTAGGTTGGTAAAATATTTTATAATGAATATGATTAATTGTCTAGATAAAAGGTTGATATATTTACTCACAGATATGCACATGTGTATATGTGAATGCATGCAGGAACATTAATGCTATTTTTTTGTAACATTCCCATTGAGATTTATTAGAACAACGTAATTAAATAAAATTAATTTCACATATTCTTATCTTAGATTTTACCATAAGAATCTAATTAGTGACTCAGGTATAACACATTAAGTTTTTTAACTTTAAAAATAAACATGTAACATCTATTAGTTATTGATAACTATGAAACAATTAAGTAAAACTTAACTTCATATATTATAGAAAGTAATTAAATAATTCTAGCCATGGCTGGTACAATATTACAACCACTATTGTTGAAGTACATATGAGTAAATAATTACATTTTAGTAAGGAATAATGTTTCAATAATAAAAACAATACTAGATACAAGGCTCCATGGAGTATGAGTCTAATGACTCCAGTATATATGGTAATCTTAAGTGTAGTATCTAATTAAGTACTATTGTGGGGAGGGAGAGCATCATTTGAGTTCTTTTTCACACCAATCATGGACCATCAATCCCTCACACAATCCCTCAATTATAGAATGGATCTACCTATACAAACAGGTAGATATTATGTGTTTTAAGATATATAATACATGATATGTAACATAAATAAAATACGTTCTACAATGATATCATAAAAATATGTACATCTTACATATGACATGAAAATGTTTAACTAAACATTAATTGGCCAAAGTTTTCAAACATTTATTGATCTCTAGGATTGGTCAAATTCATACACACCAATTGATTGGATCACCTTTGTCTGGTGTTCGTGATGCTAAGTAAGTGAGTAAATTTTGTGTTGTTGATTATTTAGTACCGACAATGTGAGATTTAGCTAATATAAAATATAACCAAAAAATTCATATGAATTACCTCCTATCAGTAGGTATAACACATGCTAGGTATGAAAATAATCAAAGTACATACATTTAGTCCATCAAACATATGTAATTAATCTCAAACATATTATTTATTACTTAAATAATAAACATAAATAACCAAAATCTATACCAACTTGGTAAAAATTAAACTACATGTTTTTAATTTCCATAAGTAACTCAAATGTAGTATATTATATGAGAAATAACAATATCATAGTTTATTTTCCTTGTAAACATTTCTTAATTATCAACAATATAATCTAAATCATTTTAGAGATTAATTACCTCTTAATTAATGTCTTATCTCACATGAAACACAATATTTCATTTGTACAACTTTTTGTACTTCCAGGAGGTTGTATGTATACAATCATAGTGTCCTATCCCTTAGGTATTTATGACTTTATTTAATGGTAAAAAAAACTATATTTATAATCATACATCCCTATTTACAAATATATTGCTATATATGTGTATATGTATGTAAGTTCCTCATATATATATATATATATATATATATATATATATATATATACAGTTGTACATATTAAATATATACGTAATATGTATTGCATACTAGTATTTGATAACATATATATGTATTGTTATGTACTAGACTAGCAGTCATTTCTATATTCTAACAAGAACTTCATATGATTCTAATAAACCATTTATAATTTACCTATTCACATAATAGCTTTCAAGATCAATCATAATATTTCAACATTCTGACAAGTCTTGATCTTATTCATTTATTTTAATTTAAAAGTCACAATCCAATTATGATAATATCAATTTAAGTCTATTACCTAGTTTTTCCCCAACTCGGGTCAAAAAATTGTATATACTATCTTGAATTGTTGATAAATATAGTATTATAATCAATAGACAACTTGGATCTATATTCTACCTTTTTTAATTACTCAAGGTTTATACTTTTCTCGAGTTTTACAAGTATCAACTAAACAAAGTTGACATCCAAATCAATTTCATTGTGAATTATATAAAAATCAAGCCATTCCATAATATAATAAGTATTTTAACCTTATAATAGTCTATGCATAGTAATCTAAACAATGACTTAAGCCCCATTTAATATTTGACTCTGTCAATGTTTTATCCATATTTACACTCATATGCTTAAAGATACATTACATGTTTCTATACAAGGTTCGAACTAGATACCCAATCTAAATTAAAAAAATACAAGTCACATGATTTGTATATATATTTATGTGAGATCCCAGCAATACAATTATCCAATTCAATGCTAATATCATTTACATATATATGATAATGAATATCTAAATGGTTACAATAGTTACCTCATTTAACACAGATTTCTATAATATGAATATAAAGCTGAGATAAGACTCAACAACTCAATATGTCCACTCACTATGTCACTAGTTTCTAATTAAAAACATTATTCAATAGAAAAATAACATAGTAAGAAGAATAAAATCAAGCAAAAAATGTGGAAATAGCCCATACAACTCATCATAGTCCTCCCAAGTGGAACTATCCTTAGAGTATTGGTCCCATAGGAAATTGTACTGTGAGACTTCTCTATTATGTAAATGAAGTTTGCAAGTGTTAATTAATTTGATTGGTTCTACAATGACCACCATGAGGTTCATAACCTACAAAACACTCTAATCCAACACATGTGAAGGAACATCTATATACTTTTAAAGATAAGACACATGGAATACATTATGTAATAGAGATAAAGCTGGTGGCAATGCAAGCCTATATGCTATAGGATTGACCATTTCTAAAACTTTGAACGGTCCCACATATCTTGCTAAATTTTTTAATGAATTCTCAAATTTAATTAGGATTTTTTTGCAGCTTAAACCACAAGAACACTTTATAACCTACTAAAAACATCCTAGCTATTCTATTCAGATCAACATGACTCTTCTATCTATCATTGGCCTCGACCAACCTCTACCTAATTGATCTGACATGATATTCAATTTATAAAATCATATTAGCTGCAACAACTACCGTATCTTCCAACCTGTCTAAATTGATTGGTGATCTACACCTTATTCCATACAATGATTTAAATAGTGCCATCTTTATAGCTAATCAGAATGAGTTATCATAAGAAAATTCAATCACTGGAAGGTAATCCTCCCATGTGTATTATTTATCCATGTAATACACATGTATGAGATCCTCTAACACTTGATTTACTCATTCAATATGATCACAGTCTATGGGTGATATGTAATGCTAAAGTTTAGTTGCATACCTAAAGTTGAATTTAGTGTTAACAAAAACCTAGAAGTCATCCTTAGATCATGATCTTAAATGATTTTCTCTATTAAACCATGAAACTAATACACTTACTTTATGAATCTCTTCACAAGAGTAGGTGCATCATTTATGAAATTATTTGGTATAAAATGAGCTACCTTGGTTAGTTTATCAACTAAAAATAAGATCATATCATGCCTGTCATGCAACAAAGATAAACCTTGGACAAAGAACTTAATGATCGTCTTCCACTTCCATTTAGGTATGTCATGTGGATATAGAAATCTATCTGGATGCACATGTATATCTTTCACACATTGACATTTCAGACAACATGACTCAAAGTCCACTACATCTTTCTTGATTCCCTTCCAGAAATAAAGTCGTCTAAGTTTTGACATGAGCTTAGTTTCCCCTAGATACCCTAAATATGAGGCATTATGGAGTTCCTTTACCACTCTAATCCTTATATTCTCTCTATCTAGTATATACATCCTTCCATTGTATCTAAAATACCATCATTCTCTATTCTATATCCTTTATACTTAGGATTATGAGCATTCTCAAACAATGGCCACCTAATTTAATCATAGAATTCATCTCCTAGAGAGAATTGAATCACTTGATCCCTTTAATTACTCCTCATAGTATCCATGGATACTATGTACATCCTATAACTTAGGGCATCAACTAATCTATTTTCCTTGACTTTGATATAGTTGATATCAAAATCATTTTTTGATAATAACTCTAACTAGCTTCTTTAATGAGCATTCAAATTTGGTTTGGTGAAGATGTACTTGAGTCCCAAAATGTCAATCTTGAGCTCAACTAATTTTATGATCAAATAATTCCTCTAAACCTTCAAAGCATACATAATTAATTTAATTTCTAGGTCATAAGGGGCATAAGGTTTCAATTTTATTGATGCATAGTCTACCACTGCTTTATCCTTCATAAGGAATCCTCCAAGTCCATCCTAACATGCATTTCCAATCCTTAAATATTACCATTAGGATCAAGAAATCTTAGTACTGGTATTGAATTCAACCTCACTTTCAATTCTTGAAAAGCTATTTCACACTTAATTGATCAGTAAAACTTTGATTCTTACACTATAGAGAGGTAATCGGATTGGCTATATTTAAAAAATTCAAAATGAATTTCTTGTAATAGCCCACTAATCCCATCAAACTCTTTACCTCATGGACATTCTATGGTGCTGTCTATTTCATAATGGCTCTTATCTTTGTTGGATCTACTAAAATACAATCTTCATAGATAATATGTCCCAAATATTCCACTTTCTTTTGGAAAAATTCACACTTGAACAACTTGTCGTACAACCTATGTTTTCACAACTGTTGTAAAACCAATTCTATATGTTGAACATGTTTTTATTCATCTTTATAATATATAATAATGTAATCTAGAAAGACACAAAAAAATGATCTAGATAATCTAAATGGTTACAATAGTTTCCTCATATAACACAGATTTATATAATATGAGTACAGAGCCAAGATAAGACTTGACCACTCCCTATGTCTACTATATCATTATTTTATCTTATCCTCTAACCCAAGCATAGATAATTATATCAACATAGTTTACCTACATAGGAATTAAAAGAATATGCACTTAGTCCTTCTATATAAGATAATAGTTTTTAAAACAATTATACACAGTACTTACATTTATTCAGATTTTTCATAAACATATGCACAGATTTCATTTTTAAAGACTACAACCCATTATGATTTTCATAAAGATCACACATATAACTTCAATAACATTTTGTTCATTCATCAAAATAAATCAAAATTCATATTTTTACCCCTGATAATTCAAAATATACACCAGTCTTGTGTATTATAAATATACATAGAATTTTGATATATACCTTGCTGAGTATATAGACAATAAGGGTTTCAAAAATAAAACTTAATCATCATATTTTTTAAAACCCATCTATAAAAGTCCTATAGTTTCTTTTCTTAATATTTTTTTCTAAAATCACAATAAAACTAAATTCATTCAACCTTAACGGTTTGTACATATAGTTCTAAATTACATTCCATAAAGATTTAGGGGATATATATTTAATTATGTGGATGTCTGAGCCATCCATAGGGATAAACATGTATCATAATTATAATGCAAGCCCTTTCCTAAAACCCTAAGCGACAAATATATACTCATATTTTCCTATTTCAAAATAATAATTAAATAACATCCCTAACCTTACAATGGCTTCGAGATGAAATTTTATTGATCCAGAGTAATTATTTTTACTTCTATATAATCCTACCTTTTTCCCCTCATACTATGTTGTGACCTTCTATTTCTGCTCCCTCTTCTTATCCTTTCTCTATCGATCTTCCTTCTTCATGCAATACATGTAACTATTACATTAAAATCATAGTTTTGACATCATTATACCATGCATAATCCTCATTATCTATCAAAACTATTATTAATTTAACTTATTTCCATTTCAACACAAACAATAAATACCTAATTATCTCAAATGTTCCCCAAAATTTTTTAATCATTATTTTAATCCTTTATATTATACGTCTCTTTTTGACTTACATGCCCATATATCAACTTCACAATGTCTGCTATTAATATCATTTCCAATGATAACTAGCACTTCGTAGTTCACCATTGTCTATTAATTCACATATTGACTATGTTTAGTTCATAGGATAACTTGGGATAATAATGTAATTTTGGTGATAATTTAGAAAAGATGAACAACATCATGACTTTAGATAACAATGTGAATAATTTAAATTTAATCATTTTATTTTAACTATAATGGTAAATCATACAAATATTATACCAAAACATAATGGTATTATACCAATGTAGCCATTTGTTATTATCACTTTATAATACTATCCCAGATGTATTTATTATATTTTAAACATAATGAAATCAGGCAAAGATAATGATATTATAGTAACATAGTCATTGTTATTACTACTCTATATACACTATCCTAAATGTCTTCTAGTTATATTTATATATAAATGCATTATTTCAAGATAATGATATTTCCTGAATATAATTATAACACTAGATAATGTCTTAAAATAATAAAAATATATTTTTGATTAATTTATACACAAAAGTAATAAATACTAATCAAATAAATTTACGAACTCTCTAAAACAATGTCACCTGCAATCATGAATTCAATAAAACATTTTGATCAAAAGGAACATTATGCACTCATTCAATGTACTATACTCATAATTGAATCACATAAATATATCCACATATTAATCAAAAACTAACTCATAAATAAATCACATAATTAATCAACCAAATACAACTAATACAATACGACATACTAATAATTCAAACAATGCATATAAAGAGTAATATTTATCATGGTGTGTACATAGGTTCTAGTTATTCCTCTATCATCCCCCAAAACCTCTATCTACACCATCCTCTCTAATGATGGTCTACCTATGTCATGCTTTGAGGGATGAATCTCTCTTGCATCAAACTCACAACAAGAAAGTAATTAAACCATAACATATATATATATATATATATATATATATATATATATATATATATATATATATATATATATATATATATATATATATATATATGATCTTAATGTAAAGTCTCCACTAATATAGCTAATTTATAACAATGTAATGATGTAATCGAATCAACATACAACTATCCCATAACAACATATTACGTACAACTAAATTAAATAGTAATTAATCAATTTACCAATAATAATAATCCATGGATAATTAGGTAAATTAGTTCTATGAGTAATTTGGATGTGATATCCTTCTCCCCTGAAGTTGGTCATCATCGCGATGACACTTATTCAAATACTTGATCTAATTTAAAAACATTATTCAACAGAAAAATTACATAGTATGAAGCATCAAATCAAGTAAATAAGTGTGGAAATAACCTATATAACTCATCAAAGTCCTCCCACATGGCACTATCCTTTAAGTATTGATCCCACATGACCTTATACTATGACACTTTTCTATTATGTAAACAGAATTTACATATTATGAAGCATTAAATCAAATAAATAAGTATGGAAATAACCTATATAACTCATCATAGTCCTCCCAAATGACACTATACTCTGAGTATTGATCCTACATGACCTTATACTGTGACACTTTTCTATTATGTAAATGGAGTTTACATATTCTCAATTTAGTTTGATTGGTTTTACCAAGACCACCTTGGGATCCAAAACCTATAAAGCATTCCAATCCAAAACATGTGAAGGATTAAGTATATAATTATTAAAATAAGACACATGCAAGATGTTATGTAATAAACCTACGGTTGGTGGCAATACAAGCCTATACATTATAGGATTTACCACCTCTAAAACTTTGAAGGGTCTCACATATCTCAGTGAAAGTTTAGCTGACTTCCTAAATTTAATCAAGATTTTATGTGGCTTAACCCACAAGATCACTTTATCACCTACTCAAAATTTCCTAATTGTTCTCTTCAGACCATCACAACTCTTTTATCTATCATTATCCTTGACAAACTTTTCCCTGATTGATCTAACATTATCTTCTATTTATGAAATCACACCAAGTCCAAAGACTACCTTGTCTTCCAATATGTCCTAACTAATTGGTATTCTACACCTTCTTCTATACAATACTTCAAATAGTGCCATCTTTAATGTTGATCAGTATGAGTTATTGTAAGAAAATTCAACTGATGGAAGGTGCTCCTCCTACTTGTATTGTTGATCTATAAAATACATATGAATGAGATCCTCTAACATGTGATTAACTCATTCAGTCTATGGGTGATGTGTATTTTTGAAGTTTAGTTGTGTACCCAAAGCTAAATTCCTATAGAAAATTACAAATTAGGAACTCTTATATTAACACAATGACATTATAACTCATACCACAAATCTCTTATTTTAAGTGATTACAATTATCATACAACAAGTTTCTATTTATGCATGGATATGTATATGAAAAATCAAACTGAGAGAGAAAATATTATATGCAAGAGACCTTTAAAAAATATAAATGTATAAAATAATTTTAAATCTTTAATAGATTTTCTCTACTTAAAAAACATTCAAATTTCACCTGACTATTTGAAAAAAATAAAGAGTAACATCTTTGCAATGATAAGGTGATTAGGGATGTCAACATTTTTCATGATGTTAACAAGTAAATACCAAATTTGGAAGCCCATTTTTTATGAAATAAAAAATATATAATTAAAAAAATTCCAACATAACAATAATATATGCTCAAACGATACTGATATGATGATAAGAAATAATCTAGTAATTTGTAACTAGTATTTCAATCAAAAAATAAATGCATTTAGGAAGATGATGTTACAAAAAAAAATTATTTGGTGACATTGTCAATTATTTTTTCATGATATAATTTAAAAATATAATAAATAAACATGTTCACTTCATGTTATGGATACACAATGCACCGATGTATGACCAATGTTCAAATGCTGAAATTAAATCATTTGTGACAAAATTCATATCTTTTGATTTGTTATTGCTTGATGATACATTAATTTAAATGTAAATCCATAATCATACACACACATGCAATAAGTATAAAATATCATACTGCATATTCAATTTCCTACTGCCTCCAAGGTATGAAACAATAATAATAGAGGTTTTAGAAAATACCAAATAGGAAATGAAAAGTGCTAATAAAATGTTTTTCAAATCACTAGAAAATAAAAAGTATGACAAAAATATAATGTTCAACATGTTCTTAAAAATTGAATACTTAACTAAGGAAACACACACACACACACACACACACACACACACACACACACACACACACACACACACACACGCACGCACACACGCACACACACACACACATTGAAATTAGTTACTATGTGCCCTATAAATATTTTAAAATCACACCGAATAGAAATGTGAACACACACATTTTGAATCTGTGTTCCCTAGATTTGGTATGAAAATATAGATACATAATACATTCTTGATGCACATTTAGCTACAATATACTACACAACTTATATGACTAAATTGGACCACAAACTAATAATGGATTTTTCAAAACTCTAAGAATTACTATTGAAAAAAATGAAACTAAATTCTAATTTGTACGACAACATTGTAACACCATCCTTAACTACCAATAAATGTCTAGCCCACAAGTAGTGTATATAGTTTTGTCAATGCCATTGCACTATGTATCTACAAAAACAATTTTCATAAACACATCACAATTGGAAAATAGAACATTTATTTTGAAAATCCCCAAATTATGAGAATAGAAGCATGATGACTCTAAAAATTTAATGTGTGATTTTGTGATGGAAAAATACAATGGAAGACCAGAATCTCTAGAACATGTATGTTTAATAGAATATGTAGCCTACTATATAGGAACAACTAAAAATATGAAGAGACACCGAAATCCACAAATCATACACTATGTGAGGTAAAAAAAACACATTGAACCTAAAAAATACTGTAGATAAAAATGATATTGTTTATAGCATATCATACAGTAACTGTAATGAACCATATATAAATTGATGAAATTTTAAAATACCATACATGCAGTAAAAAAATTTGGCCAAGAAAATAACACTAAAAAAACATCCTAGTTAAGTTCACTACTGAACATTGTAATAAACATGATGGCTTAGTGAATGATGTAGATAAAATTTTCCAATATGACATTAGCACATCAATTAAAATTGTATGTATATAATACCATGATGTCAATATAATAAAATTACAAGAAAAAATGAAATGCTCATACACATCAAAAATTAACAAATCATGGACTCTTATAACAAGAGTTACAGAAAGAAGAAATCAACAATGTGAGAAAAAATTCCCTATTTAAATAAAATGTATAATTTATAGGTCACAAGGGATAAAAAGGAATGATTTATCTTTTGACCACCATGGATTAAACCATCATGGCCTTATTTATAATGTGTTATCTCAAGTGACAAGCATTGAGTAATTGTACCTTGTTCAGAGAGTAACAAACCAAAACTTTTTAGTCTTAAATCAATCAAAAAATAATATCCAAATGTTTCTAAACACCTCATAATGGAATTTTCTATATGATGTTGCCCAAACAACCTCTAATTATTTCAACATATTCTATTTGAGCATTAGCATCTTACAACTGCTCTTCAAAAATATAATACATGATTACAAATTCATGGAAGCAATGTCTTATGCCTAAAATAATCTAAAATAGAAATAAGCCCAAAGATCAAACTTCTCACTGAGAAATTCAATTATTTTTTTTGTAATGAATATTGATGTTATCTTGACATGTTGTTATAAAATGACTTCATAGGAAAGCATTGAAATAGTTACAATAAAAATGATAAAAAAAAATCATGATTGACTTACTTATTATAAATATGTCAATATGAATATAAAATATCTTTTTGGTGCCAAGAGCCTCTCTTACAAACCTATTAACATTTGTATAACAAGTCACTTCAACTCTACAACCAAACATGAAAATCATTATAGTTAATGATTTCAACATTTATATAACACAAAATAAAAGTGTCCAAAATCATTTTCACCACTTCATGACAAAATAAAATTTGTTTCTTCTTCTAAGTGTAGAAATAATAGAGACATGTACCACAATAAACCACTTATAGACAAATATCGAGAAAAAAATATATAATTGACTTTGTTTCATGCATACTGAACTAACCACAACATAGTTTCAATGGTATTCAACATTCTGGACTAAAATAAAGAGATTATATGAATATATGTTAAGTAAATTTAAAAATACAATAACAAGATAAACCCAACTTCTCATTGAGAATAAAATCACACATGGACAAAGCATATTTTTATTGGCAACCTATAATTCTAGAATGCATAATTTATATTTGCTTTTCATGAATTTATAGTTTGTGTCATCAAAGGTAGAACAACAAACTAAAGTTGAACCTAAAAAAAATTATACAGCCATGCCAAAAAAAATGTAATCATATAAAATTTCATTATTATATTCATACTCTATTGTTAAACACAAACTACATGTACATTTAATATCCCTCATAGTTTTGATGATAGGGCTTCAATTACTTAAAAAATGGATACAACCAAGCAATAAAAAGGGTATTCATTTACAATTTTATTAGTTACCAAAGGAAAATATCAATAATATTCAAGTTACAATAACGCACACTCTAGCGTATGATACACCATGTATTTGACATCCTAGTTGTTTTAGTTTTTAGATTTTGATTTTAAATCTTTGCTTTCAATTTTTTATTTACTAATTCAAAATTTACCTATTGCAAATTGAAGTTCTGACTGGCTTTTTTAATTTTGGGTATTGAGTATGATGTCCAACCTTTAATACACAATTATGTATTTGACATATCATATTACATTCTATCAAACATTATGTCTATTTCTATTTTAAAATTTTTGATCTTTAATTTCTTCTATCAATTTTTGTTATGCAATTGTGATAGAATTTTTCATAATAAACATTTTATTCTAAATTTTTTGTTGACAATTTATGCTATGGATTTTTTTGCTACCAATTCCTACTATCGGGTTATGTCAAATTAGATTTTATGTTCTTATCTTCATGGGGTCCTCATGAACTATAACTCCCCTTCTTTTTTTTGTTTAATTCTTGTAAAAATTTAAACCTTTTAGTTCCCATGGATGATTAGCATGGTTTGGAGGACAAGGGAAACCATATGAACTTCTCGTTGTCTATATAACCAATCATGTAGAATTTTCCTCCTATAATTGTTAGTGAAATCGATAACAATCCTTTTTTATCATCCCTATAGGATTATCATCATCCTAACCACAAGGTACCCTTCACTCTTAAGTTTTTTATCCACACATCTCATTGTGAAGATAATTGTTGATATTATGACAACTAATTAATTGTAACAACAAATCTACTTGATATCAAATATCTAAAACATCAGGAAGGAGCAAACTTGAAAAAATAGCCAACATAAAAAGGCCATTGCATCAAAACATATTATCTATGGCAATGAATATTATCATAGTAAATTAGATTATTGTAAAAAAGAATAGTTAATCCTACTGCTGAGCAGACTATTGCAACTGACAATGTTGTAGTAACCTGCCATTAGACAAATTCATTCTAGTTAATATCTCAATAAATTTTTATTGCAAAATTTAAACAGAATATATAGAAGCATCCTCTTATTGACCTTATGACATTTATCAAAATAAAAAATATAATTTTTTTTCTTGTCTTTTACATTGTGTTATATTTTTCCCAAGACTTAAAACATGTTTATTTTTAACAATAACATTACCACAGAGAAGTTTATACTTATTATTTGACTATGTTTGAATGTGTTTTCTAATTTTATATCATCCAAGCCCAAAATAGAAAAAAAATTCCCCTAATAATTGAAGACATAAACAATTAAAAAAGTGGAAAAGATTTGTAAGGAGACATTCTTGTCGTATACAAGATAATGATTGATGGGCAAAAAGTAAACTAGATACTTTGAATTGACATGACAGATGCAAAAGATGAAATGAAAATAAATATAAATTTTGTTGACAGATGGATAAAAAAATGAATAAAACCTTGTGCCATAAAATTCAATATCTATCAAAGACTTCTTAATTACTCCAAAAAGTGACTATGATAAAGGCAATTCCAATTTCATATTTCTAGTGAATGATAACAACATAATAGAAAACATTGACCAAGTATAATTTTATCATATGTTAATTCTTAACTCTATAATACACCAACTTATGAGTAAGACATATCACTATTCCACTGATAAAATAGCAACCATATGTATATTTGCATATAAAATAGATAATCAACTTACTGTGAACATAACAGATGGCAACTCGCTAAATGACATAGTAAAGGTAAGTAAAATTTTGGATACTATAATTCTTTCACAAAAAACACATTGCATCCCCACCTTCAAAAAAAAATTCTCTTTGATTTTTTGAATAATAGGTGTATTTGTTCCACACTGTCATACATGAGTACAATGACATATAAACCAAAATATGCCAAAATGAACTAGTTATTTTCCTCTTTAAAAACCTATCAAAATAGACTAAAATATAAGATAGAATATTTCAAATCACCCAATCCATATTTATCACTTTATCAATGACAAAAAATATTTTTGGTGGCTACAAGCCGACTTTGACAAAACAATTGAGGTACATTTTATTATATTTAACTTTTTATTGAAATTGCTTGTTTTAAGATATGATATTAGATAATTTAGTGGATATCTTAGTTCATTTAAACTATAATAAATCATTATGAATCATTATTTTAATCTATATATTCAAGACACGTAATGTATTTAAATATTCTGTAATTCTTGATAACATATGTAATATATTTAATTGCTTATTTAGTGGAAAGATAATGTCAATAACAAAATATGCAATCAATATCAAACCAGGTGCATGGTAATATATCAAATATAAAGGCATATTCAACACCATTTAAACTTATTTTCAAAAATTAAAATATAGTGGTGGACCACTTTCAGCACATGCAAGAATCCAAATCTCACTACAACAACTATGATAAATAATGTCCATACTTATACTCACACTAACTCTTGAGAAATATAAAAACTGAAGCTAATAATAACTTTTAATGCATTGTCTTGCCTGCAATAAGGACAACAACATATGTATAATATCTAAAAAATAAATAAATTTGATCTATGTATTATTATAACTCACCATGCATGACATTTTCAAAATTGATATTAATAATATCATTAAGCATATTTTTCCATGAATTAGTAATGAAGGTATGTAACTGCCTGTTTATTTATCATTAGAAAATTGCTTAACCTATTTTAAAAATCCCCAACATTGATAAATAATTTTATTTCTACAAGTATTAATCACATCTACATTATAAATGTTATAGGCTTTATCTTGTCCCAACAAAGCATCCATTCAAGCTCAACTCAAACCACAAAATCCCCATCATTGTAAAGGGAAGCATTATTTGAAAAATTACACTCTGTTAATTGTTTATAAAAATAATATACATATCAAACCTTGTTATGTGAATTTATTTTAAAAAAACTCATTTACATTAGAAACTTTTCCCACATCATCTTTGTGTTTTATGGCATGATTTGTATTAAGTAAAAGGGAATTTTGTGAAAATAGTTCATGGGTTCTATGCATGTTCTTTTGAGGCATTTACATAATCATTAAAGTCTATGATTTGAGTTTTTTGGCATGATTTATATTAATCAATAAGGCATTTTTAAAAAATAGTTCAGGGGTTATGTGTATGTTCCATAGACACATTTTTGTAATCATTATTGTCTATGAAACCGTACATCATTGTATTATATATTTCATGTGACTTGTGTCTAGTTTCACATTTGATAAATGCTTGTACCTACAACATCTGGTAAAAATATACTTTTAATTATGCATTAATACATTCCCTGCCCTATTTCAAAGCTCATAATTTAGAACAACACCTTCAAGAGAATGAGTCTAGATTCTGCACCTATGAATTGCATTTTCTTAAAAGGTATCAAATCCCATTTTATTCATATCCTAAAATTATTGAAGTCTATAAGACTGCGTACCTTTGATGTATTTTGTTAGAATAGTTCCAAGGCTCCAATTCTATCACATGCTAGGAGAATTGTGGCAAAGGATTGTTGATTGTTGTTTATTGAAACTGAGTTTGGTCTTACATCTACCAAATTTATTTTACTTAAAAGGTTGGCCAATATTTTTTAGAAATCCCATTTTTGTGTATATCCTAAGAAATTTTGGGAAAATTGAAAATTATTTGCCAAAATTCCAAAACTTCAATTAAAAATTTGAATCATATATATATAATTTTTGTCTTGACTATGAGATATGATTATCAGGAGACCCAAATCTGAGTGAACAACTTATTGATCTACTTCTTCATTTAACATGTTTTCACTTCCACGTCTACCACAAAGGGGATTGGAACTTTGGATAAGATTGTAGAAACAATAATATTTGTCCTTTTATAGATACATATCTTATTTATACCTATCATTAGTATGTATGTTCATCCCAAATTCCTTCTCTCAATCACCATGGAACAACAGTGATCACTATCCTTTTTTGTTGCTTCTGTTTAACTTTAATTATATTTCCTAACTACCTATGCTTAGCTACCAACATTATAGATATTTCACAATCCTAAATAGACACATTAAAACCATTGACATCAATAATTAAGTTGATAGACTTCCTCTTAGGCATGCAAAAAATTAAAATTTAGTAGGATGATTTATGAAACTCAAAATGATTTGACAGAACATTGATAGCGCTGCTAACCTTGGAAAAATGTGGGAAGAATAATTTAGATCCGATCAATGTTGTCATTAAATGCACATGATTGGAAGTTACATTTGTATCCTAGTATTAATATGTGAATTTTAATTACCAATTTAGAGATGTGAGATAGTGAATTTTTATTTTCTTCCCCTATGAACTTTTGTTTGTGTATCTGCTATTTTGATTATATTCTAATCTTGAAGATTTTTTTGTCTAAGGTTTAATTTTAGAAAAATAATTAAATGGTTGAATCTATGTTGTTGTTATATAATTTAAATCACTCTAATATTTTTGCCTTCAACTTTGGATATTAAAGCATTTTGAAGGCTTTAATTTATTTTGGCATGGTAGATACCTCTGTCGGTGGCTGGTGTTGATCAATGATCAGATTCTCAACATCAAGTCAAGTTAATTTTTTTATCAACCATAAAAATCACCAGATCCCTTAGAGTTAACCAATTACCCCATCCAATATGTCAAACTTTATGCATACCATTCATAAGTGGGGATGTACTCATTGCATAAGATGAAGATTCAATTTTAGAAAACCAATTAAATAGTGGAATATTTGTTATTTTTCTATAATTTACTTCACTCTACTATTGTTACCTACAACTTTGGATATTAGAGGATTTTATGAGGATTGAATTTATTTTGGCATGACAGTATTATCTATGGGTAGTTGTTGTTGATTAATGATCAACTTCTCAATTTCAAGTCAAGTTAATGATTTGACCAACTATAACAATCTCAATATCCCTTAGAGTTAAGCAATTACCCCATCCAAGATATGAAACTTAAGGCATTCCACTAATAAGTGAGGATGCACTCATTGCATAATATGAAAAATCTCTATACAAATAATCTGCCCCAAGCTTCCCTCATCTCATGATTTTAGGCTTCCTCCTTTTTCTATAACCATATAATCCCATAGACTAATCTTATATGCATTATCAGGACTCTCTAAACTTGCATTCTTCAAATCCTTATCTAAATATCTATTTTAAATATTTCAATATTACATCTTTCATACTATGTATATAAATTATATTTAATAAATGGTTCTACATGTTTCAATTGGAATTTAGTGCAGTGTTTATGTGCTACTTTCTATATTTGTATTTATATCTCTCATAAAGCTATTTTCTTATATGCTTCAACACAATATTGATGTGGCTAGGATTTGGTGCAATGTTGAATTAGTTGGATTACCTACAAGAGGAAATTCTAAGTTCATAATTTCATATAAGATTATATGACAATGACACATTTTATTTTAAATGCAAAAAGAACATTTTAGTTTTAGCATGCATAACACTTTTTAGTTCTAATTATTTCTATGTCTCCAAGGTAGTAGTTTTTACTTTGGCAAAAAATAAATTTCAAGTTTAACATACATAACATTTTTCAGCTCCAATTATCTATGTGATTCCAATTTGCTTAAATAACAATGATTCATAGTATCTTCCATAATTTATAGTGTAAAACAATAATACTTCCAATGTAAAGCTTATAATCATTTAGCAAAACTACACACACACACACACACACACACACACACACACACACACACACACACACACACACACACACACACACACACACACACACACACACACACACACACACACACACACACATACATAGATATACATACATATACATACATACATACATACACACACACAGATATATATATATATATATATATATATATATATATATATATACACACACACACATACATACATATATATACATACATATACATACATGTATGTGTGTGTGTGTGTGTGTGTGTGTGTGTGTGTGTGTGTGTGTGTGTGTGTGTGTGTGTGTGTGTGTCTATATATATATATATATATATATATATATATATATATATATATATATATATATAAGGTGCGGGTACCAATCATGAACACATCAGGGGGTCAAGGTCTTCCCTAGTTGATTGATGTGGAAACTAGTCCAAAACTGTAATGATGTCCAAAACTCTAAAAACCAAATCAACCAAGAAGAGACATAAACCAGGGAGGCAAAATAACCTAGGCTGAAAGTGGTCCCAATGGAGGGAATCTAGTTATGACTAAGAAAGTTCACTCCTTATTTTGTCAATAAGAACATGATTCAGGATATTGAAAGGAGGGGTTAGGTTCCCTCTAAGTAATTAGATGATGAATTCCCTTGATACTCCCAAATTGGCCATAATATCTATGTAACTATTTCCTTCACTAAAAATGTGGCTTAGGAAAAATTCTTATAAGCATTCAAGAGCATCCTAGCATCATAGATTTCTAATTTGATAGTCTACAAAGTTATAGATACTATCCTTAGGAAATTAATGATATTAAGGAATCACCATCTACTAATAGCTTTTGAATTCATTTTTCAAAATCCACCTTAATCCCCTAGAGAACCGTCCTAGATTCAGAAACATGATTCAATTATTTGCCCATTTTCCCTACATAGGTAGCCACAAATTTTCCTTGGCTATATCTTATAATACCTCCTCCTCTCATAGGCCCCAATTTCCATTTAGAGGCCTCATGAAAATTAAGTTTATACCAAACCTAAAAAGTGGGTGTCCATAAAGTTGAGGCATGTGAGGTGTCTATGCAACTAGGGCCCTTAAGGGTCTTAAGGTCCCAGATCTTTAAGACACTTGATTCCTCACCCTGAAAGGGGTCATATTTCATAGAGGACTTAGAATTATAGTTTTCCTTAATAGTCTTCATGATCTTGTCCTTGGTTATTTTCCACTCTAGTTTTTATTCCTAAAATTTCTATGATTCCCTTCTTTCCATATTCCCCAAAATAAAATGTAGGAGAGAGAGATTCCAAATAAGTTTAAAGGATCTATGATTCTAGGGTGGGGAACACTAAGAGAATAGGTCGCACATGATTTTGGTTTAACCCACTCAATATTGAGTAATTATAGAATTGAGGTCCAAAATAAGGTGGAATATTTACAAGATAGGAACAAGTGATTTACTAATTCCTCTACCTCCAAACAAAGGCAACATATGTTAGGTAATTGCAAGCCCCTAATTTGTTAGGAAAATAAACATCCTACATGTGAAATTAAATTAAATTTATAAATAAAGCTATAGAAAACATATAATAGGAGAGACAAACCATTACATAAGATATACATGGAAACTTGTTAAACCAGTTAGAAAAAAAACCATGGGGCAAAGGCAACATCTAGACTTCATATTTCCATTATCAACTTTGTTCTACAATAAATCCTCTTAGAAACTCGTTTCTAGTGCTTATAAGAATTTAATTGAACCAAGATTGTAACCAAACCTTATAGGCTCCAACCTCCAAACCATTACATGCAAATCCATCATGATGCTAACACCATAGCATCTAAAGTGAGATCTAACACTTCAACCCCCATATCCATGAGATAAGCTAACAAGCCTCTAATATCCAACTAGGTAATCCAAAATAACATAGCCTTTCAAAATCTAACCTCTGACCTTAAGGATTTACATGCTTCGACAAGCTAGGTGCGCCATGCTCTCATCTAAGGCTTACAAGATCTAACCACCTAAGCATGAATGATGCTTACAAACCAAGAATCTAGGTGAGATAAGATTATAATCATTACAAGATCTAACCTCATACAACATGAAATACCAAGGATTGCATGGATCCTTAATGATAATCCTTAAGTATTACAAAATGGATTACTAAACACAAAGGAGAAAATAATACTTTATAGCATTTTACAACAATGCATTAAATAAGAGAGAGAGAGGGAGAGATAACTTCATGGCTTCTCCAAAACTTCATCACATTTGAGTGGGTGTCATTTGATCTTAGTGGTGGTGGTCATCATGTGCCAAAATTCATAAAAAATGACCCTACACTTAGACAAGATCCAAGACCACCTTCACATGGCTCAAAAACTTGCTTCCCACTTCCATAAGTGATTCTAAACACTCAATACTATTATTCATATCTTGATATCCAAGGGTCAACAAAGTAGATTCATACCTTAGACAAGATCCAAGCCTCCCGATGTGACTCCAATAATTACATCCCACTCATAAATGTGAGGTCAATCTATAATAGTGTATTTTTATCTTCATCCTCACATGTGATCAGAAGAGTCCAAAAGGCATTGAAATCACCTTTTAAGCTTCTCTACACATGTGAATCATGGGTCCCCTTACAAATTATACCCATGGATGACTCTTTGTCTTTTACATGAAATAAAATCTAGGTAAAAAGGATTTAGGGTTGTCTTTATATCACCCAAACCATATGTATTTTTGGGAGAGCCTAGACAACTTCCTTTTTATGTCTTGGACAAAGGCACAATTACAATGAAAAAGTATTTTTTGTCACTTTAGTTCCCTATAGGGGATGGGGGAGAGAATACATGTGAAATAATTTTTCTCAAAAAATATAAAAATCAAGGGAGAGATGAATTACATAAAACAAATTTCAATAAATTTGAAATTTAGTAAGTGAAAGTTGAGTTTTATAACACCAAATTAAAGTGTGAAGAGAAGTTCTTCCCCCCTTGGCCTTAGTTTTCAAAAACATTGAAAAAAATGCACAAAACATTGAAATATACCATGTAATTTTCCTTTTAAACACCAAAGAGAAGGTTCCTAATTCTTTTTAGATACCAAATAAAATGTTAAAAATACTTAATTATGCTCAAATAAACACTTTTTCTCATAGGTATTGTAAGAATAAATAGGGATTCATGTTTAGCTTTGAAGCATATTTTCAAATTAAATAAGGAAATTTAGATTTGTTGCTCTCACATATATGTTTTTTTAGAACATAATGACCGATGTCAATCCCTATTGACTAATGCTAGTTGCTACAAGACTGATGCCAGTTGTAGAACCAATCATTTTCAGTTGAAACCAATCGATAATGGTCACTTGTGAACTAGAAGGAAAAAAAATTGTACTCATAAATACTTGTTAGCTCACTTGTTAGGATAAAAAAATCCAAAAGAAAACTTTTTAGATCAATAAAATATTTAGACTAGAGATTTATAAAATTTTATTTCATAGAAACAAACTTGAATAAGGCTATAAGATTGAAATTATTAGTCATATTTTCCCTTGGAACCTAACCAATGTCAATTGGTCTTGACCGATGTTGATCACCTAGAACTGACATCGATCACTCTGTCACCTGTGTGTGCACAAAAAATGTTAAAAACATAATAAAATATGGATAAAAAATATTGTTAAAGGAACTTTTAGTGATTTAAATGTAAATCTATGATGACCAAGATGTCTTCCTTGCTTTAATGTATGTTCTTATCCCATCGGGTGTGCCAAAATGTATTGTTGGATTACAAATATGATTATTTCAAAGATTAGTGATGAAAAACACAAAATAATGCATAAGAACTAACAATCTAGGCTAACCTATTTAATGGGGGTTTACAAATGATAATAATAAGCAAATGAAAGAAAGCACATATACCTATTACCTTCTAAAGTGATTCCACCATACAAAAGCGATTTCAAACATGTTTTTCCCCTTGATTTGGTGTTTTTATCTTTGTTAAAAATCAATTGCAGTCTCCTCCATTATCTCAAGCTCACCATGCATAATCTAGGCTCAAGATAAGAAATAAAATCTATGTTTATCAAATGAATCTATCCTATTTCAAATAAAGCATGATAATGAAACTACACAAATGGTTTGTAGAGAGAATCCTCTATTATAAAATGACATAATTTAAGATTAAAAATGATGTTATATACTCTTCTATTTATAGATTTTTCAGATGGGCCAAGATTAACCATGACCATCCATCTCAAGATTGAGATGTGTGGCCATCAATTAATCTAATATTGCATAATAAATCCATACATATCCTCATAAATATTTGGAAGGAAGAGGCATTAATGAGGCATGAGTGCTCCATGGAATTCTTACTTAAGCTCATAATTTGGTTTAATTTTCCTAAGCAAGATTAATTAATTTTAGTGCAATTCTTTGGAAATTATTGTACACTTAGTCAAAATGGTTAGAAAGTCATATTACTGGGTTGTAATTTGACTTGATAAGAACTTGAATACAATGTTAGATGCATACATACCTATCCCATTTAGGATGTTGCCAACACAAAATAACAAAGTTACATGATGTATACTAATGAATTAGAAGAAAAGAGTGATTTAGAGCACCAAAATATGAAATTGCCACTTTGACTCAAAATTATTTAAAAAAAGTTATGAATCACATAAAATGCATTATGCCATTTAGGGATACAATGGCCTAAATCGGCACTTGTATATGACAATATTCAACCATTTAGCGCGTTTAAGTGATTTTGGTGTTTAAGTGAATTTGTCTTAAATTATGCATTTGAGTTTAATTCGAGTAAGATTGACAATTTTAACAAAACTAGTGCTAGGAATTGGACGTCTACACCCATGACCATATATTTTGTTTAAGCTTTAAAAAATGCATTGAAATATCTTTGAAATTGGATAAAGGAGGAATTTTTACTCCAACAAGCCACTTATATATAATACTACATGTAATATAATATGGCCCCCTATTATACGATATCACATAAAATACGTTGTTAATGCTTCTCACCATCATTTTAAAGTGCAAATCAGATGTGGAGCCTTCTTGTAGTATAATAATATAATAGTATATTTAATATTATAATATTATATTGAAATGAAGGGGTAGCTTTGAAAATTATCCTTTACTATAAAAAATGAAGTCTAGGTTGAAGTAAATGAGTGTAATGTGGTTGGTGCACCTCACTCAAAACCCACTACCAATGATCTATTTCACCTTCTATGTTTTGTAATGTGAGTGAGGTGGTGATGGTTAGGGAAAATTATATCCTATAGTGGACCTTGATTTAATGTAATAATAAAATTTTCATGACTTATACCATTCACAAAGGGATATGCAACTTGTAGGGTGGTACATTTTTTGATTCGATGTCTTCTATTGTTAAAGGTTGACAAGAATGACATGAGGTCAATTTGATTAAGATAAGGATCCACATTTGATTGATCCCAAGTATTAGGTATGATTGGTAATTAGTCCTAGGTGTTAATAATCTTGTATGGATTTTAAGGAATCTATTGGATTTACATGACTAACATGAATTAGAAAGGGGTACATAGCTTGCAAGGTGGAAAGCTATTTTATTGCACATTTCCTATTGTAAAGGGTTAACTATAAAAAAATGACATTAATTTGATTGTAAGAAGGCTCCATGTCTGATATGATACTAAAATTGACATTTCAATGCCATTGATATGGATACAAGACATTGAGGTTCAAAAGTCTATGTTTTAACACATGTTCATCTATGATACTGATATATTGACATGAATATATAAATTACAACAAGGCCATACAAGACTTGAAAGTGGGGAATGATTTAAAAGTGAGTTAGGAGATAGTGATGAGGGGAAGTGGCTCTAATACACATGAAAATGTTATTTCTGTGTTGAAGAGACATTAAAAATTGGCATATCAATGTAACAACATTGCATAATGATACATGATAGTTATATCCAATCAAGGTGGTCACATATTTAATTGATTACTTTCTATTTTAAAGGGTAGATGAAGGCATCATGAGATTTGATTTGATTTTGGTAGGGTTCCATCAATTTCTTTATCTTTGTTTGGTGACAGGAATAAAGATATAATTTTTAGGATGACCATAAGCACAACCAATTTTGTGTAGTTGTTTAGATGATGGTTAGAATCTCCACCAAATTATACATGCTCTCTCCAGGCACTATGGTAATCATATCCTCCTCTTTCATATATTTTTCATGAGATGAATAACTAGTTATACACAAATAGAGTTTGTATTTATCACTTTAGTGAATTTTTTTGCCAAAACTATCTTACATAATCTAAATATCATAATCATCTCACTACCAAATAATAAATTATGAATTCTTGATCCACATGAGACTCCACTTGAGTGTGGTAATACCTTGAGGGATCAAATGTGTAGGGAAAATATTGAAATATGAATTAGGTACCCTTGGAAAGTAAACCAAAGTTTTTAAAAGCCAAAAATTTGTGTGGGAATAAGATAAAAGGGTCTGAGAGAGTGAGAAAAGGGATTTTAGGATATGATAGCCTTGCCAACCCATGGGAGTTAGGAATACAAAGGGCCACATTCTCTCCTTTCATTGGTTTTAAGATTTCCCAAATCCTGCCAAGAATGATATGCCACAATTGTACTTCTATATGTTATTTCCTCTCCTTGATCCCAATCCCTGTGCACTTGCATCAACTCACTTAACCCAACATTCATACTAGTTTCACTTGCACTTGCATTAACACTTGGGGGGAGGAATACGTCACGATTGATCCCTCTTCATAGTATTGGTATTTAGGCAAATTTTGTCACAATGGGGTGTTGAGGATGTCCAACCTACCCCACTATCAACACACTTTACTTTCTATACCAACCGAATACCCTAGAAACATGGAGTTTTAGAGTTTTCATATAAATTAAGTCAAATAGGTCATCTACAGAGATATGGAACTTGTGAAAATAGTAATAATCTTGGTAGACCTAGACATAGGTACACCTAGAAGCTTAGAATAGTTATACATAAAAAACACTAGTGCCAAAATAGGGACACTAGTGCCACACAATGTTACTATCCAATTAGGGTTCTATTATCCATAAAGGGTTTTGACACTTGGATCTTGTATATGACATTAAGATCAGACTCTATATTAGTTTACATCCTCCATATCTCCCATTTCAATAAATTGACATCTAAGTACTTATTTACATTATTTATTGTTATTTTTATAAAGTTCAAAACTGATTCAATTATATTACAAATCATTAGATATATTTATTACACATTTCCCCCCTAATTTACTATAATCATAACTTTAATAATGTATTATTTAAATCTAATAAGTCCTAAATAGTTAGATCATTTGGTGAACACAACGTACTTCGAGTACTAGTCAAACCCTAACCCTAGATGTTCTTAGGGTTTGTATCCTTTTGTTTTCTATGTTCAGATATTAGTTCTAAAATATCATATTTGTTTTAGTATTTAATTCTTATAATCTTTCATAGATTATATATCTTTAATGTTTTAAATATATAATGTTTTGCTTTCCTACTCTCCAACCTATAATGGCCAAATTCAACAACTGATTTGATGAAACTGATAAGAGATAATTGTAAGATTTCATTTCCAAACATTAAAATATACAAGATGATGTTATCAATATTGTCCATGAAGAACTTCAAAAATAAAACAATGATAAATATATTATTTCCCTAAATAACAATATTGTTACAACTACTTTGTGAGCAACCTAACTTGTTTAACAACATTTTTTAACTTGTCAAAGTTTATTATAAGGTATACCTCCTATGGTTATTTCCTCATCTCTATATGTAAAATACATTATGCATGAGATTCATTATCTGAAGGATAAGGTGTTACATATTGAGCAGGAAGCTACTAGCCATCACATGCCTTGGATTCTCACATTATTTTACATACAACTTTGCCACATCACATAATGATAACTCATTTTCCATCCATATTCATCAAACCTAGGATTAAATTATTTGATCGTAAGGATGACCCAGATCACTAGCTAAGATTTTTCTACACAACATATTTAGATTACATGTCTAATGACTGGATACTTACCATATTGTTCCCACACAGTCTAAAGCACTATGCCTTATAGTGGTTTTATTATCTTTCAAATTAGTCTATCACTACATTCAATCCATTAGTAGATATGTTTTTATCACACTTTTCAATTAACATTAGTGATAATATCTTATATGCTCAAGTGGCACAACTAAAGGAAAATTACAATGAGCCTATTGTAGAATATGTCTTGCAATATAAAACTACATTAGAAATGATGACTATGCTCATGTAAAATAGAGAGATCCTAGACATATTCAAAAAAATATTACTACCAACATTACATGAACCTATGTTCTTTAAAAAGTTTTCATCATTCATAGATTTATGCCACACAGTGAAATAAAAGGAAGTCAAGATTCTCTCTATGGGAAAATTAAAGTACACAACTGGATTAGAGTCAATTATTAAGAGTTATAGTAAGCTTCCATATAAAGTAAGGTCCATTGAAAATAAGAGGGATAAAAAGGCCAAAATTAACATAATTTAAGAGCCATCCCCTCACTTGGTTTTATCAGCCCCTCCATGGAGAGTTTTCACCAACCTTCTAGAATGACTAACGAGTGTTTCTCAACATCTATTGGAATGTAATATCATAATTCTCCCTTGCATCAAATAAGTTGATATGACACAACATATTACAAATAAATATGATTCCAATGCATCATGTGACTATCATAGAGCACTAGGACATACTGCAAACTGATGCATCACCTTGAAACATAATATACAAGATTTGATAAGGTCTATCATTGTTATGGGCACACCACAAAAGCACCCAATGTTCAATAAATGAAATCTAAAAAAATGAAAATATTATCAATCTTTTTTTCAAACCATACAACTAATAAGGTATGGGGAACTTCAAGTGTTCACTATATGTATCATGCACATCTACCACTATAATCATATCACACTACTACTGAGGATGCACACCCCCTACATACTATCATTGGTGTGTATCATACTAGAATACTAGTTAGACCACTCATCACTTTTTTAGATAAAGATATTTTTGATGATATTTAATATTTATATGCACTATTTGTATGAGCCTACATTGATCATAATCCTATTTAGCGTTATACTATTGATAATGGGTCAAGTGTTAACATGTGCAGTATCACACTTCTAAAACATCTGGGATATTGAAAGCTAGAGATTTCTCCTACCACCATAGTTATTCATGGTTTCAGTGGCCATGTTCAGAGCTCCATTGGGGAAATTGTACTTGTACTATAGGTTGGAATATCACATGTGGCCACTAGATTCTTAGTAGTACCTAGTGAATGCACATTTGACATGTTATTAGATAGGCCATGTATACAATAGCGATAATCCATTACATCCATCATGCATAAATGCCTCAAATATATACATGCCAATCAAGTGATCGTATTTGAGCTTATTTTATATGAGTATGCTTTACCTATCCCAAAAAAATTAACACCACAGTTACTAGTTAAAGCTCTAAGCACATTCGCCATCATTACACCATAGAGTTTAGTGGATCCACTAGTTAAGGTGATGTCTAATTCTATAGTGTTACCACATACATACGCTCCCATGGAGACCATTATTAGAGAGATGCTTGCATCATACATATGTTGAAGATTACAGAGGCCCTCCTTATACCAATTTATTTTGATAAAAGTGTTATTGAGCTCCCAAATTTCTCATCACATTTCACCCATGCCAGCTACATAATTTTCTACTAGATGTGTCCCTAAGACCCTTACAGTTCATAGGACACCCTAGTTATAACCACTTCATAGGTAGTGCCACCTATAGGTGACTTAGTAAAATAATTCATGGGACCTCAATTAAATTTTCAAATAACACACATGATTATTGTTATTTTATTTGATATAGGCCACATTGATAGTGAGTATCCCATGAGAATCATTGGTTAGTATGTTCCTCCCTTCTTATACATACTTTCCTTATTTCTTTATCCTTGTATATAGTTTCATTTTCATGTTACATGTACATAGCTTATATTGATAAAATACAAAAAAAATATATTATGTCAAAACATAAATACATTAAAATATTTACTCATAATACATATATTATAGATTATATGCATTTCCATGTTTATACTTCTTATACTTGACAAGTAATACATATGCTATTTATATTAGTATAGTTAGTTTTTATCATACATACATTGCTTCACTTGTTCTTGTCGAGTGTTTGCATATTCTTACAGGAGATAAGTCCACTACATAGATCCATTTTTCTACTTTCTACCCATTAAAGGTAAATACATAGATACACAAGTTATTCATTTGATACATTTGCCCATTTGGGGGCATCCTTTACATAATTTTGATTATCAGGATACATCTTTATAAACTCTACATCACAGATTTAGATTTTTTATATCTTGACATTGATCATCCTACACCTACTCAAATTTTTTTTATTACTAATACTTTACACTCAACTTATATACATATTAGCTCTTATATAGATTTGTACCACATGTTCATGCATAATTTCATTTCTAGCTTTCCTAGTTTAGACTTGACTTTGTCTGTATGTTTCTTCTATTCAATGGCATTTGAATATAAAAATGCTCTATAGATCTATGCCACTTATTTTCATTATATGTATATTTTGGACATGTTCCTAAATCCCTATTTGTGCTTTATTCATTGTGTATGCAAACCTTTGAACATGTCCCTCCATGTGGCTCTAAGCCAACTTGTTAGCTATTTACATATGTGTACATTTGAACATGTCTTTGTATGTCTTAATTTCTCAGATTTAGTGAAATATGCCCATGTCCCTTGTATTGTAGTCCCTTGGCATACTTTAAATGTCTCATGTGTGTTGTGTATATGCTTTCTTATATATGTCATGGCCATGACACTTATTTCCTACTTTTCACACACTCTAGTTTCAGATGACATGAGGGACCTCATGCATCTTCCCTTGCTACTTGGGTACCGTGATGGACATCATGTCCCATCCCTCTAGGTAGTGACTCAGTTTTTACTCATATTAAAAGTTCATATACATTGTTATATCTATCTTGATATCCTTGTGAATGCTATACCTAAAATACATTCCACATTACAAACTTATGATTAGATTGGATTACATTCTAATGTTATGTATGCAAATTAAATTGGTTTATTACGTAGATATCATATGTGCTTCAGATAACACACATTTTTCATATATTTTTATTTTAAGGAATTTTTTCACACATGTACAACTCTCATAAAAAAGGGGGGAATTCATAGAGGTTTGTCATAAGGATCCAACTATTTGAATGCACTCAGAGTACACTTTTTATCACACATGAATAGAATATAAAAATCAATTTCAAGGAAACCACACATAAAATACTGACATATAAATCAATTTTAGTTGCACAAAAATCAAAACAATTAGATAATAGTGCCCAAATTGGGACATTAGCACCACATAGTGCTACTATCCAAGTTATGGCACTATTCTCTAGTAGCCTCAGTTTTAGAAAATTCTAGATTGGTCAGAAAAGTACAATAGGTATAGTATAGGTTTATGTAGGCTTAGTTACAAATTACCAATTTTGGCTCAATTTATCTCAGATTCATACTAGTTTGCTTAGACAAGGGGAATCATGTGTAGTATGATCATTCCTATTTTAGTTTAGATTCTTAGATACATATTATTACAAATCAATCAAGAATACATATACTTAGATATTAGATTTGGGCACATATAAAAGACACATTATTTCCATATGCTCACTTATACACTAGTTGATTAGATGGAATGATAAAATCCATGTCATTCTCTATTTTGTACACATCAAATAATACATTCCAATTTACACACCAAATTCATGCCTTACTCCATCTATAGTGGTTGGCATTCTTGAGTGGCCTAGAACTGTCTAATATTCTTAAGTGGATGTAATGTCAACATACACATTTTCAATTACAATTACACATATCTAGTTATATCACATAATTTTAGTTCCAAATGCATATAATACACATGGGTTAGCAATAATGGAGTCATAGCCTACTTGAGTTCTACATGAGAGGGTTGGACCCACCATCAGTCTAATCTAAGCGATTTCTAGGTCATGATCCACCAAGTAGGGGTGAAAAATGGAGTCAAAACCAGAATGAGTTATTGAGCCACCCATACATGAGAATTGAGCAAGTCTTTATCTCAATGGAATCTAGTCACTGTTTGATCACAATCTACACACATACATAAATTATCACTAGTTTTATGCATTGGTTTGCATACCTAATGAGGTGTATTTTTTCTTTTCCTCTCTCTTATATTTCTACTCAGTTTTGTATTTTGATTTTAATCTCTTAAGTAAGGATTGATCTACGCACATTTCATTTGGACACACGATGGAGTATGCCTCACATACACAAATCTAGGTTTATAGACATCACCTCTTAGGTAAGTTCAAGTATGCTTCATTTTCCTTTATCCTAGTCATTTTAATTTACTACATTTTTATAATAAAGAGGGGTAAATGTAGTCACTTAAAAATGAGACTTGATTTCTATGAGTATTACTGGAGACCACCCATCACTAGCTTAGACAATGACCTATCTTTAGGCTTATTTAGACACTTACTCATCCTTTGTGTAGGCCACACACATCTCGAAACATCTTTAATGTTGTCATAAACCCTTAATTTAGCATCTAAGCCCCTAGTGCCTCATGTTCTACCACCTGGACATTAACACCATAATTTGGATAGTAGTGTCCCATGGTGCTAATGTCCCAGTTTGGGTATTATTGTCCTTTTCTCTTTTTATTACTAATGGATAACTACTCAAATAAACAACCATCTAGGGTCATCCTAGACTTATTTTAAGACTCGTACAAGCACTATATATATATATATATATATATATATATATATATATATATATATATATATATATATATATATATATATATATATATATATATATATGAATTTATCCCTTTATCCATTAGATGGAAATCAGATACAAATTACACAAACAAACTTAGAACAAGTTGTGAAAAATCAAGGTTATTAATCCCTATTTTGTCTAACTTATACATAAAACCATCGACAACATCCCTAAGATTAAATCAGTCAAGTTTCTAATATCAAGCACATTTAAATCACTCAAGCCAGCATTTATACTATCTTCACTTGCACTTGCATGTGCACTTAGGTGGAGAGAACTAAAATAGTTTTGTTCCCTCTTCAGATTAGTGGTATGTAGGAAACTCTCATTATAGTGGGGTGTTGAGGATGTCCAACCTACCCCACTAAAAACATATTTTATTAATTGTGCCAATTGGATGCCCTAACAACATGGACATTTAGGTTTTGCATATAAACTCAGTCAAAATAATTCATCTACACAAATCCATAACTTGTGCGCACATGAAAAATCTTGATGGACCCAAAATAGGGACACTAGTGCCACATGGCACTACTATCTGGGAAGGGTTTTGACACTTGGATCCGACCCGTGACACTTAGATCAACCTCTATCTCAGTTTGTAACTTCCAGATCTCACATTTTAGTGAATTTATAGTGAAGTACTTGTTTACATTATTTATTTCTATTTTTAGAAATGTTAAACTAAGTCCATTATGCTACAAATCAATGGCTATATTTATTGTATTTTTATACCCTGATTTATTCTACTCAAAAATTTAGCAACCTAAGATTTACATCTACTAAGTCCTAAAAACTTAGATCACCTTCTTTAGTTCCTCTAAGACCGCTTTTATGTTTCTCAGATCCTCGTTCCACTTGATAAGTGTCATAATCTGATTTATTGATGGCTTTGACTAACTTGCCAACCTATATCCACTTGGTTCTAAGTGTAATCATTCCCCGAGGGTCTAATTTCCCTACCAGCCCATGAGGGGTTAGGTTTGCCAGGGGCCATGTGCTTGCCTTTCCTTGGTTTCGATCATTCCCAGGGCCTACCAAAATTGGCAGGCTGAGAGTATGCTCTTCCATGTGCCTTCCTCTCATTAATCCTGGGACATTGCACTGTGCCACACCAAGAGAGGTTAGGAGAGTCTAAACTTGACAAAGACTTAGGTCTTCATGTCTTTTACTTGATCAGGGTGAGTGTTTATCAATGAGGCAATAACTGCTTGTGACCTCGAGTGCATAATGAATTCATTTTTAGCAAATAAATTATGAATGCTTGAGCCATACTAAACTCCATTGAGCTTGGGAAAGCCTTGATGGCTGATACATGATAATAAAATATTGAATGTGTAGTAGGGGCCTCGATGATGTAAGCTAAAGGCTTTAATAGCCAAAAATGAGTGCAGGAATGAAAAAAAAGGTCCAGGAGAGTGAGAAAAGGGTGCGATTGAAGTGAGTTCCAAATATTTTACACAGTGCATGCCACATAAGTGGATAAAAGGGCATCATTGTTCATACAATATGAATGTCATGGTAGAAGAGTCCCTAGTTGAGATAATATGTGAACGATATGTGATCGGTCCTAATTGGCAGTGTTGATCGGTGAATAAAATTCTCAAGTACTACATGGTATCCACATCGTAGACTTAAAAAGAAAACACCTAAACAAACAAAATACTATAAAAATGAAAATAAATAACTACTAAATTCCTTCCAACATTCTTACACCTTAGAGATAACTACTAATCTTTAAATAAGGAAAGACCAATAATCATTCATGTTTCTAATATTCCACCCAAATTTTTCCCTTGTTGTAAAAAGATATTTACTTAAGCTGTTAACAACCCTAACCAAATAAAATCAAACATTTCGACACGGCAATTTGACGTTTAAATTTTACGCATGGAATCCAACACACCAAGTGATCTTGCTCGAACATTTCTTACGAAAAACTTCCAAGAGCAAACAAAAAGTAGAGGACTGGTCATGCGGGGATAGGTACCGCATCTTGTTATTCTCTCCCACCCATCTTTGGGTGCCTTCATGAGCCACTGCGAGTTGAATTCTATGCTTGAAAGTGCAACTCTGGGAGTGCCGTTGATCATGTGGCTAATGTATGCCGATCAACACTTCAATTCAAAACTATCAGTGAAATTGGGAATTGGAATCCAAGTGTGCGAGCATAGAAATGGAATTCTGAGAAGCAAAGAGTGAAGGATAGTGTAGCACTTGTTTGCAATAACGAGGAGGGGGAAAACATGAAAATAAATGCAGAAAACTTGAAGGAGATGGCAAAACAAACTATTGCATATGGAGGATCCTCAAACACAAATTTACTAGATTTTGTGAATGACTTTCATAAGTTGCAGATGGCAAGGAAAACTGGTGTATGTGGAGGATCCTCCAATCTTGAATCACAAGATGACTTTGTGAGCATCTCTCGAAATATCAAAACTTTCTTCCCAACTATCCAAACAATTTAGGGACGTAGGTTTTATTCTTCTTTCGTGAGCACTCATTTTATTTATTCTCTTCCTAGAGAGATCTTGAACATAATACCAAAAAGAAATTAAGCACATAATCTGAGAAAAAAATATATTTTTCATATAAAGTTTGAACACTCAAACATGAAAGCACTCCAACATTGAAGGAGCTGTTTTTAATTTTGGAAAATGATTAAGTCCATGAGCAATTCATGGTGGCGTTCCTTATTTTATGGCCATTATCAATTCATGGCGGCGCTTTAAATGAATTTGAGAGTTCAAATTTGTGATGTTTACGAATACATCAAATTACTATAAACACATTCTCAATTATGTAGTTGTAAGATGTTTTAACTTAATATATTATCTCAACATTAATTTCGATCTACCAATGTTTTAGAGACTTAAACACCATTTAAAAAGTAGTTAGTATCACATACCATGTTTTGTCTGCAACATCTTTTTCTAAGAAAGAATTACTATGTTATTTGTCTACTACATTTCTAAAAATAACCTTTCAAACAATCTAATATAATTCATTATCAAAATGAATGATAAAATAATAAAAGTATTAAATTCAAAATAAAATTATATTATTAAATATTTTTTAATTTAATTTATATAATAAAAATAAATGAAAGTATAATAAAAATATTATGTAAAGTAATTTAATGAGAAGAATTAAATTTTGTTATTTTTTAGATAATGATTACTAAGGGAAGGGGAAGAAAAAAAATATACGATACATAATATCTTATCAAAACACTTCCAAAAGAAATATATTGAGGAGAAATAGAAAAAGGCCATAAAGCCAAAAAAGCCACTAGATGATTGTACATGCCCAAAAATTTTATGGTTAGATATTTTTATGATATCAAATGATGACATAATGAACTCCATAAACAATAATGTGCTCAATCCTAGTTTTCTATTTACTTTTCCTTTTCTTTTTGTTCTCTAGACCTTTTCCAAGTGTCAAACTACAACCTTATAAACCTAATATTTTTGAAGTGCAATACAACATTGTCTCAACCACCATAGTAGTTATGAAAATACCACCCACATATAGTGGTGGTTTCTCTATTGGTACATGCACTTCTAATTTTACAATCAAAATATACATTTTCGTTCATTTTACATATTTGAACCTTTATTTTTATTTCTAAATTTATATAACTAATTGACTGAATATTCAGTTCACTTAAAACCCTTCTCAAACTAATTTTAACCAACTCCATGTCAACCTCAGTAATCTCTCAACCATAACTTGTTAACTCTCACATATAACAACCATGATTTTTATACAAATAATTCTCTTTACCATGAAATTAATATTAAAAAAAAATCATATATAATTGACTATTTATATTGTGGGTAAGTTATAATCTATCTTCTATAGCTTTATTGAAGAATCAAACTAATTCTTACAACTACCTTCTAATTACTATAGAAAATAAGAGGAGGTGGCTCACAGACTTATAGCACATTACTCAAACTAATTCTTGCAACTACCTTCTAATTATTATAGAAAATTAGAGGAGGTGGCTCACAAATTTATAGCACATTACTCTACTTTTTGTGAGAATCAACCATAGATAAAGTATATTATTACTTCATTTTTTTTCACTTTCATTCATTTTTATTTTGCATCCCTCTTTCAAGAAAATAACCAAGTCATCACTGAACAAATATTTAATGAGATAACATCTTGAGGATCTATATATTTTAAATATAGTTATTTCTTCTTCTAGTTTGTCCTCTACTTCAATCACATGGGGCATTTTTTATTTTTCTTTATTTTTACTTTTTTTTCTAAAATTAGTTTCGATTTTTTTGAATAATTTTTCTTTTATATCAAAAAAATAAAAATAAAAATAATAAAAAAATTATTTTTTACACTTTTTTATAATTTAAATCATTTAGTTTTCATAGGAATTCACTTGCATACATAAAATCCAATATCATGTAATTTTGCATCTTAATTTTAATAATAAAAAAATCAATGATTTTATTTCCAACAATTTATATTCTCTCATTTTATTTATAAATTCACATATACATGTAAAAAAGTTAGTTACCACTTCACATTCATCTGCATAACACTTCAGGGAAATCCAAAAATATAAAATTGCGTTAACAACGATATCTTTAAATTTATGCATAAATTGGAAAAATAAAATAATAAGTTGCTTGATAAAGATTTGTATTTGGATGTTAGATTTGATAAAAATAAATCATTTATAATTTTTTTTTCTGGATTCAACTTCCAATATACACATTTAGATTACATAAATATAATATAAAAAATCACATCTCAATATTTAAACATGCATATTAAAGCATAGATTATTTATTCATCATTATTTGAATTCAATAAAATTAGGAATATAATGTGCCTTTTCAATGATACAATTAAATTTTTGCATAATTATAAACTTAGAAAATAAACATTCAAATAGTTTACTTTTAGCTTTCAATTTGTCATCAGTTGCATAGCATCTCTTAAAAAAAGAACAAAATGAAGTTTGTTTTCTTTGTTTTCATAATAATTTTTTCATCAATAGTTGTAGTTTGTTAAATTACTTTTCAAACATTAGTTTGAAATAAAATATAAAATCCAATTTATCTATCAAAACACTAAAACTAAAATCTAAAAACACTACACACACACACAACCTTTAAAAAAACTAAATACAAGTAAAACACGTTTCCCAAGCAACATTGCATGAAACTCATTGAAAAATCACACTTGCACATAGTAGGACATTTCCTTGAGTAATTTATCCATCCTTGACACATAACATTCAATGTGATCTATAATTTATGATCCAAAGGTGAGTTTTCCACTTAACACCATTGATCAATTCAATCATTATCCAAATAAATATATTGGATGAATAAACTCTACTATTTGAAGTGAAATTAGCTATTCAAATTCATTTTTTAGACCATCAAGAAAGAAAAATTAAATTTTTATTTTAATATTCATCCTCAGGTCTAGATTTATATAGGCTCATTAACTTTGCCCAAGGTGATGCCTATGAAATTCCATCCTAATAGAATTTATCACATCCCTTGAGTTATCTAGCCTAACTTCAACTCATTCAAGGAATGCAACATAAATCAAGAGCTTCATTATTTGGTTCTTTTAAAACCAAGTTAGTCTCTAGATCTTATTTATCCTTAGTTGTTTTTACCCAAATGAGCATTAGGGTATAACTAAGTTATATTAGTATAGATAGATTAATCCCATACGACAAGTAGCCTATAATCCCCTACAAGATTTAAACAAAACCAATCAATTCATTTAGTTTTAAATGAGATCATAATAAGTAACCAAACTAGTAAATAACATCTCCACATCACTATTTTCATCTCTCTTTACCAGACCTCAAGAGGTTGAGAATGTAAGAAACTATCATCACTTTTTGTGCATATGAATCTAGTGAACCTAACATGAAAAGTTTGTCCTTCTATTTTTGTCATTTTCTTTCTTTTCTTTCATCCAATTATTTCCTCTTCCACTTAATATTTGGGTGTTTATAAAATACCTGAATACTTTTGGGGAGAAATTTATGAGGCCTTTAGACCTTGCCGCTTTTAGAAGAAGTGTTGAAGGCTAATAAAGCTTACTTATTTATTTGGACTAACAAAGTTAGAGAGATGAAATTATATCTCCATCTTAAAATTCTTATACAGTCACATCACAAACCATGTTTTTTGTGGCAATCAAATATTTATACAATTCCTTGAAGATTACTAATAACTACTATGAATCATACAAAATGATCTTAATTGGAAAA
>JARHVA010000494.1:3387500-3552500 GCA_037957365.1 Torreya grandis
ACCCTTATCTATATAATATATAATATAGTTTGGCATATTTTTCATGTTGATATTATTTTTGAAATTTGGAAAGCTAGAAATTATGCTTATTTTAATCATGAGGAAATGGAATGTAGTTTTTATGTTACTAAAAAAATTAATGTCATATCTAATGTTACTCTCCAAATTCAAATATATAATGATAAATTTCACTTTGACCTTAACCACCTCTATCATTTTATTGATCATTGGTGGAATGCACTGTGTGCAGTCAAGGAAGAACATCCAAACCTACCCCACCTATAGTCTCCTCCTCATGGGCAAAGGCATGACTTGAAACCATAGCATTATAGGAATAAATATGTGAGCTTATCTCCTCATTTATCATCACATAAATGTTTGTAACCATGGTGTGATTAGCGTCATGTCTCTTCTGGAGGTAGAGGTGATGGAAGGGATTGGGTGCCTTCCTTATAAGATAAGTATGTATGACTGACTCTTGTTATTTTCCCTACTAGATAAAATGAATATTATCATTATTATTAGAAAAATTATGGATGAGATCCACTACCTATATATGAAAAAACCTTGGCTTAGTCCTTCTTGTGTTATAGTAATTAATATTTCTGGCATGCATATTGATCTTCTAGACCAAATGAAGTCTTTATTAGGAAATAGGCAGGTGATATGAAATAATTTAATAATATAATACACCATAAATTTTGATATATTATTATTGAATATTCCATATACTCCAATTAGCTTTGAAATAGAATTTTCCCTTGAATTTTGAATGTACACATAGAAAATCATTCTAATCTCTAATCATAATAAAACTTAGAAATCATTAAGAATTGTATTACGTAGCCATCAATAAAAGTAATTAAAAATAATCACAAATTTTGAATCTAAATATATTTATTAGCTGTGATCATAAATAAAGGTGTGTACATGGATTTTTTATAATTCCACCTTTACCTTAAGTTATGCTATTCAACATAATCCTTCCACATCAATTTAAATTATTAGTCGATAGTGGAGGACAAAAATTGGTATTAGAAGAGAAGCTGGTAGGATTGGACTCATTGATATTAAAATCTAAGGGCTTGTTCTCAGTGTTAAATGGATCATCATTAACATGGAAGGTGATGAGGCTTTGAAAATTTTATTGAGGCTTTGCATCTATCAAGGTTTGTCTCTTTGTAGAAAGGGCCTAACAAGTGATTGGTTTGGACACCATTCTCATTACTAATGTGACGGTTAAGATAGGGGGTAATTTTATCATGAAAATTATTTATAAGGCCTAGGAAAATCATAAACTTCACCTCATTTGGGTGGGGTAAGGGTTTAGAAATGACATTTCTTTAAATTCTCAATCTTTGTGGTGGTCTCCAACATTGAATATCCATAATGTCTTCTTTTCCATGGTCCCTTCAATTAAAATCTTAAGATTGTTTTAAAAAATGATTATAGGGTTTTAATCTCTCCAAAATTCCTTTTGTAAAACACTAGAGCAAGTTCTTTCTAAACCTAACCTCATAGGAAGTGGCCTTATTGATAAATAAAGCAACATGTACTCTAAAATTTCAATCTTTGAGATTCTAAATCAATCCACTATATATGATGATATGATATATGAGTAATTATTTGATACATGTGTACAAACTACTACAAAATAAGCTATTTTTATAGATATTATGCATGATAGAACCTACACAAAATAAGGATGCTACATACTTAAAATCTATAAAATAGACCAAGAATAATGTTTTTATAGAAAATAAGGATTTACCATACCTACATAATAATGGAGGTAGTCTCCCTACGCACATGCATTCTGATATGGGTGCCTAGATTACAAGGGAACACATAAAATAGACCGATGCTCTATTATAAAATCCTAATTGACTTGTCTTATACAATGCACCATGGATGTAATTTAAACACTTACATGAATATCCTTCTTCATTACACATGTGTTTTTAAGATTTTTATCTTATATATCTCCCTCATCCTATGGAGGTTGATATGAGTAGAAATCTACCCAAAGGGTATGACACCAATGCTTATTGTGACTATCACCAAGGCCTTGGGTATTCTATAAACATTTCTTTTATGTTAAATCATAAAATCCAAGCCCTCATGTATGAAAAAATATTAAATTTGATGATCCTCTAAATTAATCAAGTTCATAACATAATGATCACTAGAAACTAAAAACATTTAACAATCCTTTGCAATATCATTCAAAAAAGGAACCAGAAGTACAAATAACAAACAATGCAAAACAAAGATTTCAAATTAAATTAAATTAGAAAAATCCATGCCAATAAAGTTTATCAATTGCGTTATTCATGGGAGATACTTTTTTTTTCATAACTATGTTGATCCTACACAAATAAAAACTACTTGTAATGTAAGTTGTTTGCAAAATGTTGTCTTTGATGTAAAAGACTTAAAACAAGTCTATTCAAAATCCTCCTTTAGAAACATAAGAATACTAATTACTTTTGGACTTAAAGTAATTCAAACAAGGGATTGGGTTATGCCTACGACATCTCCATATGCATTTATAGTGGTAACTCTTTGGCTATACCAAATCAAAATAAACATTGACCAAAATGAGCAATGTATTTCTTTTCTCATGAGGGAAAATTGATCCATTTTTTAAATTATAATATTGACTCTTATATAGAACATGTAAAACATGAGGAGGAACATACTATGTGTCACTTACACTTATTTAATCATGATTCAAATAATGTAAAAGATACAACTAAAGGTTATAAGGTCCAACAAATTATAAAAATATTTAAAAAATAAAATAAAATAAAAAATACAAAAATATGTTCAACATTTGCATATCCTATTAGCTCTTTGGCATGTATGTTTTTGGTTCCATGTTTTTATATGACATATAATTATTTTGTATACACACATGTTTCACACATATTTGGAGTGTGATACAAACATACATAGATACATCATCTATGTTATTTTAGATGTTGGTCTTTCCCTCTACTCACATCATTAGGACATTAGGGGAATCCACCTATTTGTTCATGATACATCCAAGTTATATCATTTTATGGTCACATTACATTATAATGTTTCATCTCCTATATGTACTTACACATGCCTTTATCCATGGTTATATATTTCATCGTGTACTTAGTATGCTATGTACTTTAGTTTTTTTTAACACATATATCTAGGGACTAGAATTTTATGTACTTAAAAATTAATAAATTAGGAAATAGAATAAATTAAATGATGCTTTGAGTGGGATAGTGGAATTATGAACTATTATGTTGAGTGAAGTAGTTGGATTTGCATTTGTTAAGGAATTATATGATACTAATTTAGATTTGGTAAGATATTTTTGTAATTAAATAACATATTAATGGGTAATACAAATAGTATTTATGGTATGGAACTTATACATTATGGTTATATATTCAAGGAAAAATAATCATGTATTCCATCTAGGTCTCTAAGATACAATACTACAAGAGATTTCCATAATGGTGGTTTAGATGGACATTATGGTAAGTCTAAGACAATAACTTCATTAGAGGAGAAGTATTTTCGGCCAAATATGAAGATATATTTATAAATATATATTTTAAGATGCATGATATGTTAGATAGATAATGGGCAAGCATAAAATACATGGTTGTACATTCCATTACCAATTCCAAGAGGACCATGGAAAATATCGAGTATGGACATTGTGTAGGGGTTTTCAAGCACACAAAGATGTAATGATTCAATTTTTTGTTGTTTTAGACATGATTTATAGGATGTTTTATTTTATTTCATGTAATAAAAATAATGATGCCAGCATAGCAGTATAACTATTATTCAAGGATGTTCTGAGATTTTATGGTGTTCCAAAAAACCATTGTTTCAAATACACACACAAAATTTCAAAGTCATGTTTGGAGGAATCTATGGAATATTTTTTGAATTAAGCTACACTTTAGTACTTCATACAACCAAAAAATATATAGACAAAATAAATTAGTAAACATTAATTGATAAATTTCTTGAGATGCATAGTTATAAAGAAGCCCAAATAATGGGACTTTATTTTACCACATGTTGAGTTTGCATATAATAGCTTAGTGAATAGATCAATAAGAAAATAACCATTTTAGATTATTTATGGTATAAATCCTATAGATATTTTATATTTGATACAATTACTAATTTCATAATGAGTTAGTGATGATGCAAAAGCATTTGTAGAGCACATACAATAGTTTCAAGAAGAGGTAAGAAGAAAGATATAAAAAATGAATGAAAAATAAAAATTAGAAGTACATGTAACAAGATTATGAAAGTTATTTGAATAAGGATATTTGATGATGGTGTGTTTGAGAAAATAAATATTTTACAAAGAAACATAGAACAAGTTGAATTACAAGAAAATTGGTCAATGTGGAATTATGAATAAAGTCAATAATAATGCTTATAAAGTGAGTTCAATATATATATATATATATATATATATATATATATATATATATAGTTTAATGTTTTATATTTATATTATTTTCATAGAGAATATCTTGAAGGGGAATAATATGAAGAATTAGACTGGAAGCAAAAAAGTACTAAGGAAGAAGAAATAAAAGATAGTGTAGATTATGGATAGGAAGACACTAAATAGAAGATAAGGAATTTATAATAGGTATTTGGTATAGTGGAAAGGAATAAAATGAGAAGACAACATTTGGAATTTATAATGGGAAGTAAAACAAATGACAAGAATAAAATTTAGGAGTATATTCTGGACAACTCACAAGAGATGAGTTATTTTCAACTAGAAGAGAATGACGCAAAGGACTATCTTCTGAAGCCCATAGCTTTTGATTTGTAATTCCATTTGACCCCTCATTCACGCTAAAATCAAGATATCAAATTTTAATTCAAATGTAGTTAGATATATCCTTTTGGATACATTTTATATCTTATTTGAGGCCATATGTGACCATAAAAGGGATTGAAAATGCATTTTTATATATGTTTTTGAGATATTTCTATTTTAAAAAATAGATTATGTTTGTAACTAGGCATGATCATGAGTTAGAAAATTTCCATTAGATTAATTTTATATGTGGAGACTTTTAGGCCCATCCAATCTTGTATGGAAAACTTAGTAGATATAGGAGTTGAAAATTTTCTTTGAAGATGAAAGTTATTAAAAATAACAATTCCTAAAAATAACATGGGTAAGATAGATGTAGATAAATTTTGATTTATTTATTTAAATTAATTATTAATGTCAACTTTAATTTGAATTTTATGTTTATTTAAATAATCCTATGTAATTATTTATTTATTCAATTATGTGAATCATTAGAGAAGATCACATTCATCCAATTTATGAGTTTTGTGTTTATTGATATTTTGGTTAGCTCATATTTCTTTTAATAATTTTTAGTGAAGCCACCATATAAAGGATCCAAAATAGTACATTATGACACATCCCACACCTAAAACACTAAGATTACCTCAAGTAGCACCATCAAGGTTTAACTTGAAAAACCCTGTAAGAGGGGGAGTCCAAACTATAAGCTTTCACTTAGGTGAGGGAACCTTAGACACACTTGACCCATTAATGTGTAAAAAAATTAAATAATTATTATTTTTAAAAAATGAAAATAATATTTATTTTAATTTATTATTGAAAATAGTTTTAAAAATAATATTATATAAATAGTAATAAATAATCATTGAATAATATTAATTATTAATAAAATAAATATTTTTTAATTCACTGATTACTTAATTAAAATAATTATTGATTATTAATATATAAAATAAACTAATAATAATTCACTATTAATTATTATAAATAAATAAAATAATGCTAATGATTAACACTAAATTGGATATGGGGCTATCCTACACTTGGTGTTAATAATAGAGTTAAGATTATAGAAATGATAATGGATAAGGGTGGTAATCAGATCTACAACATGGTAATTAAATGCTAAACCTAGATATAAGCAAACACTAGCTTTGTTGTGCTAAGTATAGGTTAAATATAGAAACTATAAATATGTTAGATACATAAATGACAAATAAGTGATATATTTTGATTGTTATTATGCTAACATAGTGTTAGATTTTGAATAGGAAAAAAGTAGGATAGAAGGAGATTTTGGATGAGTCGTCATATTTTAGATCTAATGTTTCTAGACCTATAGACACTAACATGTGTCTGAGATTGTTTTATCAACATTATTATTTGGGATTGACACAAGTGTCCTATAAAGAATACCATCTAGAAAAGTATGTCACAACATGGATTTTTATGGGTTTGTCTTTGCCTTTGCTCTAGTGCACTCAGATCTAGGTCATGGATTATCACTCCTCATAAAATTATAAAACCCTCTTTATTCATATTCATCATGAACTAATGGTAAAATAATTTAATAGTCACATTATGTTGACCTAAACCTAAACACCCCTATATTAATGAGTGTTGCTTACATAGTCAATACTTCAAAGAGGGATGCAGATTGATGTAGTTATCCCCTATGTGTTGGATTGTGTCTAAATCATGCAATATTGCAAATAAAGTATAACATTACCTAGGTTTTAACCTTAGAAATCAAACTCTTGGGATACTCCTTTATTAATTCAGACATATAGATGTGTTGTACCTATGATTGGCATCGAAATAGGGAATCTTTATTAAATTGAATATTCTTTGAATGCTCTTTGGTAGGAATACTAAGTATTATTTTCATGTTGGTAGGTAAGGAATGAAGGAGAGTTGATCTTGTATTTATAGCAATGCCTATGAAGTGATAAATTGTGTTAAAAAACTTATGGAAACCATTAAGATACGTTTTATTTTAAAATTTGATGAATTTAGGGCAATAGGCACATGCACTAGGTCAGGGCACTAATGTCAATGCTAGTGTATATTTTGAACATTGGTGTTTCAAGATCAATAAACTAGGTACAAATTTAGAACTTGTAGAGATGGGATATAATTAAATTTAAGTATTCTAGGCAAGATCGAAGTCTTAGGTCATCAACATAACAATATTCAAACTAAGAGATATAGACCAAGTGGCATAAGATAGAGTAGATGTGAGACTTACAAAAGTTGGAAAAGGTCCAAAACTGAGAACAAATAAGATTTGAGTTTACCAAGATGAGTCACTATATAATCAATAAATATCATCTACATTCCCCCTATTTAATATAGAATGAAATTATTAGTTTAAAGGAAATAAATATATATATGGGTGTGTAGAGAACAACTTATCTCTATGTGTGCCCAACATGAGTGATTTTCTAGTGAATAACCTAAAATGAAGAGCATTACATTGTATATAATCAGTATATATAGTCTAGGATTGAAAGTATTTGAAATAAATCTAAATTAAAAGAGCAAGGCTTAGGAGAACACCTATGTGTCAATGTAACTTCCTTGCTTATTAGAAAGTTGATTAGAAAAATATGTATCATTGTAAGGATCTGAGACTAAGATTATGAAAAATACAGATAAATATTTAAATTACATATATTCAAGAATAGATAAAGATATAGAGAGATATATTGGAAGGCACTTTCCCCAAACCTTTGAGTAAAGGTGATTTACCACATAAAAGTTGATAGTATCTAAATTGTTCAATGAAATGATACTTATAACCTAGCGAGGTTGATTGATAAAATCAAGTCCAACATAAAAATTTGGAACTATTTAGTATTTTAATCACCTCAAATAAACCAAAAGAAGAACCAAATACTGCAATAGATTGGCTCAATAATGTCCATAAAAGTTTGTAAGGTATCAATATAAAAATTTATGGGATGTGGTAAAAACTCATAAAAGAGTTTTAGAATATGAAAATTATTTGTATTTTTCAATATCAATCACAAATTACACAAAATATTCACCTTAGATATGTCTCATATTGAAATTTTGTATAAAAAAGGTACCAATGTATAGAATTCTGGTAGAACTTTGAATATGAATCATATGACTCTGTGCTTTAGCCAATTCATAAAATTATGTAAATGTGGAGATAATTATTATAAAGCATAACCTCCACTATATATGGATATATTTGAAAACTTATATAAGTACCAATATGGAGAACATGTTTTCAAAACATGCTCACACTACAATCTAGAGATTTAAAATATTGAATAGATGTGAAAAACATAATTCTAAAGCATACCACCACTAAATTTAAAAATAATGAATGTATGGAAGCCATTATAATATGACATGTCATCATAAATTTGAAAACTAATATAAGTACCATATAGTACATAATTTTACACAAAATATTTCCAAAGCTTGCCTCCACTGAATCTAAAATCTATGATAAATGTGGAGAACATGCCTCTATGATATGCCCCCATTAATATGACCCACGTCGTGTGCCCCAAACCCAAGCCCCCTCCCCCCCTCTCCTTTGAGGTGAGGGAAAGATAGGAAATGGTAGTTACCTCACCTCAAAAGGATAAGATAAATCTATAATATGTGAATGTAACCATGGAGAATATAGAGGAACATGTCTAGGTAGATATAGTATTGAAGCACATAGAATAAATGCCATCATATGAAGGCCTGAGATCCATGATAAGGGTCATTGAAAAATGATTATATTAATAGTACAAGCTCAACAAGCAAACAAGAACACACAAAAGAGTACTAAAAAAAAAGTTCAAATGTAATGGTCCAAGGATACTACAAATAAGGGGAATGTTGAAATGTCGTATAATTGAAAGGACATGCATTAGCCAAATATCCCTAAAAGCAAGGATGTCATGTTCAAATTTACATATAATAAAAAATGACATATGAAAATGTTAATGAAAACATACATAGGCATGATGGATACAAGAAAAATAAAATATTAAAATGCCGCAACAAGGAATTCAATAGTAGGGAAAGACACTCAAGTAAATGCATAAAATAAAGTATAAACAACAAACATAAACATGTCATAATAGTCCGTGGATCAATTGTGTTAGGAAAAAATGTCAATTGTATATCATATCAATTATATTGTGTAAGATTTAATCATGGACAAAGTCATGTGTAAGTACATATGTAAGATAAAACATGATAGTGTACATTGATCATCAAATCATATAACCTATGTGTATGAAGATCAAAGAAGTGGATGCCCCCAATTTTTGCATGACATGAGAGGAGGGATGGACTAAAATTTTAAAATAGGAATGGGTCATGTATTATTTTATGAATCTATCACACTTAATTATAAGTGTGATATGTTTGTAGGAGTAACTAATAATGCAATACATCAACATAAAACTAACACATAGATTCCAAGGAGCTAATAAAACATGTAGGTGCTGAAAGTGTTTTTGGATTTTTCAATGATTTTCATTTTTTTTTTAATTTTGTAATATTTGAAGAGGAAATATCATCCTATGATGTCATCTAATGAATGGTCATATATATCCCCCTAATATGAACCTAGTGTAATAATATTGAGACACTATTAAGAAGAATGTATAGGTTTAATATATATCACAGTAGTATTGGTGATGCTTGGCATATATAAAAAATAGGACTATGTGGTCATGAAGAAGTAATAAGAGTAGGGGATTGTGGAATCCATAGTTGATTTAATTGTGGTTTCATTTGATTAAAAATAGTTGATGTATGTTTGGGTGCTCCAGATACTTAAACATGGTGTTTAATAGATGGGGATTTTGTGGAATCCACTGTATGTCTCTAATGTAATGGTCTCTAAGGTAATAGCTACCAAGTAAAGGGGATTACTTGTTATTTACACTTTTTGTGGTGAATAATCCATAGTAGGCTTGGTAATTAACTATCTCTTAATAATTTGTTATTGTTCAAGAGGATGCTCATCTAGAATTATGTAAACTTTGACTACCCGATTGACATGAATGTATTTAACAAACCCATGTACTGTATAAGGTATTAATTTAAGTGTATGGATCTAAGGTATTCACAATAACATATCAAATATACCCATTTAAGGAATAACTCAAAAGGTTGTAACCACATCTATAGTACCAACCTATAAAGGTAGGTCAATCTCTTCAAGAACATTAAGGGAGGTTCCATCATATTTGTTATAACTAATCTAGTAGAATGATGCAAATTATTTTGAGTATAGCCTAAGTTTCTAAGTAATGTCATGGTAAAAAAATTCTCTCTTACACCATTATCAATCATGACATTATGTATAGGGTATTTATCAAGGTATGCTCAAATGATTAAAGAATGAAGATCAAGGTCATCACTCTTAATTTCATTGTCATGAAAGGTAATAGAGGATATCTAAAATATAAAAGTTATATGACATGTGTAAGTATCAATAATAACATTTGACAAATCCCATTATATAAAGACATTAATCAATTTTTGTAACATTAAACTTATCCTCCTAACTTAGACTCTTGTGAAAAGACTTGAATTTGTAAACAAGATTTTAAGTATGTATTTTGATATAACATCATTTATTTTTCATATTGTTGAAGGGACATTTCTCTATTGTGTTATGCAATATGAGGTTCCTCCTATTCTTGAACAAGCACATGGGGGAATTTATGGTGGCCAGTGTAGTGGGCACGATATAACCCAAAAATTCTTACATATGGGATACTTTTCACCCACTCTTGGAAAAGATGTTATAAAATTTACTAAAAATTGTACTCCTTGCCATCTTCATGATGATCTAATTCATTACCCCTAGCCAAGCTTTAAACTGTTGAATCTCCTTAGCCATTTTCTATGTGGCGACTAGATCTCATAGGCAAACTACCTCAATCACAAGACGTGCATGTCTTTATTATCACCAGTATTGAATACTTCACCAAATAGGTTGTTTTAACCTCAAAAATAAGGATGTAAAATAGTATTGTGCAAAATTTAAAATCAATCACACATTTTCCACACTCTATCATCCAAAATGTAATGACCATGATGAGGCTACAAACAAAATTCTTAATAAAATTATCTAAAAGATAATTCATGAAACAGGCATGGATTGGCACCATAATTTGTATTATGCTTTTTGGGCCTATCACACTAGCATACATGTTGCCACTGGGGCAACATCATTTTCTATAGTCTATGGTTCTGAGTCAGTCTTATTAAAAGTTGACATTCATTATCTCTGTATATCTCTTCATGGTATCATACTCGATGAAGAATTATGTGAAGCTTGACTTCATGCCCTTAATCTCCTTGATGAACATTGTCTTTCTACTTTACAATACAATCACCAAATAAGGCCCATATTTCCAAACAACATAATAAATGTGTTAAATTTTTCACATTTAATATTGGTCATTATGTCCTTAAATTAGACTATACTCATGAACAAGAAGGTAAATACACCCAAAAATGGTGGGGTCCCTATTTAGTCAAAGATATGCTTGGTCTAAGAACCTATCTCCTTAAAACCAATGAATTTGATGTTTTTAAAGAGCCCACCAATGCATAATTCTTCAAGTGTTTTTACAAATATCATTCCCTTATTTTGATGCTTTCTATATGATATCTATCTAATAATTTTTAAAGGTTACGTACATAGCTCCCACCCTATGAAATAGTTCTCTACTTTCAAAAACCTTAGTCCTTCCTTTTGGTCTGTTGGTTTCCATTTGTCTTAGGAGTTACATTGCAAAATTGTGGATAGGACCCAATCTTCCTCATGATATACCATAGTTTTTTTATTTCATAATTTTTAAACATTTTTTGAAACCCCTTGGGTTTTTCTTTTGTGAGTTGTAGTGTAACACCATGGATAGGACTTGGCCTTCCTCATAAATACCATATTTTTCTTATCCCACTTCTTTTTCCAATAATTTTGACACCTTCATAGGTTTTATCTTTTATGAGTTACAGTGTAAGACCATGGATAAGACCTAGATTTCCTCGTAAAATCACCATCTTGTCATTCTTGTCTAGAACATGCTCTACAATGGTTACAAGTTATTGATCTTTGTTTTTAGCTTTCACTTTTCCTTCTTTTTATAGATGGAATTTGCACAACAATCTATGTTGCTATGTTTTCCTCCATTTCCCACATTCTTATAATAATAAGTTACACTTTAATGTCATTAAATCCTTTTTTGGCCTTTTTTTATTTGAAGTAATTAAAATTGTTTCATGTTCCATTCCTCTTGATTTACATTGCTTTCAATTCATATTGGATAAAACAAGGTCAAATTCAAGATAACACTTTTACTTCACCTAAATTTATGCGAATCTTAGACACTATTCTCTCTAAATTCTCTCTCTTAGAAACAAAGTCCCAAGTATTCAAATGAAATCCATCTTTAGCACCCATGTTTAGTTTTTGAAATTTGTATGGGAGAAGAATATAAAAATCATCAATAAATTTAAAATCCAAATCATTTGAAACAAAAGACAATAATATACAAAAGGCAATATCAAAATCTTAAAAGTCAAAGTCACACCAAAAATATGTGTTTACAAGCCATCTCCTATCTCCAATTGAAGCTCAAACTCCATAATTGGCCTCACAATAGAGTCAAGGTCCATTGGGGTGTGGTAGGCCATTAGATTGGAATAGGATAATTCAATAAAATTTATGGTGCTACCTGATTTTTCATGTAAGTACCCAATCTTCATAGTAGATTGATGACTTTATAAAGGATCCTTAGAATTTAGGAACACATTGTGGGAAGGTAAGTCTATTTTAGTTTTCATGCATATAGCCTTCATGGGATGTTCTACATACAACATTTTTTGACCTAAGACTTGTGTGGCTAGGAAAAGTTCTTCAGAGTCCTTAAGGCTGAAAGTCCTCTTGTTTTGACAAACCTAATTTGAGTGTCTTGAATTTGATAAATATTTCCTCTACCTTGTTTTTTTATTCATTCTCACATCCACCCATTTCATTTCCCCCCTTAATAGGGAAATTGTGATTCTAAATCTATTTTAGCTCTTCTATACTTTCTTCTTCTTCACATTTTCAAAACATGCTAGCACTACTTCGTTTCAATTTTATCTATCCTTAGATCAAAATAATATGCTTGAAAAAATATGAATTACTTTATCTACAACATGGATTTAAATTTATAGATGTGCCTTGATCTCTTTTTACCTTTTATGATTATTTTACCACCCCTTTTAATAGATGTCTGAGTTTTTTATACTTTCATGTACTGTTTTCATTGTTGAGTGAGGTTGGCTTGTTTCTTCTCACTTATCTATGTTGTTTTCCCTTTTATGTACCTTTTTCCATTTATGATTGAATAAGGATTGTTACTTCTCACTCATCAATGTTGTTTCACAAATTTTAGCTGCCCATCTTCGGGAATGTAAGGATTGTTACTAATTTCACATTGATGTTTGATTACCATCACTTTGACATGTATCCTTGGTTTGATTTGGTGAGTTTTCCTTTCTTACTTAAGGTTTACTTGTTTGAGTTTTTCAGTCTTTAGTAACCTTCGATTTTGAGTTACCTAATTTACTCTAATTTTTAACTTGTTCATCTGGTCTAACATAGCACTTGTCACCCCAACTTGACAAATTTACATGTATGTCCTATCCACATAGCACCAATTATCTTGGATTTCATACATTTTTTTTTCTCTTTAGTTTTGTATTCTTGGGTTTGTCAAAATCAATCTCTACTCCCTACACAATCAAAATTATAAACACAATAGAAAACCATCCAATAATAAAGGTAAGTCAAGGTACACATCACATTTAATTTTTTAGTTATTTCCCTTTCAATCATTTACTTTCATTTATTTAATGATTTAAAATACTACAACTTGTTTTTAGCCTCAACGTTATGTGTTACTATGTTGTATCTCGAAGCACCATCCCCTATTGCACTTGAGTGACACATGATGGGCTTTGAGTGCGGCATATGTATGCAAATAATATTTTCACACTTTTATCGAATAGCAATGTTTTTTAGTCTTATAGGAACTTGTTGAGTTTGAATCTCTCTGAATGCACACTTTAAGGGGCAAATGAGGAAAGGGTAGGTAGACCATTGGTACTTCATAGGATTATTATCCCTTATTGTCACTTATTACCAATCTAACTGACTCTTAAAATGATTCTCATAAGCTATTACTCCTCTTTTACACACTTTTCTTGTCATTTCCCACCTTCCATCCCTATTATCCTAACCTAAAACCCCTTTAGACAATTTACAATACTAGGTCGACTATGTCAAGCTTGTACTCTTATGGGTAAAATTCATTTAGGGTCTAGGTAAGCTCTTGCCTGACCTAGCCTATGACCTAATATATTTTTGTCCATAACATTACTACATTGACTGGATTGACCCAATCAGACAAAAATATTGAATGGGCTTAGGGTTAAATCTGTCTATATATACAATATCATTTTATGATTATTTAAAGAGATCAAGAGTTATTATTCACTTATACTTCTTTACAATCTAGTCTTCCACAATTGTACTTTAGGATTCTTTGGTTAGGGTTTCTATTTGGAGAATCTAGTCTTGTGGACAAGTCTTGGATGCTTTGGCCTTTCTTAGTGTTCTTTAAAAACCACAACAACCTCTTTTGAAGCCCTATTTGGCCAAGGGATAGATTGAGTCTTGACAAGTTTGTCTTTCAGGTAAGTATTTTTTAGCTTTACTCCTCTCTTTAGTAGATAAAATTAGCATAAGTATTAGGTTTAGAATAATATTACTCTTCTTCTCCATGTATTAGGGTCTTACTCATACATAACTTAATTGAGATTCTCTTATACATGTTTACTAACCACCACTTTGTGCCATAAGCTTTGGTGGGCAACAGATTAGACGTTACTTTACTTATTATTAGTTTAGTGAATATGAAAACATAGGTCTTAACTAGGGTTATTGATTTATTGTGATTGACAGAAGGCTTTGGAATCCTCCATCGTATTGTTTTTGTGATAAGATATCCCATAATTGGTTCATAAAATCCACATATTGGTCATGTTCTTGATTATCTAATGTATCTCCAATCAGAAGTGTAAGTAGGATCTATCTTTTGAGTTAGAATTGATTTATAGACTTGATGCATTTTTTATTGAATATAAGAGGTACACTTGATTATGGTCTAGAATACAAGAACAATCCAAATTTCTTCTTGCATGGACACATAGCCTTAGAGTATGTTGGATCTATTGAGGATAGGAAATCAACCTTAGGGTATATTTTTCATCTTAGGTATGGATGAATTTTATAGATTAGTAAGAAGAAATATGTTGTTTCTCTCTCATCCATAAAGTTAAAATACTATGCCACACGAGTAGATGTGTGCAAGGAAATTTAGTTATGTCACATTATGTCTAACATAGACATTGTTGAAGATCAACCACTGATTCTTTTTTGAAATAATTAAGTGTGTTAAAGCTTTTCAAAAATCTAGTATTTCATGAGAGGACCAAACACATTGAGGTCTAGTGCCATTATATTTGAGAACAACTCTTGAACCACCACATTCATCTCTAATACTGCCCAATAGATTCATAGGGATTAGATATACTCACCAAATCACTTGGCAAGGTGAAATTTAGTCTATTTCGAGGGCACATTTGTAAAAAAAAAAGTAATAAAGGGGGGATTGTTAGCATAAGTTAGTTAATTACATTTTTAGTTTTACATATCAATTAGAAGTTTGATTGGCAGTTAAACCACTGATGAAAAACTATATAACTATTTTGGACTATATATATTCTCCTAATGCCTCATTAATTAAGCATAAAGTATTCTCCTTTGTCTTTAATTTCAAACCAAAAAAAAGTTTTTTTGGGCCTGAACACTTCTATAAAAGCATCAAGGCCTAAAAGCTTCTAAATTTTTTCCCTAGACATATTCAAGGATATTATAAAGACCTAAATAATAAGCTAAAGAGGAGAACAATGGGTTGAAATAAAAGAAATAAAATGATAACCATAAAAGACAAGTGTTTCATGTCAGGTTCACTAGATTCATATGCATAAAAAGTGACAATATTTTCTTGCATTCTTGACCTCTCTAAGTCTAATGAAGAGAGCCAAAAATAGTGATGTGGATATATTAGTTATTGCTTTGGCTACTTGTTATGATCTCATTGAAAAAATTGAATTGATTGGTCTAGTTGAACTATTATATGGGAATATAGCCTAAGTATCTCATGGGATTAGCCTATCTATAACAATATAACTCATCTAATTTATAATGCTAATTTTTAAAATAAAAACTAAGGATAGATAAGATCTAAAGAGTATCTTGGTTATAAATAAACCCAAAAAATTAGCTCTTGCTTTATGTTTCACTCCTTATATGAGTTGATGTTAAGCTATTAGTGTAGGTTTTTATTTTTCCCTATTTTTTAATTAGGGAAATTGTATTTATTGTGCATGCATGGAGTTTTTATACATTTGTGGGATAGGCTAGCTTATGTGGAGGTGTGTGTCATAGATGTGTCATAGGTGTCATAAGAATGTCATAAGTAACTCCCTTGATGGGAGTTACTTCTCTATTCTTAGCACCTTGTCATCACCTTTCATGGAGGAGTTATAGTCTACTCTTGGGGTGCCTTGTCCACCTTTTGTGGAGGAGTTACATACTCTCCTATACGTATTCCTCACTTTGGCCATCTCATGTTAGTCAGATTTTAGTTTTCTCTATTTTGTCTTGTGCAATTTATCTTCTTGTGCTATTTTGAAATTGCTTTAGCATCTATGTGGTGTGCACTTATTTCAACAAGTGTGATCACGTCTCCATTGCACTCACATTATCTAGATTCTGGCAACAACTCCGATATGGTATAAGAGCAAGAACTGTAATCGTGTGTCTAGTTATGCTTTTAGTTCATTTTGAAATCAAGAGGAGTGGAGTTCTCTTTATTTTTTTTATTTTCTAAATTTGATCTAAAATTATATATATATATATCATTTTTGGTATCATTTTCTTGGGAATCCTTGGCCTTTAGGTGTCTTGGCTATCTTCACTTCAAGGGCTGGTTCAGCAGTTAGCTTGGGCGCCATTGTTGTGTGCAAGGAGCAAAGGGAGAAGCAACACTTAGCAACAGTGGGAGGTGCAGCACTCAGCAAGCTTCTACACCCCACATGCTCTCCAATATTAGGCAACTTTCTATGCCAAGCTTCTGTCCTTTTAGCACACCAAGCACCAGTAAGGTGCCTTCACTTCTGCCATGCCATCAGCTGTACGACATCTAAAATAGGTCTATTTTTTTTAATATGGTGCATTTTCCTTGTCTTACTCTACCCAGACCTGCTATGCATTGAAGTTAGTAGATTCTAGCTTATTTTCTCTACTTGCAAGGTGCCAAGTAGGCTGTCCAATTTCCAACAGGTTTGCATTTGTTTTATCTTTTTTGCAAGATAAATTCTGGACTGTTTGTTTTTGGTGTCCCTTCCTTACTTGGCATCCCATGTGGTGCCCCTTGGACACTTGGCAATCCTTCATTCTATCTACGCTTCATTATTTTCAATGAAAAATTGACTTGTAAGACAAAAATCAGTCAATTTGCCTGAATATTTAATTTTTTAGACAGTTTTGTAATTTGAGGGTTTTCATTTAAAACTTGTATCTTCACCTGTTGAAGACGAAGGGTGAGGCCCGGGTTGGTGGGAGGCCAATTCCCCCTCACACAAACCTCCTTTGGATTCCTCATTCAATGCCAAATTCAAAAAGTGGTTGGAATGCCACTTTCTCTCTCAAAATAGGCATTTTTTTAATGTTTTAGTGCATTTTTTTGCAAAAACACTAGTTTATGAGAAAATTGAACCTATAATATCTTGCAAACGATAGCTCAGATTTAGGTGCCATTTTTTTAAAAAGTGTTTGTAATTAAATTATCCATAGTCTAGACTTGTTATCTATAAAAAATGCACTATTTTATAAAGTGCCAAAAATTTGGGTCTCTTGAGATGCTTTTTGGCTAAGTCTGACGTCCTGTTTGCTTTAGTCTTGCACTGATTACTCTAAGGTGCATTCTCAATTGAGTCTGACATATTTTGAGTGTGGACTTGCATATTTAGGGGGGGCTCAATATTTTAGGGGGTTGTGATTGCTTTTCACAACTTGCAAATCTTTGCTTTCATTCTCTTTTTTACATAATTTCACAACTTGCAATCAACACAACTTCACCTAAATTCAGTTAAAAATAGATTATTTTCAACTTAAAACCCTAACACCCTTCAACTATCATGAATGGAAGGTTAAAATGTCAATCATTCTTAGAAGCAAAGGGTTATATAGGATCACCATGGGTACTGAAATAGAATCAAACACTAATGCTAAAAAGGTCAAGTGGTACAACCGTAGTGATGAAGCCTATGCATTACTGAGCTTGTTTGTGTCTCCAAAACTTTTCTTCCATCTAGAATCCTCCCAGACTACCAATGACATATGGGACACCTTAGAAAATTTATTTGGGAAGCTTGATGAGATGAGAGGTCATGAGCTCAAAAATGAACTCATAAGTCTAAGTCCTAGCAACTTTGACACCCTATAGGGCTTCTTCACTAAGTTTAAGGCCCTTAAACTACAATTGAAAGAATGTGGAATAGAGAAGAAAGATGATCAACTCATCCTTTCTATTCTCGCAAAGTTAGGTCCAACCTATTCAGTCTTTGTCTCCACCTTCCATGCCACAAAAAGTGCCCTTAGCACGACATGGAAAATGCCTTCTTTGGATTCATTCGTTACCAACTTGAATAGGGAGCAAGATAAGTTAATTCAAATGGGCACAATGAAGTCTACTCAACCCCAAGCTTTGATAGCTAGAAATGGTAAGGATAAGACTTCAACAAAGGAGAAGAAGAAAAAGAACAAGGACCAAGAGAAGAAGAAAAAAACACCAATCCTGCCAAAAACAACACTAAGTCTTCATCTTCCAATGCTAAACCTAAGAAGGAGAAGGTTAAGTGTGCCTATTATAAAAAGATAGGGCATGATGAACACAAATGCATGAAGAAACAAATAGATCACCTAACTCATCTTCTAGAGAAGAACAACATAGGTGTTCTAGAGTCCATCAAGTAGAATTCATCTACCCAAGATTCTACCAAGGCAAAAGGCAAGGGTAAGGAGAAAAAAAAGGGCAAGGCCCTTGTAGCTACAATAGCTTCTAATCTTCATGGGTCATTGACTCAGGTGCTTCCCACCACATGGGCTCTTCACTAGTTGAGTTTTGATCTTTAAAGCCTTGTAGCATGACTTCAATTAGTTTGGGTGATGACACATCAGTTTTTCTCACAAGGAGAGGGTCAATTGAAATGGAAGGAAAAACATTCAATAATGTTGTAAGTGTTCTTTCTCTTTCAACCAATCTCTTATCAGTGTACTAAATCACTCACATTGGTCGGGGCATGAGAGTTGAGTTTTCACCAGATTCAGTGGCTATGAGGGAGTTCCATAGTGATACTAAAATGGTAGTAGGTAGGGTAGATCACCAAGATAGGTTATACACCTTCTCACATTTTACATCAGATTCTTCTCCAACAGCATTATTGACTCATTCAGATAGAGTTAGCAAATTGTGGCATGAACATTTTGGCCACCTTAAGTACCTCTACCTTGAGCAACTTTGTAAACATGACATGGTCATTGGCTTGCCTCATGTCCAATTCTCGAAAGGACTTTGTGAGGGGTGCTCCCTTGGAAAGCATCCTGAAGTAAAATTTGACAAAGACAAAGCTTGGAGGGCTTCACAACCTTTGGAGTTAGTCCACAGTGATGCATCAGGACCCTTTCCCAAACCATCTTTCACAAGGGCCAAGTACATCCTCACTTTCATTGATGATTTCTCTAGGTACACTACGATATATTTTCTCAAACAAAAGTCTGAAGTGTTCAAAAATTTTCTAGACTTCAAGGCTTTTGTTGAGAAATAGAGTGAGAAATCCATCAAGGTTCTTCAAACTGATAATGGAGAGGAGTATGTCAGCATTAGATTTGAGCAGTTTTGCACCACATAAGGGATTGATTTGTAGTGCACATTCACTTATAGTCCTTCATAGAATGGGGTTGCAAAATGCAAGAATAGGTTCTTAAAAGAGATGGGTAGCTGTATGATTCACTCCAAATCCTTAGCACCATAGTACTGGGCTAAAGCCATTAATTGTGTTTGCTACATTCAAAATAGGGTTTCTCACAAAGCATTGAAAGGGATAACACCCTTTAAAATAAAAGGAAACCTGATGTTGAGCACCTTAGGGTTTTTGGATCCCCAGCCATGGCCCACATTCTAAAGAAGAAATGCAAAGCTATGGAACATCAGTCCAAGCCTTGCATCTTTGTCAGATATCCAAATGGTATTAAGGGGTATCGCCTTCTAGATCTAGTCACTCATGAGTTGTTCATCGAGAGAAGTGTCTACTTTCAGGAGAGTCCTATAGACTCAATACTTGACACTTCTTTTCCCTCATCGAATCTACTTCTTCATGATGATTCCTCATCAGATTTAGATTAGTGACAGCAGGTTCTCAAGATAGAGACATCTTCTTCTTATTCTTCAAGTTTAGACAGTGAGGATAGTGTTGCAGAGTCATCCACCTCTAGTCAGTTAGAGGATGAGGAGTTAGCACCTGAGTCGCACACTTTTGGGCCACTTTGGGGCAAACAGACACTTGAGAGTGCTGGCACTTGGGCAAGAGATCCCGAAGATGATAGACATACTAGGGGGATTTTCAGAGAGATCCACATGTCTTCTTTGCTTCAGTTTTAGATCCATAAAATTTTTGAGAGGCATCGGGGGTACTTGAGTGGGATAGTGCTATGGAGGAAGAATATTCTTCCTTAATTAAAAATCACACTTGGGACTTGACTTCACTTCCTAAGGGAAGAAAGATGGTTTGATGTAGGTGGATATATCAAACCAAGTTTGCAACAGATGGGTCAATGGATAAGTACAAGGTGCAATTGGTCGCCAAGGGTTTCTCATAGGTGGCAAGCATTGACTACTCAGAGACCTTTACACCAATTGAAAAGATGACTTCTATCTGACTCACTTTGGCTATTACCACAACACATGGTTGGGATGTGCATCAAATGGATGTGAAGAGTGCCTTTCTTCACAGAGACCTAGAGGAAGAGATCTACATGGAGCAACTACCAGGATTTATTCAGGATTCTTCCTTAATATGCAAACTTAAGAAATCTATCTATGGCCTCAAATAGGCCCCTCAGGCTTGGTATGCCAAGATGGATACCTTCCTTCTCAAAGTGGGTTTCACTAGGTGCCATTCTGATCCCAATGTCTACTTTTTATGGTAGGATGATTCGCTCTTGATTTTGGTTCTATATGTTGATGACATTTTGATCATCAGGAGTTCTTCATCAACTATTGTAGTAATGAAGGCATCTCTTCAAGATAGATTTGACATGATAGACTTAGGTTTGTTGCACTACTTCCTTGGCATCAAGATCTCATAGTCAAATTCAAAAATTTCTCTTGCACAGCCTAAGTATGCTCTTGATTTATTGGCTCAATTTTGCATGACTGATTGCAAGTCATCTCTGACTCCCTTTCTATCAGGAGTCATGCTTGAGGCTGATTGTTCTTCACCATTGGTTGATGCCACTAGGTATTGACAACTTATTGGTAGTCTCATCTACTTGACTCACACTAGGCTCGACATATCATATACAGTGGGACTTGTCTCTAGATTCATGCAGGAATCTCATGAGCTGCATTGAAAAGTAACTAAGAGGATCCTGCATTACATATAGGGTTCACATAAATATGAGATTTATTACAAATTTGGCATAGAGGTTGACTTGGTTGGATATACAGATTTAGACTGGGCTTGAAATTCATAGACTCGCAAGTCCACTTCTGGTTACAATTTCTCATTAGGTTCTGGTCCTATCAGTTGGTCTAACAAGAAGTAGAATGCTATTGCTATATCATCCATAGAGGCAGAGTACAAGGGAGCTATTAATGCAGGTACTAAGGCTATTTGGCTTCAGGGGATACTTTTTGAGTCTGGCATTCCTATCAGGTAGCCCACCATCATTTATTATTACAACTAGAGTACCATTCAGATTTGCAAGAATCCAGTTCAGCACCAGCGGACCAAGCACATAGAGCTTCACATGCATTTCATTCAGGAGCTTATTCATAGTCAGCTCATTGACTTGGTATTTTGCTAGTCTTTAGAGTAGGTTGTAAACATCTTCACCAAACCTTTCACTGAGAGCAAGTTCATTCATTTATGAGTTCTTCTTGGGGTGCGGTCCACATCTACAATAGCATCATCTTCAGGGGGGCCCACTAGCCTCTTCTTTATTTTATGTCTCTCTTTTGGGGGGGGGGAGATTTTTTCTATGGGTTTTCTCTTTTTCTCTATTTTATGGGAGATTACATTTGTGCATGGGTGCCTCATCAGGCCTAGTTGCCGGGACCCATTTTATATTTCCACACTGCCCACCTAAGCTGCACTTATGGGGGTATTAGTGTAGGTTTTTCTTTTTTCCTATTTTTTAATTAGGGAAATTGTATTTCTTGGGCATACATGGAGGTTTCCTACATTTGTGGGATAAGCTAGCTTATAGGGAGGTGTGTGTCATAGATGTGTCATAAGAATGTCATATGTAACTCCCTTGATGGGAGTTACTTCTCTATTCTTAGCACCTTGTTGCCACTTTTCATGGAAGAGTTATAGTAAATTCTTGGGGTGCCTTGTCCACCTTTTGTGGAGGAGTTACTTATGTACTCTTCTATATGTATTCATCACTTTGGCCATCTCATCTTAATCAGATTTTGGTTTTCTCTATTTTGTCTTGTGCAATTTATCTTCTTGTACTATTTTCAAATTGCTTTAGCATCTATGTTGTGTGCACTTGCTTCAACTCATGTGATCACATCTCCATTTCAATCGCATTATCTAGATTTTGGCAACAACTCTGACATAGATTACTTGAGGTATTTGATAAATTCTATCAGGATAGACTTCCCTAGTCATTTCCATTGGTAAAGTGAATGAAATTATATGAATATAGACTAGAGGATGAAGATTAAAATAAAATTTTAGTTTTATATTTCTTTATGGGATAAAAAGTGATTTTTCATAGCTAATTTCACTTCAAATAGCCTAGTTTGTACATTCAATATATTTAGTTGGATAATGATTGAATTGAGTAATGGTGTTGAGTAGAAGAATTTTCTTCAGAACTTAAAGTCTAAAATATTTTGTATGTTTTGTGTTAGAATGGAAGAAATTACTCGAATAAATGTCTTTTTATATATAAATTTGATTTTTCACATAGTTTCATCCAAAACTAAAGAAATTTGTTTCAATTATATTTAGTTTTTTTAATAAATTGTATGAATTTTATTTAATTATTTATTTATATATATTTTTTTAAATGTAATATTTTTTTATTTTAGTTTCTAATGTATTTAGATAATTAATATTTTGATAAATAAAATGGGTTTTATATTTTTTTTTTAAACTAATATTTTGAATGTACTTTAACAAACTACAACTATTAATAAAAAGAGAGATTAAAAAAAAACAAAGAAAACAAACTTCATTTTTTTCTTTTTCAAAGAGATGCTATGAAATGATGACAAATTGAATGCTGAATGTAAACTATTTGAATGCTTATTTTCTAATTTTATAATTGTGCATAAATTTACTTACATGGTCTAAAAGGCATGTTCTATTCCTAATTTTGATGAACTCAAATAATGACGAAGAAATAATGTAAGTTTTAAGATGTACGTCTAAATACTAAGATACGACTTTTTAGATTGTATGTATGTAATATAAATATGCGTATATTGGAAATTGCATCCGAACCAAAAAAAAACTATGTTTATAAATAATTTATTTTTATCAAATCTAACATGGAAACATAAATCCTTATTTAAGTAAAGTTATGATTTTCTTTTTCAAATGTATGCATAAATTTAAAGATATCATTGTTAAACCAATATTTTATTTTTTGGTTTTGCTTGAGTTATTAATAATTCAAATGGGTGTGAAGAGCTAACTAATTTTTGTGCATGTGTGTATGTTTGAAAAATAAAATGAGAGAATATAAATTGTTTGAAATATAATAATTGATATTTTGAACATTAAAACTAACATTTTTTATATGGAAAACTTCATACTATTATTATTGGGTTCAATGTATACAAGTGAAATCTTATGAAAAATTAATAATTTATATTTAAAAAAGTAAAAAATAATTTTAATTTTTGTATTCTTTTTTGATATTGAAAAAAAATTATCAAAAAAATTTAATCAAATGAAAACACAGAAAGGTAAAAATTGAGAAAAATAAAAATCTCCCAACCTAATTAAATTACAGGACAAAATAGAAAAAGTGTTTATTAAATTTAAAAACAAAAAAATAAAATCAGGTTGTTATCTTCTTAGATTTCTATTCAGTGATGATTTGGGTATTCGCTGGAAAGAGGGATGCAAAAGAAAAACAAATGAAAGAGAAAAGATGAAGTTAAAAATATCTGTAGTTGGCACTTGGAGAAGGTCTAGAGAACTTTTTTTAAAAAGAAAAGGAAAAGTAAAGAGAAGACTAGGATTGAGTACACTATTTTTTATGCAAGTCATTATGTAATCATTGGATATCGTAAAAATATTTAACCATGGAAATTTTGGGCATGTACACTCAGTGGTTTTTGTGATTTTGAAGTTTTTTTCTATTTCTCCTCAATGTATTTTTTAAGGTGTTTTGATGGGTTACTATGTATGACTTAATTTCCAAAGATGTGCTTTAATTATTATCATTAAATTAATTTTATATAATAACTCTATTATAATTTTTTTTTTTTAAATTTTATAAATTAAAAAAATTAATAGTATAATTTTATTTCTATTTAATATTTTTATTATTTTATCATTCATTTTGATAAATAATTATATTAAATGGTTTTGAACATTATTTTTTAAAATTTTATACACAACTAACATAATAATTTTATTTTAGAAAAATATATGGCAAACAAAACATAGAATGTGATATTAACTACTTTTTAACTAGTGTTTAAAATTCTAAAACCTTTGTAGATCAAAATTAATATTTATATAATATATTAAGTTAAAGCAATTTAAAAAATAAATAATTGATAATGTCTTTATAATAATGTCATATTGAGTAATTTTATGTTTTCATAAACATAAAAAATTTGATTTCTCAAAATTTATTTAAGCGTCATTATGAATTATTCATGAACTTAAAAAATAAGTGTTGTGTAGCGGCTTTAGTACTAGATGGTTTACATGTTGCAAGCTTCAATCAATAGATAGTATTGAAACTGAAACTATTTAACTATGAAGTCATAGAGATAGTTGAAATTTAAATGTATTTCTTGCTATTTGAACAAACTATACAAAGTGAAAACTGCTACCATGGAAACATAAAGATAGTTGAAACTAAAAATTGTTATATATGTTAAATTAAACAAAATTTATAGTGGTTACATTGTCATATGATCTGATATGAAATTCTAAACGATAAATAAGCAGCTTTATCAAATATATAAATATGAATATAGAAAGTAGATTTTAAACATCTTGCCAATGCACGTTTCTACCATCACCATGCTTATTGCAGTAAATGAAATTTAAACCTGGATTATTCTTGCATATGTGTTAAACAAGAGGAGTAAATAATATTCAATATCATTAAATGAAAATAATGTCATAAGAACTATCAAACTGGATATGGATTTTAATAGAAAAGACATTCATTGAGAACATGTAGACAAAAACATACTTTGTAGCAATAAATAAGACAAGTCATAAGACAAATTTAGTTTGTCAACTAAGTGGTGGAATGACATAGAAACAAGAATGAATGATAATTTTGTCTTTATTTAATCTTAAAAAAGAAAAAAATAGACATCGTTTTGAGGGCATGTCAAAAAGATATTAACAATTGGGGCGTAGCCAATGTGATGTAATACAAAATCTAATGCATCATTTATTTATGGATGGTTTTTGGAAAATGTACCAACATATTACTGAAAGCATTTGAAGTGGGAAATTCATCAATCTTGTTACTAAATAAATTATGACTGACTAGATGCATAGCTTATAACTATCAATGGCTTATAACTATGAACATGCTCAATAAAATTATGTTTTATGCAATGTCTAATTTTGATTATATTTTAAGTCTTAAATGCAAATAAACACAACAAAAAGTGTATAAAAATAAACAAAACATCACTTGGACAAAGTGTTAAATATTTGGCAAAATGAATAATTACATGATGCTATGTTGATCACTATTAAGCCTACAAACAATATTGGTAATTTAACATGTTTCATATTTTAATTCATTAAAGTCACAATTTCACAAATAAATCCAAATTTTACATCCCTGGAAATTGATAGTTTCATTAGAACCAATCGCTGCATTTCTATAGGGGATAAGTCTTCAGTCAACAATATCAATAAATCCATCTGTGAAGAACTTGTCAAGATAATTAACTATGAAATTTGCATTGTTAGAGCACAGAGACTCATGATAAAGTTGAACGGATATCTTATCTACTTCTCTTAGTAAACAACAAGCTATTACAGAGAGCAACAATAAAATAATCAATACACCCCTGTTATTATGAAGAGACTCCAATAAAAAATTCCCTATAAACCTTTTAATCATTTATTATTAAAGAATTATTAATTTAAATTCGTGTTTCCTTTAATTCAAAGGAAAGCAGCTAAATAGACTAGATCAGAAAAAGGAAGGCCACCTTAGTCCAAACAAATGCAATTATAGACATAGTATTTGCAATTCGTTTCGGCTAAACTGTTTTACGTTAAGTGAGACATTTCGTGAAACAGATGGTATGCAAAGTCCATCACAATCATTTAAAACATTTTAACGAATAGTGCATGTTCAAAATCAGTGCTAAAAAACCCCTAAATTATTAACACTTAGCGACACATAAACGAAACGAAGTTAAAATGATGCAGAACCTAGGGAATCAAAAGGGAATTGAATGAACGAAAATGGAAAATTAATTAATAACGATGCACATTTTCTAAGCTTAATACCCATGCCATCCACTGCTAATATCACAGCATTATGTAGAAAAGGTCAGTTGAAAGAGGCGCTACACATTCTGCTTACTACACACAATCCATCTGTAGACTCTCATATGTACTTTAAGCTATTGCAGACCTGTATTCCCAAGAAAGCTCTTTCAGAGGGTAAGCAAATGCACTCCCACATTTATATGGACCAAATGATGTTTAGTGGATGCTCGCCAAAATTTGGGTAATGCTTGTTATCTGCAGTCTCTCTCTTGAGACATATCGGCTATCTGGGCGAGGTAAACAGCAACCACATCTGCGTTGTTGCCAAAGCAACTGTAAGGAAAATGAATGAGATGATACCCAGTGATTAGCTGCAAGTCAAAGGAATTATTCCCTCTTTAGTGGCAACGAGAACGGTAATAAAATATTAATACCTTTCTGCAAACCTCCGAACATAGTTTCGGCAGTGGCTGCCAAGCAGATAAAGTTATATGAGGGAGGCAAAAACAATAGTACCCGTCCGGTACTAACAGACCATAGAAATAAAGACTAACCACTCGGACATACATCATGCCACTGAAAAACAGCTCCTTCAATGTTCGAGCGCATTCATGTTTGAGTGTTCAATTTTATATGAAAAATATATGTTTTTCTGCGATTATGTGCGTAAAATTCTTTTTGTATGATGTTTAGGATCTCACTAGGAAGAAAATAAATAAAGCGAGTGCTTACGGAAGAAGAATAAAATCTACGTCCCTAAATAGTTTAGATAGTTGGGAAGAAAGTTTAGATAGTTTGGGAGATGCTGACAAAGTCATTTCGTAATTCATGTTTGGAGGATTCTAAACATACAGCAGCCTTCCTTGCCATTTCCAACTTATGAATGTCATTCGCAAAGTCTAGTAAATTTGTGTTTGAGGATCTTCCATATGCAACACCCTTTCTTGCCATCTCCTTCAACTTTTATGCATCTCTTTTCATCTCTTTCCCCTCCTAGTTACTGCAAACAAGTGCTAGACCATCCTTCGCTCTTTGCTTCTCCGGAATTCCACTTCTATGCTCGCACACTTGGATTCAAATTCCCAATTTCACTGCTAGTTTTGAATTGAAGTGTTGACCGGCATAAATCGGCCACGTGATCAACGGCACTCCCAGAATTACGCTTTCAAGCATTGAATTCCACCCGCAGTGGCTCATGAAGGTCCCCACAGATGGGTGGGAGAGAATAACAAGCTGCGGTACCCATCCCCATATGATCAAGCCTCCACTTTTTGTCTGCATTTGAAAGCCTTCCGGAAGAAATGTGCGAGCAAGATCACTCTCTGGGGACACTTTGATAGCCCATATGAAGGGCTGCTTGCTGGCTTCCAAACCATTAGCAAGGGCCTTGCTTTGCTCTTACGTTAAAAATGTCTGACTTCCAAACGAAATATACAGAACTGAACTTGTGCTTTGAGCATCCAGCCATTGTAGCAGCTGCTCTTCGCTGATGTCTGCAGAGATTTTGGCTCGGGCGCTCACTTTAACTGCAAACAACTTAGGGGAAGCAGTGGGCCTATGGACCACACTTTCTTCACTGTCAGATTTCTCAAGTGTTGGAGATACTCTGGCTCCAGCTCCTCAAATGTATTCACGAGCATTCCGGAACTTTGTTTGACCGTCTGCAACCGTCCCATTATTTCCATCATTAGGGCCTCGAACAATTCGTTGTCTATCTCGTGTTTATGTAATCTGAGAGGACCGGGCAAATCCAAGCTAAGCAAGACACTCTCCATTTTCCAATGCGTTATGCGTTGCCGAAAGCCATGCAGAATGCATCACACTCAGTCAAAATGCCCCGTATGTATCGAACACCACCCTCGGGATTTTGAGTTTTCGGGGGACTTCCATACTCCATCCCAAAAGCACATCATGCATTATACAAACAGGAGTTCCCCTTCCTTGTTTGCCTTCTTTTATAAAGTGGGCCTCGAGCCAACCGCTAAAGGGTTGCTCCAGCTTGACAACCAGTTCAAAAATAAGATCCATTTGCTCCGTGGGAACTTGTTCGAAGATCTCCAATCCCTCTCCTAAACTTTCCACAAGTGGGGCGGGAAGGACAAGGAAGCGAATATCGAGAGCTGAGGAAATAGCGGAAGCCAGTTGATGTTGCTGGAGGACAACATTAGCAGGGTGGTAACGCATTTGACGGTGACGCCATGGGAGGCAACCAACTTTACAAAATCGAGCAGAGGGATGGCGTGACCGAGTGCAGGGAATGGCACTACCACCACGTAAGGTTTCTCAGAACCATTTATCATTTTGAAACTGCTTGGAAATTTGAGGGAAGAAGAAAATCGATTTAAAGGAAAACACAGATGGGTGGCACCACAAAGAAGCGTAGGTTGATTTCGTTATGCAGACGAAGGTCAGAACTAAGTTTATATAGAGACCAGACATGCTGTACAAAGGGGATTAGATTATTTGTCGGTCCAAATATGATTTCCATTTCATGACGCGACCTTGAATTTAGATTCTGACGTTTAACGCATTCCGTCCTCGCACGCTATTTTGACGCCGCCAGAGTGACGCTGTAGAATATAAAGCTGTAAAATTTCAACGTCAAATTGCCGTGTAGAAATGTTTGATTTTATTTTACTAGGGTTGTTTGACAGCTAAGGAAATCTCTTTTTACGGTAGAATTTGTAAGGGGCAATTTTTGGTACACTATTAGAACTAAATGATTATTGGCCTTTTCTTTATTTAAAGATGAGACTGTTTTAATATTTTAAAAGCAATGTTGAATGAATAATTCATTGGAGGGGTGCAAAATATCGTGAAATTTAACTTTTTAAGTGTGAATGGAGTAAATTTTAAGAATTAATACAAATTTTAATGTGAAAGATATAGTGAGTAGTTATCTATTTAATTGGTGAAGATGTTCGGTTTACAAAGAAACTATTATAAATTAAGTCTTCTTATTATTAAAATTTATCATAATATAAAGAATGACGCTGGGATTGTGTCCTAGGCAAATTTGACAAAATGAATATCCCTTAGACTTTGGTTCTTAGCCTAAGATCATCAAGTAAAGTAGTGGTCAAACAAATTTAAAATGAAAAAGAAAGAAAAAAAGAAAGACATACATTCAACCAACCCTTCGATAATGATAGCATAAATATTTATACTTCAAGTGACAAGAAACACATTCATTTTTCTAAATATGTGAAATGAAATATTATCCATCTATGTTTTTTATAAATTTAAAAATTAACTATCACATAGACATTTAGAAAATAATCAAATTTAAGTATAATAGTGCTAAAAGGTGTTTACCTATTACAATGAGTCTTTCTTTATTTGTCTAATTGATTGTACACATTTGAAGTTGGGCAATAAATACGATTGCATTTTATTATTGTTGACATGTGGTGTAGGCTTGTTAGCCTCTACAAAAGGGAGCATGAGCTTGTCGATGAGTATGTGTTGCCCTGTCAATGACAAGGTTATAGATACAGAATGGTGAGTGGTAATTAAATTGAAGCAATGGCATGGGTACCTCTTTCCATGACAAAAAGTTTGTTCTACAAATATTTATATATTGTATGTGATGCCATTAATATTTTTGTGGTGGATTTTACAAAGTATGTAAAGATCCAGAGGTTCATTTGATGTGATATTATCTCAAATTATATTGTCATTAACAACACGTTGAAATAGTCTAATCTATATGTGAGCTCGTCATCCATGAGAGCAAGTTTGAAAATTTGGTTTGCTTATTCTGTACGATAGAGAAGCCTTGGTATTTTATAGCTCGGCACATATATGCTAAATATTGGGCATGTGGTCATTATCGAAAAATTTAATCATGAATCATTGTCTTTATGTGAAATTTGTGAGCATACTTTGTTTGTCTTGGTTTCATTGGTGACAATAACATCATTTTTTAATCAATATATTTACATATGTCATAAAATTTGGTACAAAACTATAGACTTGTTTTTTTATTAGAACTTGTTTGGAGTTACATCAGACCAATGTAAGGTTTGCCCTTTGAATTAAAAAAAAAAATTGGTTGTGTATTATCTATCCATATATAATGTTATGGTAGTTTACAATATGGAACCATTGACCTCTTGTAGATCGAGTTACGTGAATGGTTTATGGATATCTTAGGGTTTATTTACAAATAGGTTGTGGGTTTGATTTTTTTTTTGTTTTAATAGCTTGATGTACATATACCATAGGTTGGACATGCAATCATTGTCAGGTATGCTATGCTCTAATTAGTGCTTCTTCATAGATACATAAATCATATATTTTTAATATCAAATTTTCTTGACACTGACATCAATATTTTTAATTAATACTATTTTTCATCTTATAAACATTTGTACAGGGCTACAAGATCATGATTCATTATTTCCAAAGCCCCATTTTGTCATTAGAAATTAAGATCTATCCCTTGAATAACTTTAAAAATTGGCTACGACTTAATTGTTTTTTAAATTCTATGTTTTTTGATGTCATGGAATCATTGGTTTCATAAACAAAGCTTTGTGAATGATTTATGGATCTTCTTATGATTTACATAAAAATAGTTTTGGGTCTAAAACATTGTGTTATTTTGATAGCTTGACATGCATAGGCAAGAGATTGGGAATACAACCATTTTCAAGTTCTTTAAGCTCAAATTAGTTTCTCTACGTGAATTCAACAAATTTTTGTTTGGTCAAATTTTTATTGACATTGAAATCTATTTTTTTATCAAAATGTTTTATTTATAAACCCCTGTACAGTTTTGCAAGGTTGTTATTTCATTCTTTGTAAAGTCTTATTTTTTCATCAGAAGGGGTTTATTGGGAAAATACCTAAACAATTTTATGTCATGGATCACCATATGAGTTAAACTCGAATAATTATATATGTGTGAATATGGGTAGAATATTTTTTTTGAAATAATTTTATTGATGTTAATATCATTTTTTAGTAATAAATATGTTTTTTTTTCCATTGTTATTATTTTTTTTAGATTTTCAAGTTCATTATTTCATTCTTGTCAAATCCTTACTTTATCATTATAATGGGTTTCATAGTAAAATGCGTGGACAAGTATTGGTCATGATTCTTTACAAGTCGGATAACTCTCTAGAATATCTCTTTTTAGATAACACAAATAATTATGTGTGTTTCTATTATGATTTTTTATAGTATAGTCTTGTTTTATGGCATGGAATTGTTGGCTTCTAAAAATAAAAAATCCATAATTCCATTACATTTTGAAAACTCTTAAATATTTTTTTTTGAAAATCTTATCCATTATACTAATAAAATATTTGGCTAATACTCTAATCCTAAAAGACGGTGAGTAGAAAATCTTGTTCTTAGAAATTATATGGGCCAATACTAAGAAGTATATACCAAATTATCTTATAAATATTTTTCAACCAAAAAAATAAAAATAAAAATAAACACTCAAACAAAATTAAGTATGAGGATAACCCACAACTAAGAGTGGAGGTGGAGGAGGTGAAAAATCATCCTAATTGTCTTCCTAGCTACTTCTAATAAGTATATCAACTATATATATTAAGGTCTTATGTCAATCATTTTAATTTTCTTTATCTTTATCTTGAACATGCATGGGGGTAGAAATAAAAAGTGCCACCCAAATAATATTTTCATGTGAAGGTTATAACCACCTAGACCCACCAACAACATGAGAAAGACTAACTATTGGCGAAGGAAATAACCATAGAGGAGAACCACTCCATCATCTTATCTAGGAGTATGATATTCCTTGGTTTCAAAATATTTAGTCCCATGGTATAACATCCTCAATGGAATTATCTTAGAATAACATGAATTTAAAAAACAAATTAATCAACATATTCTTTCATTAGATTTCACCATGATAATCTAATTAGTGGTTTAGATAGAACATTCTAAGTATGTTAATTGTAAAATAAGCATGTAACATTTATCTACCACTGATCACTATCATTAGATGAAACATCATAACTAAATATGAAAAGTAATTACAAATATACAACCAAGAATGGTACAGTAATACACCATTGTTATCAATGTATAAATATTTAAATAATTAAAACACATTAGGAATAATGTTTTAATAATAATAAATACAATATAAGATACAAAATATAAAGCTCCATGGAGCATGAGTTCCTGAACTTCAGTATCTATGGTAATCTCAAGTGTAGTCTTCAAAGAAGTATTATTGTGGGGAGGGAGAGCATCATCTAAGTACTTTTCCACACCAACCATGGACCATCAATCCCTCACATAATCTCTCATTAGGGAATGACCATCCCTTCATGGATGAGTAGATAGTGATGGTGCCTGCATCTAGAGAGATAGGCTAGTACCCATGTGCTGTATGATCTATAATAACATGAAGTGTACCATAAATATATTCATTCTAACATTATATCACATAAACATGTAAAACATACATATGAAATGAAAATATGTAACTAAACATTACTTTGGCCAAAAAATTTAATAGTTAGTGATCTCTAGGATCAGTCAAATTCATACATAACATTTGGTGATATTACCTTCGTCTAAGATTGGTGGTGCAAGTAAGCTAGTGAAATCTATATCACTACTTGGTGCCAATAATATGATATTTGGTTAACATGTATATAACCAATAGATTCATATAGATTACTTCTCAATAGAAAGCATAAAACATGCTCAACACAAAATTAACAAAAATGTATAAATTTAGTTCATCAAACATATGAATGAATATACACTATATTATTTATCACATAAATAATAAACATAACAAATATAATTTATATTCGATTACAAGTTTCTAACTTTTGTGAGTAGATTCAAGTATATTGCACTCTATGATGAATGACAATATCATAGTCCATTGTTCATATGTACAATTAATCAATTAAGATAATCAATGATAATAATTTGAGAAAATCAAATAATCTTGTATGAACATAATCTTTCATTTAAACATCTTGTTATATCTTTATAAGATTGTACTCATTTGGCTTATAGTTTCTTGACCTTCAAGATCCTATGACATATTATTAATTATAATATATATAGGCACGCCCCTATATGTTGTATATACATATGAGTATCTAAGTCCTAATATTGATATTTTTCATTTATATGAGAACTTCTTCATACTAAATATATTCATAATATGTAACATAAATAAGTACTCATCAATATGTAAATTATGAACATAATGTCATCAGTAATTTATAATTATAATCAAGGACTTCATATGATTTCAACATCTATTATAACTTCCTTATTCACAAAATACATTGATGATTTATTATAAGATATTAATAGATAGAGTATTAAAGTCAATAAACTACTTGTATCCATAATCTACTCTTCTAAAGCCAAATCAAGCTCAAACGCTCACATGTTTTATGCAAATATTTAACCTTCTTATGCTTAGTTCAATATATATATCTTAAATGTAAAACTTATTTCTCAACTCAATAAAAAACTATAGGTCATATTATTTGAATAATCCATAAGTAAGATCCCAGTAAATAGTTACCAAATGATACTAAAAATCACTATTGGTATATGCTATTGAATACTTATGTTTAATAGCTAACTAATTTAGACTTAGTTGTCAAACTAGATTTTATATGAATTTGCACTCAATTCTAGTATTTGAGATCATATATCCTAACAACTAAACTCAAACCTGTGTGTGTGTGTGTGTGTGTGTGTGTGTGTGTGTGTGTGTGTGTGTGTGTGTGTGTGTGTGTGTGTGTGTGTGTGTGTGTGTGTGTGTGTAACTCATTTAAATGTCAATTACACTTATCCATCTTTACATAAGTTGGTGGTTTGAAAATCAATTTAGACACAGTCTAGTTTTTCTTATATTCATTATTTTGAATAATATAATGCATAGATCACTATATTTACACAGTCATATATATTCATGGATTTATTAAAAATTAGTTTATAAATATATCTATATTGATTTTTTTATCACACAATACATTCATCTCCATTTTTAGATGTTTTTATACATATATTTCTATATTTTTAAAGAATATGTAAAAACAACTAACCTTGGATCATTTTTAATCATCTACCCATTATTTATAACAATATCATATGATGGAATATAATATTATTCGATACAGCTCACTATTGGAATAATGATGTACACAATCTAAAACTCACATTGTTTGATTATTAAACACCTAGTTTGCTTTCACTTAGTTGCACGATATAACAAATTTACATAGTGTCTAGGCATATATGGTTTGGGAAAAAAAATATAAATCATTCAATGCTTCCCACTATTCATTATTTTGAGTACTCATGACCATACACTCAACCAAATGGTTTTATATAAAAAATATATATTTAGGTTTACATAAATTCATTACTATGATTTGAATAAGAAAGGCACAATGTATTTTCAAATACAAGTTCACATTTTTTTAAATTCCTACTAATGATATTTATTCATCCTTGTTTTAATCTCATGAATTGGTAACACATAGTTTGTTGTAGTTATATGTATTTTAGACACTTTTAATATCACATATAATTTTACCAAATTCCTTATAAAATATTAATAACCTCACCCACATTGCAAAAGCATCCAGCACAATACTGAATTCTTTTTCTTGGATCCCTCTTCTCCTCTTTGCATTCTTCTTCTCCTCCTCTTTGTGCTTCTCTCTTCCTTCTTAATTTTTGATTCCCTCTTCTCTTCTCTTTTTCCCTTCTTATCCTTCCACATCACCCAATTTTCCTTTCTTTCCTTCCATGCAAAAGCTCACTATGTTGTATTTTTATAAAAGCTTAATTTTTATTTATTTTTATTTTTATTTATTTTTAATTTTTATTTTATTTTTTTATTTTTTATTTTTATTTTTATATTTTTCTCAAAGATTACATAATAATTACTTTTTTTTAATCCACCCATGACGGAAAAATAACTTCTATCTTTCCCCAACATTAATTATTGCTTTTTATTTTTTTAATTTTCTAATTATAATATAATTATCAATTATAATAAAATTACTTTATTTTCTACTAACTTAATATAGATAAACAATAAAAATATTACTAATGTAAGTTAGTGACATTATTTTACCCCAAAATGGTAAATCAATAAATATTATATCAAAATGCAATGGGTATTATAACAACATAATCATTGTTATTACTATGTTCTATAGATTATCTGTCTTTTGTTTATATATATATATATATATATATATATATATACCTTTGAAATGTTTTAGAATGTTAGATAGATATCTGTATGATATTATAGAATATCATCCTATGGTTTAAATTCCTTTATACACACACACACACACACACACACACACACACACACACACACACACACACACACACACCTACACCTTTGAAATGTTTTAGAAAGTTAGATAGATATTTGTATGGTATTATAGAATATCATTACATAGTATAAATTCCTATATATATATATATATATATATATATATATATATATAATGGCATTTAAACCATATAATAATATTCTATAATAACATGCAGATATCTATCTAGCATTCTCAAACATTTCAAAGGAAAGAGGGTTAGTCTACATATGGTGGTACTATATACTTATTCACATAATTTTACATTCTCCTAATCATTAAAAATCATGAATTTCATAACATGACATAATTATACTGCTACGTTATACATCATCCAATATACATATAATGTTCATTATGAAATCACACAAGATTAATTTCACATAGAAATAAATATTATCTAACACACAATTAACATACATAAACAATTTTGTAAAAGTAGATAACATCAAAAACATACAAATGCTAACAATTAAAACTATGCATTTAATGTGTACTATTTAATGTGGTGAGTGCATGGGTTCTTGTCATTCCTTTATTATCCCCCAAAAACTACATCTATATCACCCTCTCTGATGATACGTTCTCTCCATCATGCTTTTAGGGATGCATCTCTCCTACATCAAACTCATGACAAGGAGGTAGTTATTCTATAATATCCTGACATATATACTATAATACTATTGTAATAACAAATCATCATGATCATAATATAAAAAATATACAATATAGCTAGCTCATAAAAATTAAATCATGTAATCAAATAACCATTCATCTTTCCCATTATAACATATAACTTATAGCTTAGTTGAATAATAATCAAATAAAAACAAATTAATCAACCGTGAAAATCCATGAATAATGAGGTAAGTTATCTTAGTGAGAAATCATGATGTAACACATGATATTAACCCATGATTAGGAGAGTTATGAGCTACCCATATAATAAAACATGGGTCAATACCCTAAAAAAATTTTTTTTTAGAGGCTAAGTTTCAAAATGCACCTTCTGTACTTGTACTTGAATTTAAAGCATAGAAATAGATAATACATTAGCCCTATTATAAGTATGGAAATAATATGCTATAGTAACATGATAAAACACACACACACACACACACACACACACACACACACACACACACACACACACACACACACACACACACACACACACACACACACATTCTTCCATAATTGAAAAAAAAAAATAATAATCAAAATATGCCAGATCTTTGTGAAGTATGCAAGAATTATGACATGATCCTCTAACAGCACCATATTCAAAGTATTTTTTATAGATGGAAGGGATTGAAAAGGGTGTGAATCCAAATCCATGGTAACTATGAATATTTTCATACCTAAAACACATGTTCTAATATTTATTATTGATTAAAAATTTAACAAAGATGGTGAGCCCTCCTCATGTGCATAAGATAAATGCCAATCTGAAGGCCATTGTGAAAAATTCACCAGAGTAACTTTACATACTTAGGCCTAATAACAAATTGTCACACATAATGAAATAATATTTTATACATCTATTCAAAGGAAATTGATTCTCTACTTAGCATCAAGGGCATTAATCTAAAGTTGTTGGGGGTAAATAATTTGATAACTTAACTAGGTATAATACTGAAGGAATAACATTTCAGTAGGTTGATTCCAATCGGTCCACTAGAGATTAGACTCTAAATTGTGTATACGCACTTTAGGTAGAGATTTATGAATTTCAAAAATAGACTCATAGTTTGTTCCCTATTAGTTACTCTAAATTGGAACATCATGCCAATCGATCAAATCTCTAGATTGTTTGCCAAATATTTATTAAATAACCTTGATACATTTTTTAAAAATTTATGAAGGTTCTTCATCCATGGCATAAGGGATAAAATAAAGTAATGATAAGAAATAATAGTAGACCACCATAGAGATTTGGATTTGAAAGAGGGTTTGGATTTGAAACCATCTCATTCCCACTATAAGTGTCTTTTAAGATATTTTTAAAATTTAAAAATAATCTTAGCAATAAATACTACCACAATGGTAACACATACATGTTTGATAAAAATATTTCATTTATAAGGGATTTAATTATTTTAATATTGAAAATATGAAATTATGACCATTATAAGTATCCCATATGGTCACAATATTGTTTTTAAAACAAAAGTGAAGTCATTCAATCAATACAATTATAAGTTGGTTTAAAAGTATGTGGAATATTAGAAAGTTAGAGACAATATAATTTATGATAAAAATGAATAATAATTATTTGAATATTATACTGAAGTCCTTGATATTCCTTCAATTTTATTATAGATATGTTAATGGGGAGAGGGTCTACAAAACAAAAAAATGTTCTTTTGTGTTTCCTAGAATTAAACAACTTTAGGATAGGGCATATTAGGATCATGTTATTTACAATTATTCATATTGTAAGTTTAATGAAAAAATGTCAAAAGGGTATTTTTTATTTATTTTCTTCAAGATGATTATTCTATTGGTATTTATTTTTAAAAAATGGATAGAAATATTTATTCAAAAGATGACAACCAAATAATTCTTTCATAGTGTTTATTCTATAAAAACATATCCTTTATCATGATAATAATAATATTTTGGGAGAAAATTGATATAGGTACATGATTAAGCACCTATAATTTGATAAGGCTAAGGAAAAATAAACAATTATTAAAAATATATTTCTGTAATAAATATTCTGTAATTTATGTGATATCATACTTCATTGCATTTATAGTATTTACCCACTAGATTGAGCCTTCCATTTCATACCTAATGGATGGTCAAATTATATTTTTAAGGATGAGTATAATTACATTTCCAAGGTTCTTATATTGTCTATCATTTGATTTTTTTGTACCTAGTCAATGCATATCTAGCGTAAGAAAGTCATTTTTTTTCTTATCATAAAAAATAATGTCTAAAAGGCCATGTTTTCATTTTTAATTTATCAATATATTATCATTTTCATGTTAATGTACTTTTTGAAATATATCTAAAATTTCATAGGATTATTTTCAATGAAAAAAGTGTTTTGTATCTTTCTTTAAGTATTTTGATGAGTTCAAAAATCTATAGAGCTTACAAACATAGATCTCTCTTCAACAAATCACAACAACTTCTATTAATTTCAGCAAATGCTATTCTACAAACTCACAAAGCTTGGCATACACACACCAAGGATGCTCTACAAAGTTTATACACAAATGTTAACTCCTATTCTAGCATAGCTTACCAAAGCAAATGAGTATCCATTTATAAAATTTACATGAATGAAGAATAGAGAGAAATTACAAAGCAGGCCAAAATGGTGCCACATTTCCACATGGAGGAATAGTAATGAATAGTGAAATATATCTCCCACATGTGAACTCTCGATCACCATGCGCCATTACAATATGGCATCTCACTTCACATGTGTTGTCAATTAAAGATAGTGTTATTTGTCTTCTACTTTGCATAAGAGTCAAAAGGTGAAGAATCTCCTTTAAGACTTTATACAAACTTCAATTAACAAGCCCCCACTAAACATTTCACCCCACATCTACCCTTGTGCAACATACAAGCATCCCATGTACCTTAGTGGATAATTTTTCCCCACATGCCACCTTGCACATATGAATAGTGATCTACCAACTCATCATGATTAATAGTGATCTACCACCTCATCATGATGAATAGTGACCACCACTCATTAACATGAATAGTAAAATTTTATCTCAATCATTCTCCTCTAGTTAACAATAAATCAAATTTTATGAGTTATTCTAATTGTACCCCTACATTTATTCTAAAAATAAATACACATACACACTCCACTCTATTTTTGGTTGACGCAAAATTACAAAAACCCTAGGATGTTCCTACATCAAACACTTGATTTTTTAAAATGTGAGTTTATACTCACATGGATGGAGTAAGTACTATAACCACTCTTTTGGTCACCCAACATAATTAATATAACATCCCATTTCAATAGATGAAGAAGCATGATTAGTTGTTTTTCTTTCTTCTCCACTTCTAGATTCTACTTGATGGTTTTCTTTTTTTCCTCTTCACATCTTTGTTCCTTCATTCTCTCCTTGTCGTATCACACCTCCCACTATAAACCATCCTCCTCCACCATTATATTATACCATGTATATCACTCTCCCATATGGGTTCAAACCCACCACTACCATCCAACTAAATCCAACTAAATCCCACATGGCTTTCTTCACAAGTTGTCTAACCATCTATTGGATCAATCACAACATCACATAACATCATTTACATCTCCTCACTCATGGATGTAACATAATTATCCAAAATATCTTTTTGTTCACTTACTTTCATAATTTATTCATCTAATTCTTCTTTCAAATAAGCATACAACTCTATATGGCTGCCTTCTTCACTCTCCTATAACTCTACATGGCTACAATCTTCTTCAATATGTAACTCTATATGGCTGAAATTTCTATCTCCTTGTAACTCTATACTATTACATTCTTCACTCTCCTATCCATCATCATTTACAAGAATTTATTCCTCCATGGGATGCTCACAATCTTCTTCCTATTTATTGAGTTTAGAATTAGATTTGGGATCTTGACATGGTAACCTCATTCCTTTGTTGTCATGCATTATAATCTTATTCTTTTCTCCTCTCTCAAGAATCAAGACATGAAGCTTCTTTATGCTCTCTAATTTCATTCTTGTGTGGAAAACATGACCCATTAACCTAGAAACCATATGTTCCCAGCTTATCAACTTCTCATTTCCTTTTTGTTATCTCCTCACTTGGATAATCTTCCAACACATGTTTGTAACTCCACTCATCCTCTTGCTTGAAAATTTTACTCTCATGGGATTTCCAATATTTTCCTCTTCAAATGAAGTCTCTAACTCCACTATCCATTACATGAGCTACTTAGGATCTCTTTAGCACAAAAAAATATATTACTAGTGGTCTTCTATCTCTACTTCTTAGCCTTTGTTGGTCTCTTCTCCTCTATGGCTGGTTCTCTCCTCAAGAAATCCACATTTGATTGTATGGAAATCAAAAACTACCACATTTCTTCTTATTCTTCTTCAGTTTCAAACTACTCTATTTGTGCATCCAACATCATTTTCAATAGTTCTTAGATTTTCTTCAACATCATTTCCAAGTCTTCTCCTCCATTTTTTTGTGACGTATCTTCGTAACTTTCAAAATAAAACAAATACTCGATCTAACACCTTTTACCCAATGCCCTCCTTTTTGAAATATGTTTCTTGTTATTTTCTACCTAAAACAATGTGTAAAACAAGGTAACATTTGTTTTTTACCCATAACAATGTGGAAAATAACACTCTCCTTTCAACAAGATTCTCTTCACATCTCCTACCCAAAATCTGATTTTTTGGAAGATGCCTCCTCTTGATTTCTACCTATAACAATGTGGAAAATCAAGGAAATAGGATTCAAACATGATCTAATACCAATTGATGAGTTGAAAAATCCATAGATTTTACAAACACATAGATCTCTTCAACAAATCACTTAAACTTCAATTAATTTTAGTGAAAGCTCTTTTAAAAACTCAAAAATCCTGACATACACACACTAAGTAGGATTTACAAAGATTTCACACAAATCTTAACTCCCATTCTATTCTAGCCTACCAAAGCAAATTATTATCCATTTATAGAATTTACATGAATGAAAAATATATAGAAATTATAAAATACGCCAAAAATACTTCTACATTTCCACATGGAAGAATAATAATGAAAAGTAAAACCTCTATCCCACATGTGCACTCTCTATCACCATGTGACATCTAGATATGGACTCTGACTTCACATGTTTGGTCAATCAGGGATAGTGTTCTTTGTCTTGTACTTTAAATAATAGTTAAAAAGTGAGAAATATCCTTCATGACTTTAGACAAACTACAATTAAGGAGCCCCCACTATAGATTATGTTCCACATCTACCCATGTGTAAAAGACAAGCATCCCATGTGACTTAGTGTATAATTATGCCCCACATGCCACCCTACTAGTAGGAATAGTTATCTACCACTTCATCATGATGAATACTGATAGCCACATCATCAACATGAATAGTAAAATTTTCTTTGCATCGCATTTTGGTAAAGCCCTTTATTAGGTATTGTTTGTTGAATTTGTTTGTGTCAATAATAACATGGCAATATATAAAAGAATTCAATTATAGTTGACACACTATTCAAAAATATTGGTTCACTATTATAAAAAATAATATAATATTATGAAATTATAGTATTAATATATTATGTTATATATATAATACTATGATACTATAATTTATATACTTGTATATTAGTGATTATAATATAGATATTGCCTATAACGGTTGCATGAAAAATTATTATGAATTTGAAGCATAAATAATGACGTGAATATTTTGTTGATGTGTTATTAATCTAGGAATATTAAAATTATATGTTTGATTAAAAAAATAACAAAAAAACATAATGTTATTAAATGCTACATTATTATTTTGAATTCTATTTTGACAGTATGTTTTTTTTAATTTGTCTCCTTTGTTATTTTAAATCCTCAAATTATGTTTATCATTTGTCTAGATAGATTTGATTTTAAAATTATATTTAGGATCTTGACATGAGAACCTCACTCCTTTGTTTTCTTTCATGACAACCTTCTTCTCTCCTCTCTCAAGGCTCAAGACATGAAGCTTCTTCATGCACTCCACTTTCATTCTTGGATGGAAAACATGACCCATTAAATTGGAAACCATATGTTCCCAACTTATCACTTTCTCCTTTCCTTTCCTTTATCTCCTCACTTGCATATCCTTCCAACACATGGTTGAAACTCCACTCGTCCTCTATCTTCTAGCTTTTACACTCATGGGATCATCAACATTTTTCTCTTCAAATGAAGTCTCTAACGCCACTATCCATTACATGAGCTACTTGGGATCTATTTTCCACATAAAAAAGTATATTTCTAGTGGTCTTCTATCTTTCCTTCTTGACCTTTGTTGGTCTCTTCTCCTCTATGGCTAGTTCTCTCCCCAAGAAATCCAAATTTATTTATATGTAAATCAACAACTCCCACATCTCTTCTTATTCTTCTTCATTTTCAAACTTCTCAATTTGTCCATCCAACATCATTTTAATTATTATTTTATTTTATTCAACATCATTTCCATGTCTTCTCCTCCATTTTTATGTGACATATCTTCATAACCTATAAAAGAAAAGAAATACTCAATTTGACACCTTTTACCCAATGCTCTCCTTGTTGAAATATGTTTCCTCTTGTTTTCTACCTAAAACAATGTGGAAAACAATGTAACATTTGTTTTTTACCCATAATAATGTGGAAAATAACTCTCTCCTTTCAATAGGATTCTCTTGACATCTTCTACCCAAAACTCTCATTTTTTGAAAGATGCCTCCTCTTTATTTATACCTATAACAATGTGGAAATTAAGGCAAAAGGATTAGAACTTGATATGATACCAAATGATGAGTTCAAAAATCCATAAAGTTTACAAACACATACCTCTCTTCAACAAATCATAACCACTTCTATTAATTTAAATGAAATCTCTTATACAAACTCATATAGTTTGTCATACACACACCAAGGAGGCTATACAAAGCTTACACACAAAGCTTAACTCCCATTCTAGCCTAGCCTACCAAAGGAAAGTATTATCCATTTATAGAATTTAAATCAATGAAAAATAGATAGAAATTATAAAGGTGGCCAAAAATGTTGCCGCGTTTCCACATGATGGAATAGTAATGAATAGTGAAACCTCTCTCCCACATGTGCACTCTCTATCACCATGTTTCATAAAGATATAGACTCCCACTTCACATGTATGGTCAATTAAGAATAGTGTTCTTTATCTTATACTTTACACAAGAGTCAAAAAATGAGAAATATCCTTTGACTTTAGACAAACTTCAAGCAAGGATCCCACACTCTAAATTATGCGTCACACCTACCCATGTACAAAAGGCAAGCATCCTATGTGACTTATTGTATAATTGTGTCTCGCATGCCACATCACTAGTAAGAATAGAGATCTACCACCTCATCATGATGAATAGTGACATCCATGTCATCAACATGAAAAGTAAAATTCACTTCAAATCAAATCTTGGTAAAGCCCTTTATTAAACATTGTTTTTAGTGTTTTTTATGTGATTAATGGAATGGAAATATAAAAAAGAACATTCAAAAATATCGGTTCATTATTATACAAAATAATATAATATTATGAAATTATAATCTTTATATATATGTGTATATGTATATTTGTATATTAGAGATTATAATATAGTTATTATACCAATAGTGGTTGCACAGAAAATTAATATGAATTTGAAACATAAATAATGACATAAATATTTTGTTGATGTGTTAGTGATCCATCAATATTATAATTATATGTTTCATTAAAAAACAAAATAAAAAACATAATGTTATTCAATGTTACATTATTATTTTGAATTCTATTTCGATAATATGTTTTTATATTTATTTGTCACCTTTGTTATTTTAAATCCTAAAATATGTTTATCATTTACTTGGATGGCTTGGATGGAGTAATGTTGTATGTGGGAAGTTAAATTTGGTTGATAAATTGAATATTCTTAGAGTGCTATTATGCATTTGTGTGTGTGAAACAAAAAATTTTAAGTATGATGATTGTTTTAAGAAAAAAAATTAAAATCAAGGTTTTTGGTTTACGTTGTGATTATTTTTATTATGATGAATAATTGAAAACTTTAAAAATAATAAATTTAATTTTCATCATCAATCCTTATAAATGTATGGTATCATTTATCCAACTTATAATATGAGCACATGAACCTTTATTAAATATAGTAATCCATGTGTATCTAATTGTAGATGTAGTAATCCATGTGTATCTAATTGTAGATGGAATTATTTATCAGATTAAACGTCATCAATACATTTTAACTTAGATCTTATATAATAATGAAACAATATTTTTTAAAGTTATCTATCAAAGAGATAATAGTTTTAAAATTAATTTATGAAAAGAAAATTTGATTTGATTTTTTAAATATGAGAAAATCTTTTCATTTAAAATGAATCTTTTATTGTATATTTTATTTATTTCTCAGTGCAAGGAATTATTTTGCATAACTATGGTGTTATTTGAAATTTGAATCTAATATAACATTTAAATTTTTTCTCGTAAATGAAATTGAATATTTTATTTTAAATATAATATTTATTCATATAATTTTGATGTAGTGAAGTAATATTTAATTATTTACAATTCAATTAATCATTAATTTTCAAATTTGTCTCTTGATTTTAAAAAAAAAAAAAACATATTTATTTATGGATTTTTATTTTATTTTGTATGATGAAGAGTAATTATCATAATTGATTTTATAGGTTCGATCCATTGGGTGGGTTACATGGCTTCCATCATCCATAACATGGTTCAAACCCTGACCAGATAGTTTGGTAGAGCTGAGGTTTGGGGCTAGGCATGATGTCTACATATTAATCTGTCAGAGTCACGTGACAACTATGCCCCTGAATTTATACCAGATTGTTGGATCCACACCGATATTAATGTTGATCAAGTTTATTAAGATGTATTAAATAAATTTAAGAAAAACAATAATCATAATTAGTTAAGTTTTGTTTTATTTTTTACTGTTTATTTAATTTAATATTTTTATTATTTATAGGTGAAAGTTAAAATTGTTTGTATAATAAAAAGTAAAACGTATACAATTTATTTTGAATCTTTCAATAAATTGTGTGTTTATATTTAATTAAGAATTATAAATGTTTTTATAAATGACAATATGAAATTGTTGTTTTTGGATTGTGATTAACTTGTTATGTCCGAATCGATGCATAATTATGCATTCGTTTTGATATATAATATAAGTTTCAATAGTATAAATATATACAATGCATGAAATTCAGTAGAATAGTTACACCATACATATTACACATTGGCTTACTATTTTCACTTTTGTGGTTGCTATTATATTAGAGAGCTTAGTGTGGTTGCTTTGGAGAACATTGGAGTTATGTTTAAAGGTTAGTTTCTCGATTCTTCTTGCTACCGCCTATAAAATTGGGTAGTGGCACAATAACTTTGAGAGTCTACTAAATATATATATTTATTTTGTTTTGTTTTTATTTATTTATTTAAATAAGCCTTTAGTCTATGTATTGGCTATTTCATTCTTTTCAAAGGCATATTTTATCATTACAAGTGGTTTACAAAATATATGGATAAGTTACATTGGATAAGTTACATTGGATAAAGGTGATTTTTTTAAAAAATATTATAAATAATTAATTATATTTTTATTATTTTTTATATTATTATATTTTTTTGATGGAATATAATTATTTTATTTATATTAAACACATTATTAATGTGATTGTATGATGCTTTGAACTAAAAATATTTAAATTGAAATAAATTTGTAAGAAAAATAAATTTATAAAACTTCTTCTATAACACAATTTTCATTATTTAAACCTATGATTATTTTATTTCAATTATATATAGCTCTTACAAAGTTTCAAAAATGAATGGGAGATATATATGTTTCTTGTTACAATGATTTTGCAAATTACATTGATGATTTATTAATGTTTTAATAGGACTTTGAAGAACATTGTAAAACATATTTGATAGTGTTAGAATTTGTTGAACAACATAACATAGGTTTATTTATTGATCATAACAAAAATTAATTGTTCTATATTGAATACTCGAACAATATGGAATAGGTTTATTTTTTAGGAATTCTAATTAAATAAGAAAATATATAAATCTAAAATAGTATTTTTTAAAATATTTTATGATTTCCTTGTAAATTTCATAATATGGGGGCAATGCCTTTTTTTAATAAATTTTATTGAATTATGTATACAAATCTATCAAATAGTTGTTTTTTAGGGCTAAGACAATAAGAAATTTTGTGAATAAATTTGCATTTATATGGATATAAAAAGCAACAAAAGAAGTGAAAATTTAACATCATAATTCCATGATTCACCAGCATTAGTCCCTTGATCGATCATTCATATTATAAATAGATACATTTAAGAAAATTTAAGGATAAATTTAACTAGTTTAATGGAATGGATTAAAAAATTTATGAAATATATGTCAATATAAAATTTTAAAAATATGAATTAAAATATTAATTTATAAAAATGAAATTTGTTAAATATTAAAAATATTGATAATGGATAAATTTGGTAGTTTCATAAAAATTTATAAAAGAAAAATACCATCAATAATTTTAAATGATTTATGTCTAATCCAGTGTTAAAATAATTATTCAATAGATTATATGATTGGTGGAAACAAGTATTGTCTCATTTTTCATTTCAAATTTATTATATTTTAAATAAGGATAACTCTATTAAAAAATTACACTTTGTACATATTTGAAACTAGTTCTTAAAAACACTTGTAAGAAATTTTAATTTGGAATAATTTTCTAATACATACAATTGTTTTTTTTGGTAATTGAAACCCTATTAGTAATGTAATATATTCACTTGTATTGAACTGAGGTCAAAAATGAAAAGTTTTCAATATATGAAAAATAATTTAAAAAAAATTGTTAATCTTAAAATATTGAAATTATTACATTCAATTTTAATATTAATGAATAATTTATTTTTTAATAATTTTAAATTACATTTTTTATGTTGTAATTAAATTTTAATAGTGAAATCGATATTTTTATAGATATTATGTGTTTTAATCAATTATTAATTTTATTATATTATTAAAAATATATAACTTCTTTATAAATATAAAATATTAAATTTCTTTAAAATTTATTTTATTTTAATTTTATTTATTTAGCATAATGTAAAATGTTATATTTTAATAAATCATATATATATATATATATATACTTCATATTAACACATTAAAAAAAAAAAAGTTGTATGTCAAATATAAGTAAATATCAAAACATGTGCAACAAACTGCAAATTCATAAATAGGTTATCATTAACAATACCTTAATTTATTAGGTTTCTTTTAGTCACATTTTTCCCAAAAAAAAAATTGGATTGTAAACTACCAAGGCATCCGTTATCAAAACAAAAGTAATGGTAAAAGCTTGGTAAAACGTTTTGGAAGCAATTTTCAAATAACAGAGCGAGCAGCACCATATGCTTCATAAATGAACACAACATAGAAGGATTGTTTTATATAGTATTTCCTTTAAAGTACCTTGTTTAAATAAAGTTTAGATACATGAATATGTATTTCATTTGATATGTTATTATTATAATAAATTTGATAGTCATCTGAAATCTAATTATTTTGTATTTAATATAATGATGTGTCATAATATCTATGTAAATAGTATCCATTGTTTCTAAAATTATAATTATATATAAGATAATTTTCTAATAACTATTATGGATATTTGAGAATGGATTTAAACAATGTTTGATGATAGACTTTTTGAAAAAATTGATGTGTTTTGCTTCCTTTAAAATTGGAACATGATTATAATTGGGAAAGATGTGTTGAATAAACTGACATGGTTGATAAATTATGTTTTCTTATTCTTTGTTCATCTTGAATACTATAGATATGAAATGACAAAATTTATATAGTTCAATAATTTCAAACATATTAAAAATCCATATAAATCTTATCATTAAATAATACAAAATATTATTTTCAATACAAATCGTAAATATTTTTATATACATAATATTTTTGTAAAAAAGTATTCGAATAGAACTAAAAATCATATTATTATTCATATAAATATATAATAAATTACAATATTTTATTTTTATTATTTAAAATTATTTTGTTTTTTTCAACCTCCTATAAATATTTATTATTCTCATTAATGAATGGAAACATAAAGGTATATTGTGCATAGAAGACATACGCTTTTAAAAAGGAACATATTTTCAACATACTTACAAAGAACATTGGATAGAAGTCAATGAAAATAATGGAAGGAAAAGAACAATTATTGTAATGATGATGGATTAATTACTCTTAATCTAACCATGCTTTAATTTAAATATTATTTTCTTATTGTTAGGTTATTATTTTAATTAATTTCAAAATATGTTTTAAATACAAAGAAACTAATTAGACAATTAGCATTATATATGTTAATAATAATATCTAAAAATACAAGTTTATATGAATGATATTCAACCTTGAAATACCAATGTCTATGATTGTGCACATGAAAAAATATATAAGTTCAGTATGAGAACCAAAAAATATACAAAATGTATTAATTTCTCATAATTCAAATCAACTTTAGATAACTTCTATTAAAAATAAATCAAGCTCAGAAAATGCATAAATATTGAAAGTACTATCATTACAACTAGAAATAATTAACATTAATGATATTGAATGTCATAACATAAATTTTATCACATTATCAATATTGTGATATTTGAAGGAACTTTTGATTTAATCTAATTTATCTTTTGAGAAAAACATAAAAATGGAAAATACATCCATATCAAAAAATAAAGAGAAAATACTATATTCCGTGTAGGATACCAAATATTCATTGACTAAATGTAATTGAAATTCATTTTATTTTTTTCCCTTTATCCCTTGACATGTCTTAGACACGTGGAATGGTTAAACATATTTAAAACCCTCTATGACAAGCAATTTATTTACCAAAAACTTACACTGCTTTATTCAAAACATTTAAAAGATAGTTCCTTGAGTATAGTGTCATTTACATTTCACATCATTCACGCAATTTATATTGATAATTTAATTTTTAATAAATGCATTTCTTCTCCAATAATATTATATTTATATATAATTATTATTTTTCAAAATAATTAATTTTTTTCATCATTATATAGATAAGTTTTTTTTCCAATTAAAAGAAGAAATTGATATTTCATATTCTTTTATACATTATAAATAACATTCTAATCTACTTCATCTACAACATGAGACACATAAAATAAAATTATTAACATATTCAATGTGTCTAACTTTCTTATATTTGCATTCATCATCCAAATTACTTCATTTAAAATGTGAGGTGTATAAATAAAAATAAAACATAATACAAACATATATATAATTATTATTTAACCTCTTGAAATTTCTTTGACATAGTAAATTGTTGGAAGGAAATGCATCCCATGGTCAAAATGTAAGTATTTCTTATATGATTTATAAATAATAATAAAAATTATCTTTTATCCCACCTAAGCATGTAACACTATTTAAAATAAAATGGTTTTGATTTTTTTTTTAATATAAGTATGTTATGTTTGACGGTTTATATTATCTATCTCTTTATTATAATTGTGAGGATGAAAATGTTAATATTGATGTGTGTATACACGCATAAACACATATGCACATGTGTAGATAAATATATGAATCTTTTATCTAGATAATTAATTATATCTATTATAAAATATTTTAACAATATAATATAATCATTTAAATTCCCTAAAATTTGTAAATAATAATACATTAAAAACTAAATGTGTATAAAATACATCCAAACAATATACTCTATTAATAGGGAAATCCACATTATATCTAAAAAAGAGTCTGATAATTAAAAAAAATGATTCAATGGAACATAAATGCAAAATGTCTACAATGAATAAAATCAAATTCCATAATAAAATGGATATTTCCAAGTCAATAAACTATAATTAAAAAAACCATTCTCCATTTTCTAAGAGATGTTAAATACTTAGACCTAATTTCGTGATGAATTAATAAGGCTAAAAATATTGGAATACATTATAGACCCATTCAATTAGTCTATAAATCCTTGACCAATAATAAATAGGTCAACATACATCTTAAATGGCTCTACAGTTGTTAAAAAAAACAATAAGGATATATTGTTCATAGAATATTAAGCAAATAATATGAATTAAACATTACCCTATCATCCACCATTCTTTCTGGCAACATTTATTATCATTAATATCATTTCACGCTTGGTAGTCATGTGTATTTAATGCTACTTTTATATATAAAATGATTTATATTTTTTATTAGTATTTATATATTTTATAAGGTTAAATAAAAGGATAAAAAATCATTAATAAAAGAATAAGAAATTTTTAAAAATGTAGTGAAGAAATTCCATACATAATTTTTCCCAACTTATATCAAGAAGGTTTTATAAGATTAAAAAAAATAGAAGTAAAAAATGACCAACAAAAACATATAAACCTTTCCATGCTCATTGAAATCATATACCATAATTATTTTCCCACCCTCCCTCTCTTAAAAAAGAGCACTAGGTGCTACAACCAATTAAGAAGAATAAAAGGAAGAAGTATTGATGCCTAGCTTATTACAAATCAAATAAATTTTAGTTCATTTAGTGATATCTATAATGTTTGTTGTTTTTATGAACACCCACACTTCATCCAATTGCACATCATAATGAAGTTTAACTATTCATTATATCCATCAATGGCATGGGTGTTAATAGTGTAGAACATAATAGTGTGACTACATTGAGGCACCTTTAATGTATCCAACCTTGGGTTGGATTGTTTCGGGTCCTTCATGATAATGAACACAAAAACTAACAATAATAAGAAAATTACCAATAGGTCAAGATCTTGAAATAATACTCAAAAAAATTGATTCTTATTGATTGCTTAAAATAATTACAAACCCAAACCATGCTTAAATAAGCCTGAACTCATAAATTAGAGTTTACAAGCAAAATTTGAAAAAAACTAAAATTTAAAAAAATATTTATTTTTTAAAACACTTGAAATAGCCCAAAAATATCCCAAAATATCCTAAACACTATAATTAGACTATGAGATGAAATTCGACCAAATTTGACTTTCAGTTCTAAAAATATACACTTTTTAAAACTAGAAAAAATCCAAAAAAATCATTAAATCATAATTTTATACCCTAAGATGATCACGTAAGGCCTTTAAAAATATCAAAAACATGGGTAGGGCATTAGAACCACCTAAAGCAGCAACAAACTTTTCAAAATGATTGTTTTGGCATCTGGAACATCGAAAACAGAGCCATGGATCAAAAGTTATGGCCTCTAGAAGTTGGCATATTTTTTCTACATCATTCTCCTCTAGTTGAAAACAACTCAGCTCTTATGAGTTGTCCTGATTGTATTGCTACCATTTATGTTTGTCAATTTTTTTTAGCTCCCATTCTATAATCCAAGTGTTGTCTTCTTGTTACAGTCCTTCCCATTGCACCAAATACCTATTAAAATTCTATTGCCTTGTGCTTATTGTCTTCATATCCAAAACTTGCACTATTTTTTCTTTCTTCTTCTTTGGAACCTGTTGCTCCAAATTTACTTCTTCATCTTCATCATCTTCTCCATGGAATTCATATAAATCTAAAACATTAAATACTTGAGATATATCAAAATTTTATGGTAAACTTACCTCATAGGCATTATCATTGATTTTCTTCACAATTCTACATAGTCCAATTTTTTTGTACTTCAACTTACTATATGTGCCTTTTGAAAATCTCTCTTTAGTCAAGTAAACCATTACCAACTCTCTTTCTTCAAATAGCTTGGATCTTCTTCTGACATTTGTTATTGCTTTATATTTATCATTACTTTCTTTTAAGTTTCTTCTTACTCCTTGCAACTATTGCATATGCTTTGCAAATGATTTTGCATCATCACTAATTTGATCCACAATTGACAATTGCATCGAATCTAAAATACCCATAGGATTTCTCCCATAAAAAATTTGAAAATGTGACTTTCATGTTGATCTATTCACTGAACTATTATATGCAAACTCATCTTGTGGTAAAGCTAAGTCAATCTCAATAAATTTTCAAATATCCTATTCACAACTTTTGTTTGTGCATCTGTTTGTGGGTGATGTGCACTAATTAATTGTAGCTTAGTACCCATCTTCTTCCACAAAGTCCCCATAAAATGACATAAGAATTTTATGTCCTTATCGGAAGTAATAGTTTTTGGAACACCATGTAATCTCACAATATCCATAAAAAATAATTATGCAACTCTAGTGGCATCATTGGTTTTCTTACATGCAATGAAATAAACTATTATACAAAATATGTCTATAATAATAAAAATTGATTTGTTACCTCTCTATGGGTTTGGCAATCCCAACATAAAATCCATACTCAAATCTATTCATGGCCCTCTTAGAACCGGTAATGGCATGTAAAGTCCAATATTTTGTGCATGTCCTTTAGCCACCAAACATATTTTGCACCTTGAAACATACCTTGCCACATCTCTCTTCATCTTTGGCTAAAAATGATTTTCATCCACCAAAGCTATTGTCCTCATCTTACAAAAATATCCAACCAAACCACCACTATGTAAGTCTCTTATTATATTATCTCGTAGAGACCCAACTAGAATGCATAATTATTTCCCTTTGACGAGATAAATTTCTTGCATAATATACTCATCATGAATAACATTTGTCCCACCTGTTAAAGGATTCCTACACTACTCAACTACCTTGATAAAATATGGATAAATATCATATAATTATTTAATAACTTCAAATCCAACTACTTCACTCATCATAGTAGTTAATAATGCTACCCTTCTGCTCAATACATCAGCTATCTGATTCTATTTTTATGATTTATGCTTCAACACAAAATCATATCCCTGCAAGAAAAAAACCCACTTTGCATACCTACTATTCAACTTTTTTTTATGTATTCACATACTTCAAAGCCTCATGATCTATAAATAGTATAAACTCCTTAGGCACTAGATAATGCCTCCAATGTCTTAAGTTTGTATAATTGCATAAATTTTAACACCATAAGTAGAATATTTTGTTCTTACCTCATTCAATTTCTCACTGAAATATGTTATTGGCTTTCTTTCTTGACTCAGCACATCACCAATTCCCACAAATGAGGCATCACAATCAACCTCAAATACTTAGTTAAAATCTGTTAATACTAAAATTGGTTTATCTGTAATCTCTTTGTTCAAAATTTCAAAACATTCTATGGCTTCTCTAGTCCACACAAATTCTTTTTCTCTCATGAAATCTATTATTGGTGCCACAATACTACAAAAGAATTTAGTAATTTTTTTGTAAAATTTTACTAAACCATGGAAACTTTTTATCCCCGTAGTGCTTCTTAGAATAGACCACTCAAAAATTACTTTTATCTTTTTTTTCTTTTATTTTCACACCATTTGTTGAAACTACAAATCCAAAAAATACTAAACTATTATGCATAAACCTACACTTCTTCAAATTTACATACTTCTGCTTTCTTAACAATTCCATTACCATTCTCAAATTTTGTAAGTGTTCTTATTTAATCATGCTGAATATAAAAATATCATCAAAATAAACAACCACAAAGTTACTAATATATTTTCATATCACTGTATTCATCACCTTCATAAATGTGCTAGGTGCATTAGATAATCCGAATGGCATCACCACCCACTCATTTAAGCCATTCCTAGTCTTGAATACAATTTTCCACTCATCTCCTTCACAAATTATAATATGATAATCGCCACTCCGTAGATCAATCTTGGTAAAATATTTTGCTCTTACAAACACGTCCATCATATCATCTAAATGAGGTATAGGAAACATATACTTTATTATAATTTTATTCATTGCTCTACTATCCACACACATTCTCCATCCTTCATCTTTTTTTGGTGTTAGCAATGCTAGTGTTGAACACAGGCTCATATGCTCCCTTATCACTTTATTCTTTAACTATTTAGTAACTTGTTTATTTAATTTTGCATGTTCTATTAGATTCATCCTATAAGCTACTTAATTGAATAGAGTTAATCCTGAAGTCAAATCAATGTGATGCTGAATATCTCTCTTCGGTGGTAAACCATTTGATAACTCATCAAGCATAACATCTGCATATTTTTTCAACACTCTTGCTACTTCTATTAGTATTGACACTATTTTTGTTTCTTCATTCTTTGCTACTAGTGCATAACAACAACCTGCTACCTTCATATCTTAGATAAAAATTTTAGTACATAGTAAGCTTTATGTCTTCTCTTCTTTAAGAGGTAACAAAACTACCTTTGTACCACCTTACCAAAAAGTGTGTGTGTTCTTTGATCCATCATGAACTACTTTTCTATCAAATTGCCACAGTCTTCCCAATAACACATGACATACATCCATCAAAATAACATCACACCATATTTCATCACTATAAGTCTTTCCTATAGAAAAATTGATTAAGCACCTTTTATCTACAGTAACCTCATTCCCTCTCTTAAACCATGAAATCTGATAAAGGTTAGAATGCTTTTCACATTATAAATTTAGTTTTTCAATCATTTCTTTAGAAACCATATTTTCACAACTACCACGATCTATAATTACTTTGCATACATTTCCACTTGAAGTAAATCTTGTTCAAAAAATATTTGATCGTAACCATGCATCACCATCTTATTTATTTTGCACTTGATCCTTCCTTAGAGTGATCATGTTTCTTCTCATCATGAGATTCTCTCTAACGTTAGCTGGTGCAAATTCAGTATTCTACACTTCTATTTCAGCCTTAACTAGATTTACTCTTGGGCGATCTTCTTGCCTCCTTTCTTGATCTTGATAGTTTGGACACTCAAATGCTCCATTCCCTTCTTTTCCACATCTATAACAGACATAGGATCTGTGTTGATATGGAAACCATCCTCTAGCCCCACCATAATCTTGTCCTCTTTGAAATCCTTTTCGTCTTTGTTGGTATTGAAACCCTTGCCTATTATCATCTTGCCTTTCTGAAGCACATGATGATTCACCTTTATTGGCATTAAATCCACCTATGATGGTATTAAACCCACTTCATCCCCTTATTGGAGGGGATGTACCTATCTTTGGACTAGTAGATGTCCTTCTAAAATTTTATCTATTTTATTTCTTCTACCTTGAAAGCTAATTGATAAGCCTCCTCCATGTTAAGTATTCTATGGATGCTTAATTCATCTTTAATATAAAATTTCAAACCATTTACATACCTTGCAATCATCTAATCTTTTGTTTCATCATGCTCCACTTGTATGGAAAGGTTGTAATATTCATCTATATATTCTTGTATACTATGATCTTTTTGCCTTAAATTTTGAAATCTTTTGTATAGGGTTTGTGCATAATCCACAGGATGAAATTTCTCACTCAGCTCCTTCTTCATCTTTTTCCATGTATTAATCTTCTCTTTAACTTTCCTCTATCTCTCTTTGTGCAGGTGATCCCACCAAATCATTGCATGACCTTTCAATTTCATGCATGCAAATTTTACCTTCTTGTCTTCTCTCATGGTCTTCCACTTGAATAATTTCTCCACGTTATTCCTCCAATCTATAAACTCCTTTGGTTTTAAACTACCTCCATAATGTAGAACATCAATCTTGATTCCTTCAGTCCTTCCTTCTAACACCCGAACCATCCTCTCTTTCATTGATGGTGGCTGCTCTTCTTCTTCTTCTTCTTTTTGAACTTCTTCATCACGATCTGTGTCTTCTTCATCACCACCTTCTCTTCTCTACTGATTGATGATAACCTCTACTAATTTTTGAAATTACCTATGTATTTTTTGTATAATCTAGTTCATCTATTCCATACCTCCTTGTCCTCTCACCATTCTTCTCTCCTCCAAGATTTGAACTTTCTCTGATACCAGATAATGAACCCAAAAACTAACAACAAGAAAACTATCAATAGGGCAAGATCTTGAAACAATACTCAAAATTTGATTCTTATTAATTGCTTGAAATAATTACAAATCTAAACCATGCTTAAATAAGCCTCAGCATAGAAATTAGAGTTTACATGCAATTTTTAAAAAAAAAACTAAAATATAAAAAATGCTTATTTTTAAAAACATCCAAAATAGCCCAAAAATATCTAGAGATATCCTAAACACTGTAATTAGACTATGGGATCAAATTCAACTGAATTGACTTCCGATTCAAAAAATATACACTTTCTAAAAATAGAAAAACCTTGTAAAAATCATTAAATCACAATTTTGGACCTTTATATGATCACATATGGCCTTCGAAAAAATATTGAAAACATGGATATGCCATTAAAACTGCCTAGGATGGTAATAACATTTTCAATACGATCGTTTTGATGCATGGAAGAGTTCAAATGAAGCTATGGATTAAAAGTTATGGCCTCTGAAAATTGGCCTACTTTTTCTACATCACATTGTTTAGAAACACAATTCTTAGATGTTTCCTCATCCAAGTTGAACATGTAACAAATTAGTGATAGTTCAATTCAATTGGTTTTCATCCTTCATGCCATAAAGATAAACAAACTTATTAAAATCCATGGCTTGTTGTGTGGTTATTTTATAAACAAGATCATTCTTCAACAATGTTTTTAGTAAAGATCATCTACCAAACTCATGAAATATGAGTGCACACCATCAATAGAATATTTGTGTTTTATTATTATTTTTTTTAACAATATTCTTACATTAGATATTTCCATTATAAAATTGAGTTCTTTGAGGATAAGATGATCTTTCGCCATTATGAACATCTTTCTTGAAATCTATTATTATTTTTCCTTTAGTTCTCTTAGTGAAATCACTATGAAACCATAATGATATTTCGTTAATGCTCTTAGTGATGGCATATTTTTTCTAAGCACAAGTTGGCATGGTTTTTTAGTGGTCTTAGTGCTAGTATATTTTATATTATTAATATTTTAACCAAGGGACTTATAGAAATCCAAAAGTGTGGGCGCCTTTATTATCTTAAAATATTTATTTCAAATTAGACCAATGTACATTACCTTTGGCAACCCTGTCCAAATTTAACTTAGCAATATTTTCTCGAGGGAAAACCCATGAGATTCTTTTGTTTAAAAAATAAATAAAAATTATGTATCTTATTCTTAATTCTATATAATTATCAATATGATACTATTGAAACTGTGTAAGTTTATTGAAAAATTACAAATTCTTTAGACAAGTGATTAAAAATTATAAAGCTTCAACTCAACTAACTCATAACTTTTATTTTACACAATATTATATTTATCATTAAATAATAAATACTTTAATTTAAATAAAAAATTATTACATGTTTAGTTAATATATTCAATTTTTTTAAACCGTTAATCATTTATTATGTTATAAAATTTAATTTAAAAATTAAAATTTAAGTAATTAACATTTATATTTAGAATTTATGATTAAATATTTAGATAAAATTAATTTAATATAATTATTTATTTATATATAATTAATATTATTTATATTTAAAATAAGATAGAAAAAAATAAATAAATAAATTTTATCATATTTTATTATACGGAATAAAAATACGTTTCCTCACTGTCATACGAACTTTAGAACTATATTCTATTTGTCCAACTATAGTAGTTGATATATTGTATTTGACAGCACAATGTATAGGTTAAGAATTCCACAACCCGTTATATTCTGAAGTCAATGAACTATGGAAAATTAGATGGGCAATGTTACTAGGACAACCAATGGTTACAAAAACTGTGGGATTTTTAAATTTTTTTTAAATATATTAAATATTAATTCATATCGTGCACCGATCTCGGAATATGGTCTACGAGTACATGGAGATCCCATTTATTCTAGAAGATCAACGAGCAGCATGAATACATGGAGAGTCCAATTATTCGAGAAGAAGAACGGGCAGCCATGACCCCACATCGGGCACTGCTATTTAATATAGAAATAAATATTTAAAATATGAAAGAAGTAGATGCTAGAAAGCTACTTTCACCTATCACTGAACCCTAAACCAACAATTTTTAAATTTATGTTATTCTTTTATATTAAGTTGAATCAAAATATATTAACTTTTAAAAAAAATTATTGGAAATGAAATAAAGTCTAAAAATACATAAATCTCAAGTACTTTTATTATAAATGGAAATAATGAACATTAGTAATACTAAATGTTAAGGCCTAAATTTTAACGCATTATTAATATTGTAATTTTTGAAAGACTTTTAGATTTCTTTATCTTTTAACAAATATGTAAAAATATAAAATGAAAAATACTTCCATGTCAAAAAATAAATAACAAAGACTATATTTTTTATAAAATACCTCTATTATTGATTGAAAGTAGTTCAATTTTTATTTTATTTTGTTTATCACTTAATATATCTTAATCATGTAAAATAATTTATCAAATTTAAAATCCTTTATAACAAATAATTTCTTAAATTTTTTTTTCATCCCACTTTATTTTTCAAAACATTTATAAAATAATTCCTTCAATCTAAAAACATTTACATTTCATGTCATTCACTGAACTTATAATGATAATTTCAAATTATTATTATTTATTTATTCAACAATAATATTATATTTATATATAATAATTATTATTTAATATAAATATTATTATTCAAAATAATTAAAACTTATATCATTATATAAATAAATTCAATTTTTAATTAGAAGATACATTTGATATTTCATACAACTCTATCCATTATAAAAAGCTTTTTAATTTCCTCAATTTACAATTCAAAACATATAGGGAAAAAAATTTAATATATTCAATATATCTAATTATCTTATACTTACATCCCTCATCCAATCTACATCATTTAGAATGTGAGGTGCATTAATAGAGATAAAAATTAACATAACAAAAAAAAAAAAAAAAAAAAAAAATCATTTTTTGTTAACTTTTTGAAATTTAAAAAATATCTTTCACATAGTAATTTGTGGGCAAGGAATGGATTCCATGGTCTAAATATAATTTTTTTTCTATGATTTATGAAAAATATAAGAAAATTTTATTTATCCTACCTAAACATTTAACATTATTAGAATACATTAATTTCCAATAATAATTTTTTTATATAAATATGTTATGTTTGATCTTTTTATTATGTATTTATTTATAATTATGAGAATGAAAAAATAAGATTTAATATATGTACACACAAATACACATGTATGTATCTATGTAAATATATGATTTTTTAATCTAAATAATCATATTAATTATAAATATTTTACCAATATAATTTAATTATTTAGTTTCCTTAATATTTTTGAATAAAAAAACACTTAAATCTTAGTACATGTAAATTAAATCCAAACAAAATATTATATTAAATATAAGAAAATATATATTATTTATATATATAAATATGTTGATAATCTCAAATTAAAAAATTCAATAAAACCTAAATATAAAATATATAAAGTGAATCAAATCAAACACCATAAAAAAAGGAATATTTTCAAATAATAAATAATAATAATTGAACATAATAACTCTCCATTTTGTAAGAGATGTTACATATTCACCCTAATTTTGTAGTGAATGAACAAGGCTAACAAGATTGAAATACATATAAACACCAACTAGTTTATAAACCATAGACCAATAATAAATAGGTAACATACATCTTAAATGGCTCTACCAATAATAAAAAGTAGTTAAAAAATTAAAAATCAATAAAGACACTTAGTTCAAATTATATGAAGGAAACATTACTCTGCCATCCATCACTTTTGTTGGTTACATTTCTCATCATTACTATCATTTCAAGTTAAGTATCCATTTGTATTTAAGGATATTTAAATAAAAATTATTATTTTTTAAATATTTTTTTATTAAGATTTATATATTTTATAAGATTAAATAATAGGCTAAAAAATATTTAATATAATAAAAATAAATTTAATAAAAATTATAAAATAATCAGAAAATTTTATACATAAATTTTTTATAACTTATTTTAAGAAAGTTCTATAAAATAAAAAAACTAAAAAAAATAATCAAAACATTTAAACCTTTTGCTTTCATACCATGATTGTTTTCCCACCATTCCTCTCAACATCCTTTTAAAACAAAACAATAGGTACTATAAAAAATTAGGAAGAGTAAAAGGAAGAGATATTGATGTCTAGCTTATTAGAAAATACATAAATTTCAGTTCATTTAGTGATATCTATAATGGTCATTGTCTTTATTCAATATCCACACTTAATGCATTTGCACATAATAATGAGACTCAATTGTTTATTATATTCATGAATGGCATGGGTGTTACAAGTGTATAACACAATAATGTGATTACTAGTGAGCGAAGCCACTTTGAATGTATCTAACCTTAGGTTGGATTGTTTTGGGTCCTTCATTGTTTGGAAACACAATTCGTAGATGCCCCCTCACCTAATTTGGAAATAAGTTAAAACATGTACAAAGTTAGTGATAGGCCATTTCAATATTTTTCATCCTCAATGTCATAAAGATAAGCAAACTTATTAAAATCCATGGCTTGTTATGTGGTTTTTTTATAAACAAGAACAACATTCTTCAACAATGTTTTGAGTTAAGATAATCTACCAAACCCATGAAATATGAGTGCATACCATTAAAACAATATTTGTGCTTTATTATATAATTTTTATTTATAATGTTTTTACATGAGATATTTTTATTTATAATGTTTTTACATGAGATATTTTTATTATGGAATTGAGTTCTTTTAAGAGAAGAGGATCCCTCATTATTATGAACATCCTTCTTGAAATCCTTTAAATTTTTTCCTTGATACTTTTAGTGCAAGCATTAAGAGAGCATAGTGATATTTTTTTAGCAATGTTAGTGTTGGAATATTTTTTCTAAGAAATAGTTGGCATGGTTTCTTAGTGCTCTTAATGTGGGTATAATTTATATTATTAATATTTTTATGAAGGGCCTTATAAAAATAAAAAATATGGGTGATTTTATTATCTCAAAGATTCCAATCAAACTAACCCAATGTACATTACTTTTGACATTCCTGTCCAAATTTAACTTAACAACAAGATTCATTTGTTTTTAAAAAAAATATTTAATTAAATTTATAATTTATTATTAATTCTATATAATTATCAATATAATAATATTGAAACTGCAAATTTATGGAAAAATTATAAATTCCTAAAACTAATAAGGGTTCAGAAGTTTTAAGACCTCAACTCTACTAACTCATATCTTTTCTTACACAAAATTAAAATTATTATTAAATAACAAATACATTAATTTAGAAAAACATTATTACGTGATCAATTAATATATTTAATTTTTTTAAATTGATCATTTATTATATTATAAAATTTAATTTGAAAAGAAAAATTTAACTACTTAACATTTATATTTATGATTTATAATTGAATATTTAAATGATATAAATTTACTATATTTAAATAATATATTTTTGTTCATGTTTAAAACAATATGGAAAAATATTTTATTCTAAAATTTACCGTTTTTTATTACACGGAATAAAAATAGCGTTTCCCCAATCTCTTACGAACCTTTGTACTATAATCTATTCATCCAACGATACTAGTTGATGTATAATGTTTAAGAGCACGGTGTATAGGTTAAGAATTCCATAACACGTTATATTGTAAAGTCAATGGAATGTGGAGGATTACATGTGCCACGTTACTAAGACAGCTAATGTTTACAAAATTTGTGGGACCTCTTTTGTTTTAAATATATTAAATATTTAATTTGTATCTGTGACCGATCTCCTAATATTGGCTACGAGTGCATGTAGATTCCATTTATTCTCGAAGACCAACGAGCAGCATAACCCAACATGGGGCACTACCATGTAATATATATATTAAAAAAGAAATTATAAAAGTAATAGGTCTTTGAAAGTTACTTTCACCAATTAAGTAACCCCTAACTTCAACCATAGCATATTTGCAGGAAGACGCCCATAAATAACCAGACAATATTTTAATAAAGCTTCTTGACTTTTGATTCCGTCATTAGCGTTTTCATTTTTTCCTCCACTCACTTTTGAAGTCTACAATTCTGTTTTTTGTCGTACACCATTCAATTTTGAAGTCCATTATAGCAGATTCGGTGAAGACGCCGATGGATAAATATTTTTTTATTTTTTGTGGCCGTTATCAAATGGCTCAAGAGAATCGGTGAAAATCATAGTACAACTTAGAATTGGTCGAGATAAAATCTCTCACAATCTTTTCCAGCTTCACTTAATAGATATTGAAAAGAGCTTGCGGAAAAGAGCGACGCTGAAAGGATAAATGCTTGCGACGCTATTTTTGATGTTTTTGTGGTTGTACAAATGGACGATAGTTGAATGGTGGAATATCATTGATATAGACGAAGATTTTTACTTATAGGATGACATCTATGAACCAATTTTAGATGATCTCCCTGAAGAAGACTTCGACGAAGACGCTGACGCTCTTGAATCATTAGCCGATGATTTGGAGCAACCGCTATCAAACATGCAGCGACCATGGCACCATGATCATTCTAATCTTCTTTTTGAAGCATACGGAAATGGTCTCAACATCAAGGTGAAGTACCAGAACGAGATAACAAGCCTAGAACTAGAGGCAACCAAAGAGGGCGAAGTAAATCTAGAGGAAGGCAGTGCTTCATGCCAAGAATGTTGCCTACCATGCAAAGGCCTTCTAATCCACCTTTGCAATTTCAAAGTTCTTTCAAGCCTAGTGATTCCTGGATCAAGAATAAATTCACTAGCAGGGAGCCTCCAAAAGAAATCCATTCCCCACAAATCGAACCAAAATGGGATGTTCTTCTACCTGCAGAAAATAGTGAAGAAGATGAGGTAGATGACGCTTTCTATTCAGATCAGGACTACTGTCTAGAAAAGGGTGAATGCAATAATTTCCAGGAAAAAGAAGAAAGAGAAGACACATAAATAGAAGAAGAAATCTACCATAAACAAATATCAGTTCCAGATCCATCAAGACAAAAACTAGTATGTACAAGTATCCCTCCATTAGAGATACCACAATCAGCGTATTCACCACAATTGATAAATGAAAAATTTGCCCAGTTCATAACTATAGAAATAAATGGCAGGCTGGTGGATGCACAAATAGATACAATGGCTTCTCTCTCATTTGCAAAATCACAGATCATCCATGATTGTAAGACATTGAAGGAAACACTGGCTTATATGAGCCTAGATGTCCAAGGGAATAGTTTTATCTGTAATATGTATAAACATCAACAATCCCTTAGGATCCAAGATAAAATCTTCCATTGTGATTTTTTTTTGCTTTAAATAGGATCCCTGTAGATATTCTTTTAGGTCGTGCCTTCATAGATAGATACTCACCCTATAGATCTACTAAAAAAAGTGTCATGTTCACCATAGATAATGAAACGCTAAGAATTTTTAGGCTTATCTATGCTACTGAGCAATTTCCAAGCTCTGTGACCCAAATACCTAACATCGTAATTCTTGATGAAATACAAGCTATAGGAGAAAAGATTAGAACCACTATCTATTCTTACAACTCTTAGCAGTTTTGGTCAAAATCCATGCCCGAGATGGACATCAAGCTTGTTGTAGGAAAGCATATGAAAATTGGGAAGAAAACCCCAATACCAGCTTAGGATTATAATGATATGGAATCACAGATAAAAGAATTAGAAGCTAATGGCTTCATAGAAAAATCAATATCCTCTTATTGTTGCTACGCCTTCATGGTTAACAAGCACTCAGAACAAAAGCGAGGAAAGAAAATAATGGTCATAAATTATAGACCATTAAATGCCATTACCCAGTGATTTCCATATCCTATACCAGATAAAAGCTATCTATTAGAGAAAGTTGCAGCATGTAAATACTTTTTCCAATTTGATTGTAAGTCTGGCTTTTATCAAATGAGGGTCAAATAAGCTGATAAAAAAAAACAACATTCAACTGCCCCTTCAGCTATTTCCAGTGGACTATTATGCCATTCAGTTTGATGAATGCCCCAACATTCTACCAAGCCCATATGGATAACATTTTTAAAGACACTTCTAGTTTTCTATGTGTATATATTGTTGATATACTAATTTTTAGTAATTCTCTTGCTGACCATTACTCCCATCTCATAAGATTTTTTGAGCTAGCAAAAAATGCAAGAATTGTCTTGTCTGATACAAAGATCCAGCTCTGCAAGACATAATGTAATTTTCTAGGAATGATTATCCAAGATTCAAAACTACAGATCCAGCCACATATTAAGGAAAAGGTTATTAGTTTCCTAGAAAAACTAGACAAACTAAAGCTTCAAGCATTTTTGGGATTATTAAACTATTCGAATAGCTTTTACTCTAACTCTGGTGAAGATAGGTTTATCCTCCAAGAACTTCTCTAGAAAAAGAAAGCATTCCAATGGAAGGACAAACACATAGCTACTATCCAAAAGATTAAATCAAAAGTAAAGTCTCTTCCAAAACTGCATATCCCAAAATTAGATCAATTTTTAGTTTACATTGATGCCTCTGATTTTGCATGGGGAGTACTTGTTTGTATATATGATAATAAAGAATTTGTTTATGAAGTCTCTAGTGGAGTCTTTAGTGCAGATGTTTTTAAGTGGATCTCTTTTGATAAAGAGATTTACGCTATTAAAAAATATTTGGAGAAGTTTATGCTAAATATTCTTCATCTATCATATTTTATTGTAAAAATTGACTGTACTAGATTTCTGACCTTTAGATAAAAAATCATGGTCAGAAAGATGGTCACAATAAATATATTAGATGGTAGGCTTTCTTTAATCAATTTAACTTGTCTGTAGAACATATAAAAGGCACTGACAATATAATAGCAGATTGGCTCAGTAGAAATCCACCTGTAACATTAATGCATCAACCATACTCCAGTTTTAATCTAACCATAATTTATAATCAAGGATTTGCTTCCTTGAACGTACTTTTTCAAGAAAAAATTATCAGAGAAGGTTTGCATCCAAGATATACTAAGATTTTTTATGCAGCAGGCCAAGATTTATAGATGTCTTCAGTGGCCACTACTCAAGCAAATCATCATCAAAACACTGGTGTAATCACTATAGAAAGGCTAAATAGTGAATTCCTATTCCACCAATTTTTTGAATTAATAAAGCGTCCTTTATAGACATGGCCGATAAGGATAAGATCATCACATAATGAACACCTCTATAGGTGGATAGCTAGATATGGTCTGGACTATATCCATGAAGAAGAAAATCATGATCAAGACACCATAGTACATACTATTATTCGAAGACATCATGTCATCATCTTCATGGTATTCTATAGCATACTTAATAAAGTCATCATCTTCATAATAAGTGATGAGAGAGTCATCAAAAAGGTTCCCATTAATCAATTGGTAGTCTAAATTAGGTAGAGAAGTACCCTTCACCAAACCCCTAGAAGCATCGCTAGCCAACAGATAGTTGAAACCCTCAATAACTAGGACATAACGAGAATGCACAAGGGGTAACCTCTATTTGATATATCTATGAAAATCAAAGTGCTAGGATTGAAAACCATTTATAATAATATAAGCACCAACATCCTCAAATAACATATTAATAGTGTAAAGAAATCAGGGACCAAATCGGAGAGGCTAAGCATAGCTATAATAAAAAGACATCCAATCCGATCATAATTTTTCTAAAAATCAATCTTGATGAATAACACATTCTAGTTGGATATCCTTGCCCATTCCATACCTTCCCAAACAACAATCACATTATCCAAAATGTATCTATGTTGAATAAACATTGTTTGCTCACTTCTCATAATTAAGGGAAGCAAATGTTTGATTCTAAGGGATAAATCCTTAGCTATGATTTTTTTAGATAAATTAAGCAAGGTGATGGTTTTCTAGTTGGTAATAACCTCAGGGTCTCTAGCCTTAGGAATGAATTTGATGTTACCATGATTAATAAGATGGCTTGAAGAATTGGACAAAACAACTTCAGAGTAGACTTTATGAAGATCACATCCAACAATATCCTAGAGGGTTTGATATAATTCATAAGGAAAGACATCAACTCCTAGTGGCCTATCAGAATCCATTTATATGATGGATTCTTTAAGGTGGCTGAGGCTGAGCAACCTATCATAGGCAATTCTATGCACTTTAAAGAACTTAAAGCAGACAACTCCAAGGTATTGAGAGAGGGCAAGGGAGAAGGGATACACAAGAAACACACCATGATAATGATGCATAATAACTTACAATTATTGGAGGATTCACCAAGGTCTGAATAACGAGGATGCACGAGTCATAGTTGCACGGGATGAAGTAAGTAAATACCACAAAATGCTAAAGTAAATGAAATCAAACAAAAGACAATTGGATAGACAATTTGGAGAAAAGCCAATATTCCATTAACATGAGATGGCCAAAGTGAAGAATACATATAGGAGAGCATGTAAGTAACTCCTACATAAAAGGTGGCCAAGGCACCCCATGAATAGACTGTAACTCCTCCATGAAAGGTAGTTACAAGGTGCTAAAAATAGAGAAGTAACACCCATCAAGGGAGTTACTTATGACATTCTTATGACACTTATGACACATCTCCACATAAGCTAGCATATCCCACAAGTGTAGGAAAACTCCATGTAAGCACAAGAAATACATTTTTCCTAATTAAAAAATATGAAAAAATAAAAACCTACACTAATACCCCCCCATAAGCACATCTTAGGTGGGCAGTGTAGAAATATAAAATGGGTCCCGGTAACTAGGCCTGATGAGGTACCCATGTACAAATGCAATCTCCCATAAGATAGAGAAAAGGAGAAAACTCATTGAAAAAAACTCTCCCCCAAAAGAGAGACATAAAAGAAAGAAGAGGCTAGGAGCCCCCTCCTGAAGAATGATGCTACTACAAATGTAGACCGCACCCCAAAAAGAGCTCATAGATGAATGCACTTGCTCTTGGTGAAAGGTTTGGTGAAGATGTCTGTAACCTGCTCCAAACATTGGCAAAATATCAAGTCAATGACCTGACTATGAATAAGCTCTCGAATGATATGCATGTGAATCTCTATGTGCTTCATCTGTTGGTGCTGAACTGAAGTCTTTCAAATTTGAATGGTACTCTGGTTGTCACAATAGATGATGGTGGGCTGCTTGATAGGAATGCCAAACTCAAAAAGAATCCCCTAAAGCCAAATACCCTTACTAGCTGCATTAATAGCTTTCCTGTACTCTGGCTCTATGGATGATATAACAATAGCATTTTGCTTCTTGCTAGACCAACTGATAGGACCAGAACCTAGAGAGAAACTGTAACCAAAAGTGGACTTGCGAGTCTATGAATCAACAACCCAGTCTAAGTCTATATATCCAACCAAGTCAACCTCTATGACAAATCTGTAATGAATCCCATATCTTTGTGAACCATGTATGTAATGCAAGATCCTCTTAGCTACTTTGCAATGTAGCTCATGAAGTTCCTGCATAAATTTGGAGACAAGTCCCACTATATATGATATGTCAAGCCTAGTGTGAGTCAAGTAGATGAGACTACCAACAAGTTGTTGATACCGAGTGGCATCAACTAATGGTGAAAAACAATCAACCTCAAGCTTGAATCCTGATAGAAAGGGAGTCAGAGATGGCTTGCAATCAGCCATGTGAAACTGAACCAATAAGTCAAGAGCATACTTAGGCTATGCAAGAGAAATCCCTGAATCTGATTGTGAGATCTCGATACCAAGGAAGTAGTGTAATAAACCCAAGTTTGTCATGTCAAATCTATCCTGGAGAGATGCCTTCACTGCTGCAATAGCCGATGAACAACTCCTAGTGATCAAAAGGTCATCAACATATATAACCAAAATTAGGAGCGAATCATCCTGCCGCAAGAAGTAGACATTGGGATCAGAATGGCACCTATTGAAACCCGCTGTGAGAAGGAAGGAATCCATCATGGCATACCAAGATCGAGGGGCATGTTTGAGGCCATAGACAGATTTCCTAAGTCTGCATACTAAGGAAGAATCTTGAACAAATCCTGGCAGCTGCTCCATGTAGATCTCTTTCTCTCGGTCACCATGAAGAAAGGCACTCTTCACATCCATATGGTGCACATCCCAACCATGTGCTATGGCAATAGCCAAGGTGAGTTGGATAGAAGTCATCTTTGCAATGGGTGCAAAGGTCTCTGAGTAGTCAATGCCTGCCACCTGTGCGAAATCCTTGGTGACCAATTGCGACTTGTACTTATCAACTGTCCCATCTGCTGCAATCTTGGTCTAATATATCCACCTACATCGAACCATCTTCCTTCCCTTAGGAAGTGAAGTCAAGTCCCAAGTGTGATTTTTGATTAAGGAAGAATATTCTTCCTCCATAGCACTATCCCACTCAAGTACCCCCAATGCCTATCGAAAAGTCTATGGATCTTAAATTGAGGCAGAGAAGGCATGTGGATCTCTCTAAAAATCCCCCCTAGTATCTCTGTCATCTGTAAGATCTCTTGCCCAAGTGCTAGCACTCTCAAGTGTCTGTCTAGCCCAAAGTGGCCCAGAAGTGGGTGAGTCAAGTGCTAACTCTTTATCCTCTAAATGACTAGAGGTGGATGACTCTACATCACTATCCTCACTGTCTAAACTTGAAGAAGAAGATGTCTTTGGCTTAGGAACCTGTTGTGGCTGATCTGAATCTACGGAATCATCATGAAGAAGTAGATCGAATGAGAGAGAAGGAGTGCCAAGTGTTGAGTCTCTAGGACTCTCCTAAAATTAGACACTTCTCTCAATGAACAACTCATGAGGGGTCAGATATAGAAGGCGACACCCCTTAACACCATCCATATATCTTAAAAAGATGAAAAGTTTGGACTGACATTCCATAGCTTTGTATTTATTCTTCGGTATGTGAGCCATGGCTGGGGATCCAAAGACATTAAGGTTATCAATCCCTATTCTACCCTAGTTCTACATACTGCCATCTATAATAGCCCTAAGCTCAAATTATTTAGATATCGAGTGTCAAGCACATTTAAGGCACTCATGGCCACTATCACATTAAATAACTTACACTTTAAATAACACTTATGTGGGGATAATACATCACACTTGATCCCTTATGAGAATATTGGAAAGTATACAATTCTCTTTACAATGGTGTGTTGAGGATGTCCAGCCTACCCTACTAATGAGCACACTTTTTAGCTCATGCCATAGTTACATGAAAGATTAGAGTTTTCAAAATAAATTAGTCATTAAAAGATAAAATAGGGTTAAAAACATTTGTTCATAGGAATAGACCCCAAATATTTAGACATAGGTGCACCCAAAAGGTTAGGAAAAACCTATATAGAGGTCACTAATGTCAATATCAGGACACTACCACCACTTTACCAATAATGACACTACTATCCAATTATGGCATTGCTGTCCAAGAGGAGTTATAATATCAAAATCCAATTTATGACATTTAGACTAACATCTATCATAGTTTCCAACACCCACATCATTTGTATTAGGTGTTTTCTAGCAAAGTCATTACTTGCACTATTTATTACTATTTAAAAAAAGTCAAAGCTAGTCAATTTTGTAACAAATGAGTGTTTTTATTTGTTATATATTATTTCCCTAATTTAGCATAGTTAGCTCTTTAATAAACATAGGGTTTACATTCAATAATTCCTAAAAATTTAAAACATTTGGTGAACAGACTTACTTCAATTATTTAAAAAATCCTAACCCTAGATAACCCAAGGGTTTACATTTCTAACATATACTCAATTTTCATATTTTCAGCCTATCATCATGATTATCATGATAGAAGCCATTTTATGCTTCATGGGTCTTATTTTTTTTCTTAACATGTTTATTACTATCCACTAGTATAAAGGGGCACATGTATGTTACTCCTATCATGGATCATGTTAGAGCTAACATTATTTTACACATTGGTTCTCCCTTGTGTGAGTCTTATTCTTATCAAGATGATTATTACATGGCTCAAATTGAGTTACCGCCAGTTACTACTTGATGATAGTGGGCTCAGAAGAATACTTTTTTCTGCCTCCACCTAGACCAGTTGATTATCTTTGCTCCCATCCTACCTCTATTACTTTCCCTTAAATAACTATATATCTATGGTTTGAGTTGTTAGTAGGCATAAAAGGATGCCTCCTCGGCTTATATAGGAGAATCATAAACCCATCATCCATCCTCATCCCTAGAACACTATAATAAGACCCAGAGATCATAAAAGAGCATTTGATATTGTGGATTAGTTGAAAAATACACTAGCTAAGATATCTATATTAGAATTACTTTAAAAGACAACTATTTTCGAATATATTCTTTTCAATAACTCAATCATACATATTTTCCTTGTGACATAGAGCCAAATCACTTTGTATCTATCATGATTAATATCAATGATTTTGAGGACACTATATTTTTATAATGAGAACTTACCCTCACCATCAATAATTGCTCAACATTTACAATTTTTTGTTCAATAACAAATCCATACCACTGCTACTAAATGAGTTATAGTTGACAGTGGTTTATGACTTAACATATGTAACCTCATATTTATATAGACCATAGGAGTTAATATAGCATCCATTTATAATACATATAATAATATCATAGGTTTTTAAAGACATTCCTAGAAAGACATTGGTTTATATTACATTAGACATTATGATAAGGCCAAAAACCTTACCTACACACTTTTAGGTGATGCCTAATCATTTTATATTTAACTTAATAATTGGGAGACCTTGGATACATGGTATGGAGGTTATGCCCTCTACTTTACACATATGCATCAATTTTTTAAATAAAAAATATTTATACACTTATCTAATTGATAATTAGCCATTTAGATATTATAGACTCACCAAGTGTACTACCTTGAGGACATATTTGGATGGTACACCTCATGTTATCATAGAATCCCCACATCACAAGATTCTAATTGATCAAATTCATACATATGAGGTTGGGGAGTCTAATAATACTATTTGTACACCTCCTTCAGATCTTCCTATAACATATTTACCTTCATTGATGATGGAAGAATAAATTCCCATACTGCATATATCCCCACTCATGACAAATTATGAGATTCCCATAGCGGAGTTACCAATACTAATTAACTAAGAATAAGTATACATTTATAAATCTAATTCAAATTCTTAAGCCACCACAAAGGATGATCAAACACCTATTGATATTAATGACTATTTATGTGGATTAAGTTTCATATCAATGGGCCTAATAGAGTAAATAGATCATTATTAGGAACTTATACCTCTTATTATACCTTTAACACCACTTGTTCAAAATCATATAGCTATAATCTCTCATACTCAATTATAGTCAGTGATAGATCCTTTCATTCATTTAGTACATATGGTCACATCTATGGATATAGACTCATTTATATAGATTCAAGTAGGGAGTTCACATGATGGACCACACAATATTTTATAAATGCTACTTGATAGAGGATTGGTGATATTACCCACAATCTGGAATAAATTAGTCAATATATTTTCACCATAGGAAGGTCAACCCTTTTTGATTTTCAAAGACTTACAAGACATGATATCGATACATGTTCAATATTAAAACATAAATTGAATAAATTCAAGACTCAAGGAACTATTTATATCATACAACCTCTACCTCTATAGATATAAGCCCCTCCACATATACTATCATATTAATAGATAGAAGTACCATGATAGAGATTTTGATGACATTGATAATCATGGAATGATCTATTAACTATCTAAATTTTGTCATAAGAATGAGGCTTATGATCTTAATACTTGAAATTTGGCATTTTCACAACCCATAGGCTAACAATAAAATGGGATATAACATGATATACATTGTTAGGATTCCATTGGAAATATTACAATAATTTTTCATGTGTCCCCAATGTGGCCAATACATTATTTTTCATCATGAGAAAGGGTCACCATCTATATGTTACACTTGGTAGTACATGGTTATAGGTGATGGATGTCATAATTGATCGATCATATAGATGTTTGAAATTTAGTCATGAGGTACACATGGTTTGCATTTTACATGATAGCACATATAAGAACCATAGCTTTAATACAAATACTCTATGTTCTAATGTGGTTTACCTTAGGAACACATGTGACGCATATTACATAGTCAAGAAACATGTTATTCAAATGAATAGACTCTAAACTAATACCAAGGATAAGGATCTATTGATACATATAAAATGGTATGATGATGATGATGATGATGATGATGATGATGATGATGATGATGATGATGATGATGTATTATTTGAGTTTGGATATATCTAGTATTTGACACTAGATAATCTCCCATTAGATCCACTATTTGATAATCCATATCCTATGGATGTGCTCTTGGTTTTATAGAGATATGGTACTTTGATTGTATACTATCTCATTTATTTTTAGCATTTACTTATATAATTTATTTCTCTCTTTCTCCTTATACATAGTTCATTTTCATATTGTTTGTACATAGCTTACATCTATATAATACAAAAATAATATAATATGTAAAAATCACAAAAACATTCAAATATTGCTTAGAAAACAAAAAATTATAGATTATATGCATTGTTATATTTACATTTATTATATTTTATATATACTATATATGCTAACTATCTTAGTGCAGTCAATTTTATCATACATACATGCTTCACTTGTTCTTTTCAAGTACTTATAGATTACTACAGGACTTGGGTCCACTACACTGATATAGACTTGCTAGTATCTACCCACTGGGGGCATATACATTGATACATGGGTTTTTACTTGACACATTATCCCACTTTGGGGTATCTTATACATTATTTTTATTATCATGTTCTATCCTTATATACTTTACATCCCACCTTTAATATTTTTATATCTTGATATTGATCATGCTACTATTACTTAGTTTTTGCTAGATATTACTAATTTAGACTGAGCATTTATAAATATTAGACCTTACATATATTTGTACTCCATATTCCTATATGTTTTCATTTATAGATTTCTTAGTTTATACATGATTGTATATTTATGCTTATTCTATTCAAGATCATTTGAATATGCTAATGTTATTTGCCTCTATGCCATTTCATTTCATAGTATGTAAGGTTTGGACATGTGCCCATGTCCTTGTGTGTGCCTTTTATGTTTATATATGAGGACATTTTATAATGTCCTTCTATGTAGATATAATTCAACTTAATTTTTACTTGTGTATGTGGAGATTTGAACATGTTATTGCATGTATTGTTTGGTCAAATTTAGTGACATGTGCCCATGTCCCTTATATTATGGCCCCTCATCCTACTTTATGTGCCTCATGTGTGCTTTATTGTATATGTCATGGCCATAACACTATTATTTATTTGTTACACACATCAATTTTTTATGCCATGAGGGATTTCATGTATCTACCCTTCTTACTTGGGTGTTGTGATGGACATCATACCCCATCCCCCTAAGTAGCTAACCAGTATTACTCATATTTTTTGTTACATACATTGACTATATCTATCTTGACACCATTGTGAATGATAGACATAACCACATCTTGCATTACATATTAATGCTTAGATTATTATTAAAGTATATTTCTCATGTTTACTAGGTTTTAGATAGCTTTTTTATCATTTCCTAGTTTTGACCTATGTGAGGATTTATCCCACATTGATTAGTTAAGATAGTTTCTTATTTTTCCTTACTTACTTATGTAAGGGTTATCTATTATACTTTCATGTCTTATTATGAATAATATATGATTCACTTTTTATTTTCATATCATATTTGCAACCTTATTGTAATGTCTTTGTTGTTAATGCTTCAAATTTATGGGATTGAAATGGTCTTATCTCTCATTCCTAACATGGTACCAGGCCCCTAAAGAATTTCAAACCATCCAGTTATTTGTTGTAAATAATTTTAGATAATTATATCAACTACATATTCCAATTACTATTTTGCCAATTTGCCTTGAATGTTAGTCTACCTTGGCCTTGCTTGGATTCGGAAGGAGTCTCTTTAAGATTGTGTGGATCTATATTATTTGACTTATCCATTGGAATTTTGATTTTGTTTGGAAATCCAAATTTTTTATCTTATCCTTTTTTTGTTTGGTATCATCCACTTTTGGATCTGTATTGGAATAATAAAGTCAACATTGGAGAATATTTGTATGGAAACTTTTTCTCCTAAAATTTCATCCTTTTTTAGCCAAACACTAATCTACTTCTACATTGATTTTTATAGTGGGCATTGGAGTTTTATAGGGGCATCATCTACTATGAGAAATCCTTATTAGGAGCAAGTTTTCATTATCTTGGCATCATCATCTTGTGTTCTACATGGAAAATATCTGCAAAGTTGCATTCTTGATCTAGTTTTGGTGTCCTTTCCTTTTATCTACATGGAAATATTGTATTTTTTCACTTCTGATCCTCATTTCTAGTCTGGTTTTAATGTCCTTTACTTTTATCTGCATGGAAATATTTTATTTTTTCACCTTCATTCCTTGTTTATGGTATAATTTTTTGTGTCTTTTCCATTTTCTACTTGGAGATAATTATGGCAGATTTTTTTTGACTACATCCTCTTCATTGGACAAGTTAGAACGTGAGTGGCATTGGAAGTTTATCTTTAGGGTCTACATTAGAGAGGATAAATTATGTTGACTACACCTTGAGTGTTGGAGAGGAGTATCTAATATATTGGAGATTAACACAAACTTAAATGTTCTTTGGAAGTACCCATATCAACTAAAAGACAACTATAATCCATCATTTAATCCTATTAACATAGAAGTATCTTTCACTTACCAAATCATAGGGGTCACCTACAAGATTATTTTTCACTATTATTGATTTGAGGATGTTCGTGGTGAAATTATGGTTCCAACAAGTGGTTGGAAGGCTAGGTTCATTTCTAATTTGGTCACAAACATCATCTTGTAGTGTAATTTCTATTAAATTTGACCTATTTGTTAGAATTCGTAAAGACTATCTTTTGAACTGTAACTCAGATTTGAGTTCAATTTTTTTCAAAAGAGTATGATTTTCAATTTTATATCCACTTTTTTCATCAATTTGAAAAATACACTACTTTTATAAAGTGCCAAAAATTTGGGGGTCGGATGGGGAGGGCTCAATACAATCTCTTGGGTGGTTGTCTTGGTTCCTATTTGTGCACCCATTTGCATTATTTCTCCTCTTTGGTGATTGAATAACATGTATTATAATTCTATTTTAGATAAATTTGAGACTTTGAATACACATAGTCACCATACATGGAGACCTATAATGGAAATAATCATTAAAGACAAAGGATTATGATCTCTAATGAATGAAACTCAACCATAGTTCATAAAAGAATATGAAATATTTTACCACCAATGTAAATTTGATGATTTTATGGATTTGATAGGGACTTATGTGAGTGATAATTTATTGTTTCATTTGGATGGGTGTGACACTCCATTAAAAATGTGGACTAAACTAAAGGGTTTATTTGGGAAGATATATCACATGAGAGCCATGCAACTTGATGTGGAGATTACTTCACTCGATCCTAAATATTTTACCTGTATTGTAGACTATCTCAATAAGTTTAAGAAATTGTTGACAAAATTGAAGTGGAGTAGATGAGATAGGAAAGATGAAGATTATATGTAATTGATGCTATCTAAGTTGAAATGTCCATTCCAAATCTTTGCTTCTACATGTTTCTATAGCATGGATGCCTTAGGTTCCACATTTAAAATTATTGATTTAGATTTTTTCTTGTGAAATACTTACTAGGGAGGACTCTAAATTGTCTCACCTTGAGTCTTACACCTCTCAAAAAGCATTGGTAGAATCACATCCTAAGAACAAGGGAAAATCAAAGAACAAGTCCAATAACACTCTTCATCCATCCCAAAGTTACCCTAATCCAAAAAATGACACATATAAACCTAAATCATCTTCCAAATTCAAGAATAAGTCAAGTTTTTAAAGCTCCTATTATGGGGTGATTGGTCATGAATAATCTAGATATTTTAAGAGAATGCAAGCCCTAGAGGATGCCATCAAAAAACATAATATTTATATATCTAGTACATATCCATTCCATGAGCATGGTAAAGCACTTAATGTTGTTGGGAGATCTCAGTCACCTATTTTACACATTTGGGTTATAGATTTTGGTGCTTCTCACCACATGACACTTCATATGAGTATTTTGTATCTCTTGGTTTATGTTCCACTTCCAACATTGAGGTTGGAAATGCTTCTTTTATTTATGTTAATGGAAAGGGTGACACAAAACTTGATAGTGGATGCATAAATGATGCACTGTATGTTCCTATCATCACCAACAATGTACTTTTAGTTTATTAAATTTTCCTTTCTATTCATGTTAAGACATTGAGTTTCACACCATAGGGGGCTAACATTCAAGCTTTATTAGAGCCTCATAGACATGTTAATTTCTGATCATATTTATTTTATATATTAAATTGAGGATTTTGATGATACTCCTCCCCTAGGTATGTCTTTGGTTTCTCATGTTAATTTTGAGACTAAGCTTTGGCATAAAAGATTCAAACATCTTAGTTATAAATACTTGAAGGAGTTGAGAACTCATTGTATTGTATATGGTCTTCTTATAGTTTCATGTCATCATAGAGTTTACCTTGGTTATGAATTAGGGAAACAAAATCAACATTCATTTCCTAAGGGTATTTCCTAGAGATCTTCTTCACAACTTGAGCTTGTGAATGGTGATTTGATGGTCTTTCCTATTACTTTTAATGAATTTTATTATGCACTTATAGTTATTGATAATTTATCGAGGTGTACTGGGGTGTATTTTCTCAAGTACAAGAGTGATGCCTTTTCTCGCTTAAATTTCATTAAGGCTTTGGTCAAGAAATAGTCTTATAATTGTTTCAAAAATATTTTTACTAATAATGGGGGGGATAGTACTTCAGTTGAGAGTTCTCTAGTTTTTTCAAAGTTCATGCTATTATTCATGAGTATTAAGTTCCACATACTCCACAATAGAATGGCTTAGTAGAATGGAAGAATTAAACTTTGATAGATTTGTCTATTTGCATGATGATTTTGTAGGATTTACCTCCTACCTATTAGGAATAAGTAGTTAATTTTGCAAATTATATTTAGAATCATACACAACATATTGAGCCTTTAACTTTAGAGGAGGCTTGGTCTGGAACCAAACTTGATGTCTCATTTTTAGAGTCTTTGGGAGACATGATTTGGAATTTTTACCAAATAAGAAAAGGAAATAATTGTATAAGAAGAGAAAATCCATGATATTTGTAGGGTATTGTGATAATATGAGAGATTATCATCTTTTGAATCCTGATACTCATGATGTTCTTTTTTTAACACTTGTAAAATTTGATGATCACTTCACATTTCATTATTATTCATCTTATCCATGCCTTCTTATTCTTCTTTTGATGATTTATCATCTCCTCTTTAGGATTCATTCTTTGAGGATCCAATTTAGGAAGCCCTTGAATAGGTTATAGATGTTAAGTATCCTATTCCCACTGATGTTGTCACTATGCCATTATGGGTTCATACTAAAATTTTTGAGGGAACACCTTTTATACAAGATCTTCCACCCATTAGACATGATCATGAACATTCTACATGTACTATACTTTTGTGTGAGGTATTATTTGGGGATCCACAATATTTTTCATAGGCTCATGGGATACAAGGTGGGATGATGTGATGATAGATGAGTATTATTATTTGATGAATAATCATACTTGGGATTTGGTATCTCTTCCTAAGGGAATAATGTTGTCTATGTACAAGTGGGTATAACACACTAAGTATGTAGTTGATGGGTCCATTGACAAGTATAAGGAATGTCTTATTGCCAAGGGTTTATTTCAAGTTGAAGGTATTGAATCCTCTAAAAATTTTGCACCCTTTGCCAAAATGGATTCTATTAATCTTGTACATTCTCTTTATGCATCACAATATTGGATAATATACTAGATGGATGTTGAGAATGCTTTCTTGCATGGAGATTTGTAGGAGAAAATATATATGGAGCATATTACTAGTTTTATTAATGATTATTATTTTGTTGTTGAATTACAAGGTCTATTTATGATCTCAAATAAGCCCCTCAAGCTTGGTATGAGAATATTGATTCATTCCTTATCTCTATTGGATTTTTTTAGTACCACTCTAATCCCAAAATTTATATCTAACATATTAGGGAGGACATTGTTATACTAGTTTTGTATGTTGACGATATACTTCCCACATGTAGTTCATCTTCTTAGATTCAAGCTATTCTAAAGGAAATTTTAACACAAATTCATATGATAGATCTTAGTATTTTGAACTTCTTTTTAGTTTTTAGCTTTCTCAATTTGATTCAAGGAGTAATTTGAGTCAATAGAATTACACCCTTGATCTTTTTCAAAACTTTAACATGGCTGATTTCAAGCCAATTCCTTTTCCTTTTCAGTCTGGAGTCACTCTCACTAATACCTTTACTACTCCTCATTGTGATCCTAAACTATATAGAAGATGGTTAGGAGTCTTTTTTATTTGACCCATACTCTCCCTAACATTCAATTTATAGTTGGGCTTGTATCTAGGTTTGCACATGCTCCTAATGAAAATCATTGTAAGCCTACCAAAAGGATTTTACAATATCTATGAGGCACTACCCATTTTGGATTATAATACACTAAGGATTGTACTCAATTGGTTGGGTAAACTAACTTAAATTAGTTAGGTTTTATTGATGGTAGGTGTTCCACTTCAAGTTACATATTTTATCTTATTTCTTCACCTATTGCTTGGGCATGCAAAAAGAAATATGCTATTACATTTTCATCTAAAAATGATAAGTATAGGGTAATAGTTATAATGAGTCAAGAGGTTATTTGGCTTCATGCAGGATTCACCCACTATAGTTTGGTGTGACAACTAGAGTGCAATCCAAATATCTTGAAACCCACTTGAGAACCAATAGACCAAACACATTGAGGTACACATACACTTCATTTTTCAAAATAGTCAAGATGGAATTCTTATCTTGGAGTACATTTTGACTCAATAATAGGTTACCAACATATTCACAAAGCCTTTTGCATCACCTTGTTTCCTTCATTTGTGTGGCATACTTAGGATTTTAAAAGTTGTCCTTGGGGGATGTTTATGAGTACATCTTCCTTTTTCATTTCATGGATATATATTGTACATGAATACATTATCAAGCTTATTTATGAGCAAAAAATTTAGATTATAAGGACATTACTACCTATATTGGGACACTAGCACCACATGGTACTACTATCCAAGATATGACACTACTGTCTAGTAGCCTTGGTTTTAAAACAACCGAGATTGGCCAAAATAGTACAATAGGTATAATATAGGTTTTCATAGATTCAATTATAGATTTATTATTTATACTTAGTTTTTCTTAGATTCATACTAGTTAAACTCAAATTCATATCTATTTGCTTATATTCGGGGAATCATGCATATCATGAATATTCCCATAATCATTTTAGATAACCAGATACAACTTATTATAACTCACTCCAAAATCTATATACTCGGGTATGAGATTTGGGGTCATGGTCATAGCACATTATATCTATATGCTCACTTACACATCAATTACTCATATGGAATGATAAATTCCATGTCATTCTCTATGATGTATACACTTGACATCATAATTTAGGTTTCACACTAGTTTCATGCCTTATTCCATCTAAAATGGTTAGCATTATTGAGTGGCCTGGAGCTACCTTATGTACTCGAGATGTTGTAGAGTTAACATACATAATTAAATATACCTATTTAGACATTTATAGTACTTGAAATAGTTTATTTTAAGATGAATCTACTAAACATGGGTGGGAAATGATGGAGTCATAGCCTACTTGAGTTATTGAGAAACCTACATGAGAGGGTTAGACACATTATTAGTATAATCCAAGTTATTCATAGGTCAAGATCCACCAAAAATGGGTGGGAAATGGTGGATTCAAAATTGGATTGAGTTCTTGAACTACCCACACATGAGGATTGAGTAATCCATCAAATCAATCCAAGTTATTCACTAACTGATAACTACACACACAGAAGAGTTTGTCACCATGTTCATGCATTTTTTTGTGTACCTAGTGATGCGTATTCATTAATTTCCTCTTCCACATATTTTTACTCATTTTTACTTCTTTAACCATAATATTATTTTGATTTTTATATATCTTAAGGAATAATTTATGCACATTTAACTTACAGGACATGCATTATAGCATGCTTCACTTACTTAGACCCAACTTCAAATACTCGGACCTAGCTTCATGAGCTTCACCTCCTAAGTAAGTCCAAGTACACTTATTTTTCCTATATTCTAATCATTTCACTTTGATGTATTTATATAATAAAGAGGGGGAAATGTAATCACCCAAACTTGTTATTTGAATGCTAAGAGTGATAATTGATACTTCTTATCTATAACTTATCCATATACCTATCCTAAAGCATATTTAACAAATATAAAATATAAATTTGTGTTTGTGTCTTTTACAATTGTTTCATAATATCAAACTTATCATCTTGGTCAATGGTAAATGGTTTGCTATAAGGATGAACAGTTGGTTAAATAATGGGTGAAGTGGTAGATGGTTATGGGCCTAGAATGGTGATCCCTAGCCTCTAAGTTGTGATTGCAAAATTAGGATTAGATGCTAGAACATGATTGCTAAAAAATAATGGTAATGGTGTGGTACCAAATAGGATAAGTCTCAATTCTTAGTGCATTTGTATGTGGTTAATGGGAAATCATGAGTCATTGATATAAGGTCTAAAATTAGAAAACCCTATTTTTTGGTTTGCTTGTGTGTTGTCCTAGGTCAAAGAAGGATTATCCATGTCATTTGGTTGAGTGGTATTGTTTAGAAATGGTCTAGATTGATTGGTTATTGGTCTAGGATTAATAGATATGGTGTTAACACTAACCTCTACAATATGACCTATAACCATGTTGTAGTCATGTACAATTGCATGGTAGGTTTGTTGGTTATTACCGTTCTAACCTTGGTTTTGTCCATTATTTTGATGTTGCTGATTCTATTGATTTTGTTGGTTCTACTGGTTTAGCCTTTGATTTTGATACTATTGATTTTTTTGTTACATTGGCCATGACCATTGTTATTGTTGTTACTATTATTTTCTTTATTTTTATTGTTGGTTATGTTGTGGAAAAAGGTTTTGATAGATTCCAAGATTATTATTGGATGTGGAATCACCATTATCCAATGTTATCTCCCCATTTTTTAACATATTCTTGATTAAATGATTGATTTATAAACATCTTCATTAATTGTGCTCATTGACCTGATGATATTCATAGAATTCATTTTCATGGTGCCAATCAGGATAGGGAATGCCTTTTGGATAATAATTTGGTATAGGACAACTAATCAAATTAGTAGTGATAAGTTTATGAAATATAGACTCAATAGGCTCACCAAGCTCACTAAAGACATGATGTGTAGGTGTCATTCTCCTTGAATGAGTAACTTGTAATGGCAAAAGCTACTATATTTATTGTGTGGGTCTTAGTTGTTTTGCTTACGGTATTAATTAGAGAGGTTGTCAGGTAGGAGTAAGATAAAAAGGTGAAACAGGTTGAGTAGATGATGTTTTCACCATTCAGACATGGAATGGATTAGTTACTCCATTTCCCATAACATTCCTATTATATTTAAATGGCTTTAGTCTATCTTGCTTATTGGCCTGTACCAAATGTGATGCTTTCACTTGGATTGGATATTGGTTTTGGATACTTCCCTAATTGTTACCTTGGTTCTAATTAGTTGAGTTAAGATTGATGAATAATTTTTTGATAAGATCTCACTAAATCAACAAACCCTTATCAATGATCTCTTTGAAGGTATGTGCACACTATAGTTCTAGATGATACACTATCTCAGTATGCAAGTTTATAGTAAACACAACAACTAATTGTTTAAATGGTAGATTATGAGTGAATCAGCTTGCAAGTGCTCTCCATCTTTATAGATAGCTTGAAAAAATCTCACTAAATTTTTTTTATCTTGTGTCAAATCAACCAAAGAAATCTCATGCTCAAGATTATAGGAAAAGTACTACATAAACTTATCTGAAAGATCATCAAAATTAGTTATCAAATTCTTTAGCAATTTCAAGAACCACTTCAAGGCTTATCTAGCTAAACTCATTTGAAACAACAATAAAAGGTATATATAACTATATTCCAATGGCTAGTACATGATAAATAACTCATTTAAATGAGCTTTAGGGTCACCTTTCCTCTTATATTTATCAAACTTTGGGGGCTCATATCCTAGAAGAAATGGAATCTATAAGTAATCCATATTAAAAGGATAGGAACACACATCATCCAAATTAAAAAATTTAATCTATTTCCCTACTTGGATGGTGGTGATTTCATCCTTCATCTATTATAATTTTTGCTTTAGGAAACTCATGAGAATATTAGCCTAGGTAGGTGGTTGAGTGGTTATAAGTGGAGCACTTAGACCAAGGTATGATGGAGATATCTATTAGGGTATGATGGATTAGTTGAAAAATAGAACAAGAATATGCATACGTGGATTATGATGTACTAGGAATTTCATATTTCATTGTGTGATATTTTAGTTTGGGTTGGAAATGAAAGTTTGACTTAGAGGATTCTATGGTTGGGATGGACGGATATAAATGTACTATGTTTGTTGCATTTAAATAGGGATCTATTGATGACTAATCAAACCTTATTATTGAGTGGGAACTTGTGAACTAAGACCCTACCTTGGAATGAGTGACATATTATGAACAAAGGGTAATTATTTCCTTGTAGGTACTTGAGAAACATTGAAACCTCCTTGTTGCACAAATCCCTATTGGGAAGTAGATACTTGTGGGTTTAGCACCAATTTTTGACCAGCATGAATATGTTATTGATTAAAAATTAGTTGGTTTTGAATTGGAATGTTGGTATGTGATGAAGAAGGTATGTTTTCTACTACCTAACAAGCTTGAACAATAGTAACTCCTTGTTGAGATGGCAATATGTTCAGCCTCTACTGCGTTGGTATATTCATTTATACCTACTATTGTGAAATACTACCCATCACCTATTGAGAAAGAGTAGGAGTCATTACATTTTTTATTGAGGCATGAAATTTTATTGTTGTTATGTTGTTATGTTGTTTGTTGGCTACTTTATCTCATAGTTTATATGTTTGAAGAAGCAACTAGTTGAGGACTAGAAGTAGTTTGTTGAGGATGTGGTGTATAATATCTCATTCCTAGGTTGACAGATCCACTCATGGTATTAACTAAAGTCACATGTTGTTGACCAATTGTTTGTGCACTAGTACTACTTAGACTTGGATTGGATGTTACTTTTGCATTGTCCACTATATTTTGCTCATTATTCTACATAGAAGTAGAAGATACTTCTTCAATAATTGGCACACGTGGTAAATTATCCTTTGAATCACTTTACATGATTGGCTCTACACCTTGATTCTCTTGACTGGTTAACTCTTTCAAAACTCCTATTAAAGGAACTAAGTCAATAAGAGGTTTACTCACCATGGTCATCTGATTAAAATTGCATGCTAGATTCACGTAGATTTGATATGCTACCTACATTTGGTTAAAGTGGTATTCCATGAGGTTCTTTCCTTTGTTAGGAATATTAAGATCCTGATACATCATTTGGAATAGACTCAAAATAATTCTATAAGAAGCCTATTGACTATATAATATGTTGTGAGGCATTCTTATTAGGCTTGGTAAACTTTCATGAGGGAAGTGTGCTAGAAACTTATCACCTACTTTTATGGTTCTAACCAACATCTCATCTTTTTTCTCTAACAAATGATGCTAAAAAAATGGATCATACATGGAAGACGTATTAGTAGAGTAGGATTGTTGAGGAACTAGTTCTTTAGCTATGGGCATTGTAGCTAGGTATTGTGTGGTTTGTTCTTGGTCTTATTCTAAAGATGGTGGCATGTTAACCAAATAGTTAGCCAATGGATCTTGGTTTTGTGCCCCTATTTAAGTATTATAAGGGGGATAAGGATCCATATCGTAATTAAAATTATCTTCGTAGGGGTCTTGCACCATTTCTTCTTACACAACCACATTACTAATCCACAGATTGTACATGAGTCCACTACAAGTGTAGGAATACATGTTTGGATCCATAGTGAATGTTTTGTGATAAAAATGGAAGAGAGTTATAAAAACTCTAAAAAGACAATGTCCAAAAGATGATGTTCAAACTTGGTCTAGATTAGTCAAAACGATGGAAAGGTTTATACAATGATTTGTGATAAAACAAGTTAACATTAAGTATCTAACATTACATGTTTTATACAAAAAATATTAAGTAAATGGACCAAAAATTAAAATGCCAAACTCTAAGGTCAAAGTGTTTCAAACTAGTCTAATATGTGAAGATCGGTTGGAGATACACAGGACCTAAGGATCAATCTAGAAGATAAATCCCACAACAAAGAAACTTTTAAGAAAATTTCAATAATGGATAAAATATATTTATTCATACATAATAAAATAATATGATGTTCCAATATTCTCTGTCATATTCTCACTATGTAATCTATAAGATTGCAATAATATATAGACTAAATAGTTTTTTAAATAAAAACAATCTATCTGTCATGGGATGTAAAATGAGAAAACTGATTAAAAATCAATTTTAAAATCTACATACAAACAAGTGAATATTGTTGAGTAATATTAATGGTAAAACAATAAATTACCTCGGCAACTAATATCTACCCTAGGTAATAATAAACTTACCATAGGCAGAAAACCAACAACCAAGGTAAGCCTATATATTATTCTAACACCCTCCCATAAGCGAAACATAGAGAGTATGAACCAAATATGGGTCCCAACTACTAGGAATGATAAGGTACCCATGTAAAAACTAAATAAAATCAAAGGAAGTGGGACTTTCATGTAAAATCCCCCCAAAGACAACTTCCTTCACCCCAAGCTTCTCTCAAAACTAAAGATAACAAGGAGAAGCTAAAGGTTTAGTGAATATGTTAGCAATATGTTTAGTAGTAAGCACAAACTCCAAGGAAAGAACTCCATCCTAAATGAGCTATCAAATGAAGTGGATATGAATCTCAATGTGTTTTGTGCATTGATGCTCAATAGGATTACATGAAATAGAAATCACACTTTGGTTATCACACCAAAGAATAGTAGGACCCTACTATGTCAAACCAAACTCTCTAAGCAACTATTAAAGCCAAAGAATCTCTTGAATGGCTTTGATAGCATCACGATACTCTACCTTAGTGGAAGATAATGCAATAGTAGTTTGTTTTTTACATGACCAAGAAACTAGACCAGAACCAAGTGTGAAAGCAATTCCACAAGTGGATTTATGAGTGTCAACATCACTAGCCTAGTCAGAGTTAGTTTATCTAACAAGATGTGGAGAACTCTATGGTCTGTAATGAATACCAAAGTGTGTAGTGCCCTGAATGTAGTATAAAATATGTTTGGCTATTAACCAATGACTCTCATGAGGTTCATGTGAGAACCAAGGGATAAGGTTAATATAAAATATGATTTTGGGATGTGTATGAGTCAGGTATAAAATATTACCTAAATTTTTTTGATACAATGTCAAATAAAAAAGAGGAGTCGTACAAGTGGTATATAAAATAACACTTGACTAATATGGAGTGGGGGCAGGCTTACAATTAGCCATGCCAAACCTATAAATAAGATCTGTTGCATAATTCTACTATACAATGGAGATACCCTCAAAAGACTGATGTACCTGAAGACCAAGAAAGTAATACACAAGTCCTAGATCTATCATGTCAAACCTATCTACCAACTTGTCCTTGATGTCCTGAATCAAGGAGTCTAAACTACCAGTGAAGATAAGGTCATCTACATACAAAACCAATATCACAATATCCTCACCTTGCTTTAGGATATATACATTGTGATTTGACTCACAATAATGAAAACTAGAACTCAAAAGAAAAGAATCCATCTTCTCATACAAAGCTTAAGGAATTTATTTGAGACCATATAAATAATGATGGAGTCTACAAACCAATGATGAGTCCTATACAAATCTTGGAGGTTTTTCCATATATATCTCCTCTTGGAGATCTCCATGTAGTAAGGCACTCCTCACATCCATCTAAAAAATTGACCAATGATGTGAAGCAACAAGAGAGAGTACAAGATAAATTTAATCCATCTTAGCTACAGGGACAAAGGTCTCAAAGTAATCTGCTACTTTAACCTATGAAAAACCCTTAGCTACTAATCTATATTTATACTTATCTACTGATCCAAATTCAACATATTTAGTCTTAAAGACCCATTTAAATCTTACAAGTTTTCTTCCCTTAGGAAGAGGAACAAGATCCCATGTATGATTCTTCATCAATGAAAAATACACATCGTACATAGTATCATCCCACTCAAGTTTACTAATGGCCTCAAAAAATAATACTGGATCATCAATAGTGGATTTTCCCATAAGAGAAATATTTGATGTCTATGAGCGAGTGTGATGAGAGTCAGATGGATCACCAATATAAGAACCAACTACCTATAGAGTGCCCTATGCCCATTTGGGCAAGGATGATGAAGTATATGGTTGTGGTAGCTAAATACATGCAACATCATCATCATGATCAATAGGAAGAAAATCATCACTATCATCTATGGAAGAGGAAGGAGGAGGATAAAAACAAGATGCAAACTCTTGTGGAGTATGTAGTTCATCAACACGTACACCCCATCAAAATAATACATCATGTGTGATAAGATCAAAAATATGACAAGGTTTTACATCTTCACAATAGCCAACAAAAAAAAGTGGTTCAATTTTATTCTCTAATGCTTTTCATTTGTCATCTAGAACAAATTCCCATGCCTGATTGTCAAAGACATAAAAATCTAAAATATCAGGCTTGATCCCTGATCAAGCTTCTTCAGGTGTCATATTTTGCATAGCTTTGTGAGGCATGTAGTTTTGATTGTAGTTTTCATAATTTACTATTTTAGTACAATAATATGAACCCACATTTTTATAATTAATCCTACAATTTTCCATCTCTTTCAATGTTTGCTTCTTCCTCTCTACTACAGCATTTTTGTTTGGGAGTGTATGGTACAATGAACTAATGTTAACTTCCATGCTCACTATAGAAATCTAAAAATGAATTACTATCATATTCCCCCCATTATTGGTGCATATATTCTTGAGAGGAAGATATGATTATTTTTAAACAAAGGTTTTAAACACCTTTAAGGTCTCAAATACTTCACTTTTCAACTTGTGAAAATATACCTAAGTTTTATGAGTGAAATCATCAATGAATGTGAGTACATATTTTTCCCCTAAAATTAATATGTTGGAAAAGACATAAAATCACTATGTACTAACTCTAAGGGTGCATTATCACGTGTGGCCTTACCAACTAGAAATGGATCCTAATGTTGTTTACCAACTAGACATCCAAGACATATTCTATTAATACATGAGACCTTAGGAAGGCCATTTACAAGATTTTTTGTACTCATTATCTTCATATAACCAAAACTTAGTTGCCTTAGCCTTTCATGCCAAAATTTTCTAAGGTTATCACCATGTGCTACAATTAAAGAACCAAAAGTCCTAGAAGAAGACTCAAACTTATCAAAAGTGTAAAGTCTTACAGAATGATTTGATATACATTTATCAACTATCTCACTAGAATCATTGCATTCTCTTATTAAAACCTCATGTGGAGTGAACTCCATAGTATTACTAGTACCAAAATGATATATTTGGTACATAGAAATAAGATTAGAAGATAATTGAGTTACAAGTAATACATTTTTAAAACAACTATCCTATTTTGGAATAGTACTTGATCCCAAAACATCAATCTATGAAAAATTCCCCATGAAAATATGTGAAGTAATGAAATCTATAATAGAAAACAAGAGATCCTAAGAATGTGTGAGATGATGAGAAACACCTAAATCAAAAATCCACTTATCCTATGATGAAGATATAGCCCTAGCTAAGAGTGCTTTCCCTTTCCCTGTGGAAGGAGAAGAAGATGCAAAAGGTACTAGAATCTTGTGTTGTTTTAATGTATCCTCTAATGTTACCATCTTATTATAACATCTACTTTCATCATGACTAGGACCACCACAAAAATTTCAAGGACCAAAAATTTTCTTCTTTTGCTTATAAACCTTTTCATTTTTAGGAACCTGAGAAGACTATGTAGTGGTATTTTTAGGTTTACTGGAAGATTGGGTTTTTTGATTTGATTTAGGTGGAGGCTTTCCTTTTGAGGTATTAGACACTAAGGCATGACTAAAACTAGGTAGAGCATCTAGGGCCATTATTTTTGTTTTCTCTCTACTTAATCTTTCACAAAAAACTTTGAAGGAAGGCCACTTGATTTCATCAGCTAATGTATCGATCATGGTATAAAAATCAAAATAAAATACACTATATGGTCCTTTTAATTTAGAAAAAATCAAGAAAATTCACTCCTTGTCATTCTCATCCTTCCCACTAGCTTTCAACTATGATCTAATAAATTTGAATTTTTCCAAAATTTCATCTATTGAAGGAAAATTTGATAGAAATAAAGTGCTCAATTCCACATCTAATTGTAATATTTTCAATTCATTTACTATGCCAAATAGATTTGTAAACTTTTTCCATACCCCTTTTGGTGTTTTTGCATCTACAATGTTGAATTAAAGACTATCTCACATGTTAAAGCCAATCAATCAAAGTGTCTCATCCTACTTGCAACCATATGTGTACTTAACTTTTTTAGTGGTGAAAGATGCATGTGTGTTATCATAAAAAATCCTCCATGATCCCTTTAAATAAAGGAGTTGTTATATTTTTGGTTTTCAAACATGGTAATTTATGGAATTTAGAGGTTCAAATAATCAATAATACATTCCTGAAGATGAAGAAGACATTCATAAAAAGGACATAGACATTCTATGTACAACTGCTCTTGTTACAATTTAACGTCTTTCGATGGAAATTTGACCCTTAAAAACAAATTTTAAAGGTACTATTTTGTTTTTATTTTAAAAACAACAAAAAAAAAATTGAAAAAAGAAAGTAGAGGGATTTGACCCCAGGACCTTCACTCTACCAATCTCTTTTTAAAAGTATCTTAGCCACTAAGACAAAGTCCATTTTATGAGCAATTAGTCAAAAACTATATTTTAAATCTCTTCAAAAGAAACAAAATAATGAAAAAAATACCAAATTTAGCCACACATGTGAGGGAGGATTTAAAAAATATTATTACTCATGAAAAATTGCAGCAATGCATGGTGGTTTGAAGCTCTCTAAGGAGAAATTAGAGAAATGGCAGAGATTTTTTTGTAAACATTTTCTGCAAATTCTTTGAAAACCATGTTGAGAAAAAATGTCCCAAACACTTGTATGGCCTACTAAAAACCCAAAAAAAACTGATTCAAATGAAACCTAGTGATGTCTTCCAAGGTCTCCAAGTGTCATATTGCAAAAAATCACAGTGTACAACCTCCAAATGGAATAAAACTATATAGGTATGCAGCAGGTTGTAGACTAGCTCAAAAATCTATGTTAGAGGGGCTAAAAACACTATACGATGCCATTTTTTGTTATAAATACAGTACTTAAGGGTTAGAGGAGTGAGTCATCTTCCTGGAATAGTTCTCAATTTTGCTATAACCTGAAAAAAACTCTAATAATTATATGTAAACTGTACACTTATCGTGCTAATGCAAATAGACCAGCTTGTTAGTTTTTGCCAAAAAAGGGTATATAGTCTAGTCCAAAGTTACAAATTCTTGAATTTTTATAATCCTAGTTCAATTTCCTTTGTAGTGAATATTTGTTTTAATAATTTAGTATTCTAAAATAATCAGAAAAATTCACAATTCCATTGAAATTTCTAAGAATGAAGACAAAAACATGAGAGAGAAAAATAAATTTTTGAAACTCAGAGATGAAAAAATGATTTTTCTTGTGTTAAAATGAAAATATTATAAAAATTTTAGGGTTGAAGATTTTCTACTAGAACTCCAAGCTTTGAAACCATGTGAAGATCAGTTGGAGATACACAGGACCCAAGGATCAATCCAAAAGATAAATCCCACAACAAAGAAACCTAAAAGAATAATTTCAATAACAAATAAAATATATTTATTCATACACAGTAAACTAATATGATGTTCCAATATTATATCTCGTATTCTCACTATGCAATCTAAAGGATTAGAATAATATATAGACTAAATAGTTTGTTAAATAAAAACAACCTATTTGTCGTAGGAAGTAAAATGAGAAAATTGATTAAAAATCAGTTTTCAAATCTATGTACAAACAAATGAATATTGTTGAGTAATCTCAATATTAAATCAAAAAATTAACTAGGTAACTAATATCTACCCTAGGTAATAATAAACTTACTGTAGGTAAAAAACAAACTACCTAGGTAAGATTATATATTATTCTAAAATAATCTAGGAAATAAATAGTTGCTAGGTCTTTTAGCTAAACACGACATCAAATTTTAGGCTCAAATAAGGCATTTGCTAGGACTCTTGGCTAAATGGTGTCAAAATATAGACTTTAAAAGTAGAGATGAGTTTTTAATCTAATGGATTTGAAACAATTCTAGAAAAAATGAGGCATTTGACTCTTGGATACAAAATTGATCAAATAGGTATGAAATATGAAACAAAAGGCACTTTTAGATATATTATTCTCTTGCAATTAATGGCATAAAACTACATTCTTGATGAATAGGCTAGACAAAAGTGAACAACACAACTGTGCTAGATAAAAGATTCTCCAAATGTATACCTAGATTCGGCTTGATAAACATGAAAAAATTGGAACCTATGGAAAAGAAGGTCTATGAAATAATGTTTGAAATGATTTTATCATCATAACAATGCTAAAATACTAAAAAGACATGAAAAAATGTTTGTTTCAAAAACATTCTAAGGTAAAGGTGGTTTCTCACAAATTTTGTAGCATAACACTAGCCTTTGTAAATGATGTGCATACTCTCAAAGTTTGACAAAAAAATCTAAGGTAAAAAGTGTTTCACCCAAATGGTCTCAAGGTAAATGAAAATAGGATAGTAATTCCAAATGGTTGATTCATAGACTTAAAGTGCAAGCATTTAGCACAAAATGACTTATGTCTAACAATGGTGATAAGTGTGATTATGAGTCTAGAAAACAACCTTCAATCCAAATGAGAAATTGAACTCAAGTTAAAACAATTTTAGTGTGAAAATGGAGAACATAATTTGACAGACCAACCCTTATAATGTAGAAAGGTCCAATTTAAAATGTGAATTGTCGAAGGACTTTAAATAATTTAGGCAAAATGTCTAGACTAGAAAATGAGTAGCATAACTGTGCCAAAGTTGATGATATGACTCCAAGATTTTATGATGAATTTTGAACAAGGAAAAATGAAGATTTATGTGGGAAACATAATTCCTTTTGTTAAAATAAAATTTTGGACCATGATTTTGGTTTGTATCATTTGTTAACACCAAATTTTGACCTAAAACAAGACCTTAAACTAAGACAAAACCAACTAAGTAATCACTCTAAATCCTAAACTGACAAGGTTGCTTGGTATTTATGGAATCCATAAATATACATCATTTGAGAGGCTTTTAGTGTTCATCCAAAAAGTAAATACACATTATATAGTAGGGTTTTTACACCCCCTTTTCTCAAATGATAGTACTATGACATAGAACTTGAGGTGCACTTTACACCAACAACACTTTTGTGACAAGTGGGGATTTGTCTAAGATCTACAAAGTTTTGAACATCTAGGGGAATCAATTACAAAATTAATTTCACATCACAATGTAAAATAAATCATATAATTGGGCGTTTATGACACTTGGATTATTGTAACAAGGTCTAGTCCTTTTTGCAATCACTACATTCTATTGTTCACTCAATGTAGTATGATGTCCAAAGTACAGATACGTCCCACATGCACTCCAACACTATAAGGTCACTTAACCACTCAAACCTATGATCCTAGTGGGATAAATTTGAAGTTAGTTCTAGGAAATGAAACCTTGGTTCAGAGCTCTCTTAAAGAATTCATAGGAGGTAATGAAGTCCCCCTCACAAGCCAAGATACAAATAAATGAAAGACATAAAAAAGAAAGACTTTAGGGTCATTTTCAAGGTCACCCAAACTATTGTGATTTATTATGGAGTGTTCTAGATGGAATTATTTCTAGGCCTTAAACTAGGCTCAAATTATGAGGAGATGAAACTTTTGAGCCCAAAAGTTTTCTAAAGGGGATGGATGGGAGAGCATACACGCACATCTCTTTTCACTAAAATAAGAAAGTTTGAAAAATAATTTAATGTGATTTTGATTTGTTTCACCAAATTATAAATGTGTTATTAGTTTCATTTTAAGCCCAAATTAAATTGTGTGGGATTAAGCATGTTCATTTTAAACCCAAATGATAGTGTTTTTGCTTAGTCAAAAGCATGCAAACCAACTTTCAAACTACTCATCAACCTAAAATAATACAATTATAAGGGCTTGCTTTAAATCACTTAAGAGTTTCAACAAACAAGATTAAAAATTTCAACTCTTTGTTGCAATGCTACCATTACACAGTCAATCTTGCTATTTTACCTACAAAATCACAATTACAAACAAAAAAAATTATAGTTACAACTTAAACCAGACAGACAATACAATATCATTATTTCAACTACAAACTCATTACACAAATGAACAAAACTATTAATTTAGAAAATCACTACCCAATTTAATGAAACCTTGCTCTAAATGATGATATCTTTGTTATCAACAAAATCTTCATAACAAAATAAAATCACTATTTACTAGATAGAGAACATAAAAAGGCAAAATTGTTAATTTCTAGGATGAAATCGCTATCCAAAACAACAAAATAATTTCTAAAAAGAGTGATATCACTGTTGTGAACAACAAAATCATTTCTCAAGCCCACAAAATCATAGTTATTTGAATAGAGATTTCGTTTACATGAAATTGTAACTACATAATAGCGATATCATTCTAGAGAGCCAAACTAAGGTGCTATGAATAAAAACATAGTTAGAAAAAGAGAAATTTAGCTTAAAATTTTCAATCTTGTGAACCTCCCACTCCAAGATCCTACATGGAAAGGAGTAGTAGGTTTCTTGGAGATGCTCTGTAACCAAATTTGTGGAGAATGGTCCCACTAAGTGTGTCATTATGTGAAATAGGAATCTGATGATGAAGGGGAGATTTGTATCGTGTTAGTGGATAAATCAAATCAAAAGCACACTAAACTAACACCTTCATACCAAGTTACTAGGGTGAGACTCATAAAAAAAAAATGAAAATCACAACTAAAAAGTAAGGAAAAACAAGAATCCTTCACCTTCCTTTGATGCTCCAAATGCTTGTTATAGTGGCTTACTCGATTTATGCCTATGAAGTCTGCATAAATGGAAGGTTGGCTACCTCCATCTCTCTTTGACACCTTGCTTGGATTTAGCTTGGATTTAGCTTGGATTTAGATTGGATTTAGCTTAGATCAATATTTTGGCATCATAACACTAATTTACATGAGTTTTGGGAATCAATTCTACATTATAACTTTGCACAAATTAAGTTTAAAATTCATGTGGCAAGGCCTATTATTTATAGATTTTTGCAATTGGCTAGAATCAACCCAAATCATCCATCTCAAGATTGAAATGTGTTTCTAAGAATTAATCCAATTTTAAAATTAAAATTCATAAATAGGCTCATCAATATTTTGGATAGAGGGGCATTAACTAGGCATGAGAGATCTTTAATGAGGCATGGGGTGGCCTGATACAAATATTTGTGGTATTTATGGCCTAGGGATGCCTTCCCAAGGAATGAAGTCACATGATGATGTAGTCATTAAATATTGATTTCAAAAAACAAGTATTAAATAAATTTCCATAAAATTATTAATTAGGCACTAATTTGGTTTAATTAGCTCTTAATCATGATTAAGAATTTTGATGGAAATCTTGGATCTTTGTGCACAAATTACTCAAATTGGTCAGAATGTCCTTTATTGGTGCAAAAGTTGACTAGATTGGAATTAGAAGTTGATGTCAGGTGCATTGGATTTATTATCCCATTTAGGATGTCATCAACACAAAATAACAAAGGCACATGTCTTGTGAAAGAGTTTTTATATAAAAGAGCAATCCAGAGCAACTAGGTGTAAAATTGACATTTTGACTAAAAATAATCTGATCAAAGTTAACTGGACCATAAATTTAATTATCCCATTTAATGATACCCTATCCAAAATCAGCACTTGATTATGTCATTTTCAAAGTTTTTAACGTGTTTTAGTGTTTTTAGATCAAATTTTGCATTTTGGAGGAAATTAATCAAAAGCCTATTTGGAGGTTATCAGTGACCAGATTTAGGTGTCTACAATAGGAATTCATAATCTCTTATTTTACTCTTATCTTTACATATTCAATGTAACATATGATCTCTTCTTGTTATTCTCTAAATAACTCATCTTCTCTCTCTAAGGTAAGTCTCAACTCTTGCCTCATTCTTCTCTCAACAAATAACTTCATAGGCCACTTTAATCTCTTATTCATCACTATGCAAAATCCTTGGTTCTCATCCTCTTTCATATTCTCCATCATCATATCTAACATATCTTATATCTTTATCAACACATTCACCATGTCCTCATTTTGTGGCACTCCTTCATTCTTCTTCTCCATCCTCATACCTAAAAAATACAAAATAAAAACTCACATAATGCTCTCTAGTATCCTGTACATCTCCCAACAAGATTCAAACTTGATCTCTCAAATTATCTTAAAAATATACCCCGAATAATCAAAACATTATATAATACCACTTTATGTGGCCTCAAATAACATAAAGGATTCAACAATCCTTATATGTCTCATATTGTCTCATAACACACATGAATCCATCACATAAAATTCAACATATTCTCTTCAATAATCAAATAATCCTCACATACATAATCAAATCTTCAACAAGATTTATCTCAACACTCATTACATAGCTTGTCCACATTCCAAGGAGGCAAGGCTTATCTCTAAGCCTACTCCCAAATTGAGCTACCTAAGCCATGAATGGATAAAAACATATATAAAAAAGAATGAAGAAAGAAGGGAGACAAAACAACAACTAAGTCCCACATACCACATGGAGGGAAATCATGACAAAGAAGTATTAAAGAGAAAGGAATTCTTATTCCATGTTATCCACTTGGTTTCATCATTACTAAATATAATCATCTTTGAAAATAGATGCCACCCTTCATATATGAAACACTATTGATGAATAGTGAAAGACAAGTCACATGTGCAAGTTCAAAAAGGAAGAGCATCTTATTTAGACAAGGTAGGCTACCTACTTGTGAATTTTAATTGCTCTTTCTTTTCCCCACATTATAAATTTAACCCATGACACCTATGCAATCAATAACATTGGTGTGACACTTCTTTAAAATAAATAATGTCCACCACATCATCAATGAATAGTGTTTCATGAATAATGTTTTGCTACCACATCATTGTCCTCTAGTTGATAATAAAATAAGCTCCTATAAGTTGTTCTAATTATATCCATACCACTTATTCTAAACAAATGTAAAATCACACCACTCTATTTTTGGGTGATGCAACATTACCCAATCCCTTAGATTCTCCTTTGTTAGACTATCGAGGTAGATAATGTGATCATTTGATCACATAGATGGGGTAAGTGGTATAGCCACTCTTTTTATCACTAGGAGTAATGATCATGATTTACCCTTCCAACACACTAATGCACCCAAAGAGTATCCTTTATCCTTATTTGCTTCTAGCATCTATGTATTGATCTCAAAATGGTCCTCATAGGACCATAAACCATCTTCCTCAACCAAAAATATATCCATATTCCAATGGATTTAGATGTGGGCCAAATATCACCATATTATATAATCCTCCTACACCAATATGATTTATTCATGCATCTTATCTATTCATGTGTGCTCAATCCAACCTCTATCCATCCACCAACACTTAAATCCCTCTTGTCTTTATTCATCCATCATCTAACCACCTATTGGATTATTCACACCATCACATATCATCACTTGCATATTATCACCCATGGTTGCAAAAAGGTTATTCAAACTCTCATCTTGTGCACATACTTTAACAAAAATATCCTCCTTATTCTCCTCATGTGCATTCACTTGCACAATAACCAAATATATTATTTCCTTCATGGAAATCTTCAAATTCTCTCCAAATCTTACATGTTCCTCATGATCTATACTCTCAAAATGATATTTTAATATCTATTTATCAACCAATTACATGTCTACAATATCCTCATCCACAAACTTATTTTCATCTTCTACACATGGCTAAAATTTCACCAAAATATTCTCTTGTGCACTAGCTTCACAATCTCTCCATCCAATGCTTCCATAGTGAAAACATGTAACTCTATTTTATTCTCCTCTTAACACACATATAACTCTTCAAGGCTGAAACATTCACTCTCATGACATGCTATATGGCTGAAATAATCATCCCCAAGAAACCCTTCATGGATGCAATACTCTTCCACCTCAAACTCCATCTCACAATTAAAAAAATGAATTTTCCCACACATGGGAATCCATAATCTCTTCCTCCACTATTATATCTCCATAGTAAATATCACATATGATCTCTTCTTGTTGTTCTCCTAAAAAATCCTTTTTTCTCCTTAAGGTAAGTCTCTTCTCTTGCCTCTTTCCTCTCTCAACAAGCAACTTCACAGGCCACTTTAATCTCTTCTTCATCATTATGCCAAATCTTTGTATCTCTTCCTCTTTCATATCCTCTATCATCATGTCTAGCTTATCTTGGATCTTCATCAACACATTCACCACGTCCTCATTTCATGGTAATCTTTCATTATTCTTCTCTATCTTCATACCTACAAAATATAAAATCGGAACTCACATAATGCTCTCTAGTATCCTCTCTTCCTCCTAGTAAGATTTGAAATTTCTCTCTCAAATTATCTTCAAAATCTCTCCCAAGGTATTATAACTTGATTTAATACCACTAGATGTTGTCTCCAACCACATAAAGGATTAAACATGTTAGAGGTACAATTACTAAACTACATGCCCAATTCTTTAAAGGCCTTAACCAAATAACATTAGCATTCTCGAATCATATAGATCATTTATAGAAATGAACAATAAAATTGAGCATGATCACACACATAACATAAGATCTACGTGGGAAACCTTATTAGTGAATAACACCACTCTCAAGCCTACAATAACATGGAATACTTATCTTTTAAGAATATTACAAACATGAGACATTTTAGTGAAGTACCCACTTTAGAAGGAGAACCCACCCCTAAGTATGAAAAAGAACCCACTTGTTCTAGATGTTTAGCACACACACAAAACCTTATGAAATCAAAAACTCTAGAAATTTTATTGCATTTCAATCTAATTAGATAAATAATGTATACCACCTTTATTTCAACTCATCACATATACTCAGGCATGCTCATACAAGAAATGCATCCAAATACACCTTTTGGATCAATCTAGGATTCTTCACTTATCCTTAATCTAATTTATACTTTAGTCCATCCATTGAGCACACTTCTTCTAATCTCTTTCCTTCATCTCTATCTTCTACTCTCTCAAAGCGTCCACTTCAAGTCTAGAAACCATCACCTTTGCTTTCACTCTTTATAGAGTCTTCATGAATATTATCTTCTTGGTCATCTATAAGACTTTAGTTAACCCTTAAGACTTATATCACACTAATACATAGCATAAATCCATTCTCATAGGTTGGTTATAACATCCATGCATCACATTTAAGTAGCTATGCCTTTAAATTAGTCCTTAGTATCCTTATAGGTCTCATGGAGACATATTACCCCTTCAACACTTCAAAAGGAAAATTAAGAACAAAAATATAATTTCAAATACATGAGTATACTCCACATGACCCTTATGACATATTCAAGTAATAAATCCCACCAAAAACACTCTTCTTCTAAAGTAAAATTTTATTAAACAATAGTCTATACACAAGAACACCATGAACAAACAAATAGTAAACTTTGGAGATTAATAAATTCGATTGTAAAAACATTAAAACCTTACAATAAACATTTTTGATGCACCTTGAATTAATCTTTAACTTTTATTTTTAATCTATCATAAAATTCCTCTTAGATCTAAAGATATAATGAAAATACTTAACATTGATGTTTTCTTTGTTAATTTCAAATACCAACGGTCACTGGTAAATGCAATCTTGAAGCATGGTTCTAGTCATCTCTTGGAAAGTTCTATTTTTCCTCTCAACTACCCCATTTTATTTGGGTGTCCTTGTATTAGAGTATTATCTTCTAATTCCTTGTTCCTCACAAAAGTCATCAAACTCATAAGACTAAAATTCACCTCCTCTATCTAATCTTACACACTTGATTCTTTATCTTTTTTCATTTTCAATAAGAGCTTTGAATGCTTTAAATTTAAAAAAAGATTCTAATTTCTCTTTAATAAAAAATATCCAAGTCATTCTAGTGAAGTCATCAATTATTAACATAAAGTAGCTATTACCTTAAATGCCCTGAGTTCTTATATGTCCACAAAAGTCTGTGTGGATCAACTTCTATAGTACTGTGGTAAAGTGATCCTTAGATTTGTATCTTCTATTGACTTTATTTCCATGAAGGCATGCCTTGCATAGAATATGAGGAATCTAAGTGATCTTAGGCATATGCCTCACTAGTCCTTTTGAATTGATCCTTACTATATTATTAGAGTTTAAATGTCTAACTCTTCTATGCCAAAGTCAACATTCCTCTAATTGATTCATTAATAACTCTTCTTTATTGGATTTATCAAACACATAGAAGTTTTTATCTGCCTTTTAAATTTTTTAAACTAATTTTATAGACTTGGAACTTCTCACTTCACACCATTTATCATGAAAACTCACAACATTTCCTTGTTTACACATTTGGCTAACACTTAGAAGATTATGTTTAAAACCTTTTACATATATAACATTTTCAATTTTATTATGACCATTATCCAAAATTATAGAGACTTTCACAACTATGTTAGCATAGTTTTTTTCACCAAACCTTATTTAACCTAAATTGCTTTTTTTGAGAAAAATAAACTTACTCTTGTCTCCTGTCATATGTCTTGAGCATCCACTATCTATCTACCATTTCATGTTTTCATCATCTTGAGTATGTAAGGCAATTTATACAAACATGGACTCTTTCTTTGATTCTTATTACTTTCTTTGAATCTGGGTTTTGTCGTTCTTAAACAATTTGATAGTGTCAATAAGTTTAAATTCCTTTTTCCAAAAGTCCTTTTTGTAATACTTGGCTATATGTCCCTATTAATTGTATTTATGTCATATAACCTCATTTTTTTTACTTGGAAAGTAAGTATAGTCCTTATATCTATGACCATATTCATTACAAGTATACCAATGTCTATTGAAAACATAACTATAGTTGTTAATTTTGATTTCCCCTTTTATTTTATCATCAATACCCTAAGACATCTCATCTAGAGATTCTTTTGTAGAGATGGATTTCTATTTGTCTTTACATAAAAGTACATCAATATAAGTCATAACTTTACCTTATAATCGATCCATTCTTTGATTCAAATTTGTATCAACCACAACATGCAAATTTTTGACTTTTAATTCTATTATTCTTCTTTGTGTCTTCACACTATCAATGTTTACAAGCATCTCATGACATATAGAGGAATTTAGGTTTGAATTTTTACTCCCTTTCATGTTATTCAATCTTTTATTTTATACTTTCATTTTATTTTCTAGACCATTTGAGATCTAATAAATCACATATTAGTTCACCTTGAATAAAAATGTTAGGCCCTTTGTCTTTCATTATACATATGATCACTTTCCAGTGGTTAAACATGTAATGAAGGTCCTATTATAATACCAATTGTTAGGGGTACAATCAATTATAAGGGGAGGGGTGAATCAGTGATGTTAGATAATCCAAACTATAAGTCCAATTATTTCAATCCCTTAACCAAATTACATTACCATTAGTGAAACATACACATTATTTATATCAATGGACTAGAAAGATGAGAAAGATCACACACATAACACAAGATCTACATGAGAAACCCTCTTGGGGAAAAAAACCCACTCTCAATCCTAGAAACACATGGACTACTTGTCCTATAAGAAGATTAAAAACATGAGACCTTTTAGTGAATCACCCACTTTAAAAGGAGAACCCAACCCGAAGTATGAAAAAGCACCTACTTGTTTTAGATGTTGAGCGCCCACACAACACCTTATGAAATCAACAACTCTATAACTATGATTGCATTTTATTCTAATTGGAGTAACAATGTATAACACCTCTCTTTCAACTCATCACACATACTCAAACATGATCACACAAACAATGTATTCAAACATCCCTTTTGGATAACTCTAGGATTCATCATTCATCCTCAATCTATTCTATACTTTAGTCCATCTACTGCGCACACTCCCTCTAATATATTTCCTTTGTCTCAATCTTCTTCTCTTTCAATACATCCACTTCAAATCTAGAAACCATCACCTTTTATTTCACTCTTTATACAGTCTTCATTAATATTATTTTCTTTGTCAGCCATAAGACTTACTTTAACCCTTATGAATTCTATCACACTAAGACATAGCTTAAATCCATTCTCATAGGTCAGATATAGAATCCATGGGTCACACTTAAGAAACTATGCCTTTCAATTAGGCCTTAGTAGCCCTTATAGGTCTCATGGAGACCTATTTCCCTTTTAGCACTTCAACAAGTAAATTAACAACAAAATAATGATTTCAAATGCATGGGTTTACTCTACATGACCCTTATAACATCTTCAAGTAACAAATCCCACCAAAAACACTATTCTACTAAAGCACAAATTACTTAAATAATATTCTATATAAAAGAACACCATGAACAAATAAACAACCAACATTAGATCTCAATAACTTCGATTATAAAAACATTCAGACCTTCTAAAAAATATTTTTCGGATGCACCTTGAAGTCATATTCAACTTTTTTTTAACTCCATCAATAAATTTCTCTTAGGTCAAATGATATAAGCAAAATACTCAACATTGGTTTTCCTTTGTTAATTTCAAATACCAACGATCACTGGTAAATGCAATCTTGAAGCATGGTTCTAGTCATCTCTTGATAGTTCTATTTTTGATCTCAAATACCCTATTTTTTTGGGGTGTCTTAGTAGCAGAGTATTATCTTATAATTCCTTATTCCTCAAAAAAGTCATCAAACTCATAAGACCAAAATTCACCTCATTTGTCTAATCTTACACACTTGATTTTTAATCTTTTTTCATTTTAAATAAGAGATTTGAATGCTTTAAATTTTCCAAAAGCTTATGATTTATCTTTAATAAAAAATATGCAAGTAATTAGAGTGAATTCAACAATTAATAACATATATTAGCTATTAAGTTGAATACCTTGAGTTATTATAGGTCCACAAAGGTCTGTGTGGGTCAACTCTATTTTTACTCTGGTAGAGTGATCCTTAGATTTGCATCTTATTTTGATTTAGTTTCCATAAAGTCATGCCTTACACCACGTATGAAGAATCTTAGTGATCTTAAGCATATGCCTCGCTAGTCTTTTTGAATTCATCCTTTATATATTATCAAAGTTCATATGTCCAAGTCTTCTATGCCAAAGCCAACATTCCTCTAATTGATTTTTGAATCACTCTTCTTTATTGGATTCATGGAACACATACAAGTTTTCATCTACCTTGTGAATGTTTGAAAATAATTTTCAGGACATGGAACTTCTCAATTCACACCCTTTGTCATGAAAATTCACAACATTTCCTTCTTTACACATTTGGATAACATTTATAAGATTGTGTTTTAAACCTTTTACATCTAAAACATTTTCAATTCTAGTATGACCATTATCAAAACTTATAAAGACTTTCCCAACTATGTTAGCATAGTTTTTGTCACAAAACCTTATTGAACCTGAATTAGTTTTTTTGAGAGAAATAAAACTACTCTTATCTCTTGTGATATGACTTGAGCATCCATTATCTATATACCATATCATGTTTTCATCCTCTTGAGTATGTAATACAATTTATACAAACATGGATTCTTCCTTTGATTCATGCTACTTCTTTCCTTGAATCTTGGTTTTGTCTTTCTTGAACCATTTGATGATGCCAATAACTTTAAAGTCCTTTTTCCAAAATTCCCTTTTGCAATATTTGGCTATATGTCTCTATTAATTGCAGTTATAGCATATAATCTCATTTCTTTTTTGTTGGAGAGTAAGTACAATCCTTATATCTTTGACCCTATTCATTACAAGTATAACAATGTCCATTGAAAACATAACTATATTTATTCATGTTAGTCATCTCTTTTATTTTATCATCAATAGCCAAAGACATCTCATCTACATATTCTTTTGTAGAGCTAGATTTCTGCATGTCTTTACATAAAAGTGCATCAATATAAGTCATAAACTTACCTTCTAATTGATCCAATCTTTTATTCAAATTTGAATCAACCACAACCTACAAATTTTTTACTGTTACTTCTATATTCATGTTTATGTCTTCACACTATCAATTCTTGCAAGCATCTCATGACATACAAAAGGAAGTCATGTTTAAATTTTTACTCCATTTCATGTTATTTAATCTTTCAATCTTTTCTTTTAGACAATCATTTTCTTTCCTTGACCATTTGAGATCTGATATAGCAAATATTAGTTCATCTTATAGAAAAATCTTAGCCTCTTTGTCTTTTATTGTACCTATGACCACCTTCAAGTAGTTAAACTTGCTACAAAGGTCCTAATCTGATACCAATTATTAGAGGTACAATCACTAAGAGGGGGAGTGAATCAGTGATGCTAGATAATACAAACTATAAATCTAATTCTTTCAAGCCCTTAACCAAATAACATTAGCATTCTTGAAGCAAACACATCATTTATAACAATGCACTATAAAGATGATCAATATCACACACATAACATAAGATCTACGTGGGAAACTCTCTTTTGGAATAAAATCCACTTTCAAGCTTGCAAACACATGAATAACTTATTTTATAAGAAAATTACAAACATGAGACCTTTTAGTGAAGCACCCACTTCACAAGGAGCACCCAACCCTAAGTATGAGAAAGAATCCACATGTTTTATATGTTGAGTACCCACATAAAACCTTATGAAATCAATGATTCTATACCTTTGAATGCATATCAATCTAATTATATAAATAATGTATAACACCTTTCTTTAAACTCATCACATATACTCAAACATTTTCATACAATCAATGCATCTAGACACCCCTTTTGGATCACTCTAGGATTCTTTGCTAATCCTAAATCTACTCTATACTTTAGTCCATCCATTGAGCAAACTCCCTCTAATCTATTTCTTTCATCTCTATCTTCTGCTCTCTCAACACATCCACTTCAAGTATAGACACCATCAACTTTGCTGTCACTCTTTATAGAGTCTTCATCAATATTATCTTCTTGGTCAGCCATAAGTCTTGCCTTAACACTTAAGACTTATGTCACACTAATACATAGCTTAAACCCATTCTCATATGTCAGCCATATCATCCATGGGTCACACTTAAGTAGTTACACATTCAAATTAGTCTTTAGTATCCCTTATAGGTCTCATGAAGACCTATTACCCCTTTAACACTTCAACAGGCAAATTAAGAACAAAATAAAAATTTCAAATGCATAGGTATACTCCACATGACCCTTATGCCATATTCAATTTATAACTCCCACAAAAAACACTCTTCTACTAAAGCACAAATTGCTTAAATAATATTATGTACACAAGAACACCATCAACAAACAAATAGTCAACTTTGGATCTCAATAAATTTGATTATAAAAACCTTCAAAACTTCTAATATTTTATTTTGGATGTGCCTTGAAGTTCTATTAAACTTTTATTTTTACTCCATCATGAAATTCCTCTTAGATCAAAATATATAAGCATAATACTCATCATTGGTTTTTACTTTGTTAATTTCTAATACCAACAGTCACTGGTAAATGCAATCTTGAAGCATGGTTCTAGTCATCTCTTGGACACTTTTGTTTTTACTCTCAACTACCACATTCTATTTGGGTGTCCTAGTATCAGAGTATTGTCTTCTAATTCCTTGTTCCTCACAAAAGTCATCAAACTCATAAAACTAAAATTCACCTCCTCTATTGAATCTTACAAACTTGATTCTTGATATTTTTTCATTTTCAATAAGAGATTTGAATGCTTTAAATTTTCCAAAAGCTTTTGATTTCTCTTTAAGAAAAAATATCTAAGTCATTCTAGTGAAGTCATCAATTAATAACATAAATTATCTATTACCTTGAATGCCTTGAGATCTTATATGTCCACAAAGGTCTGTGCGGATCAACTCTAATGGTATTGTAGTAGAGTGCTCCTTAGATTTGTATCTTCTTTTGAATTTATTTCCATGAAGGCATGCCTTGCAGAGAGTATGAGGAATCTTAGTGATCTTAGGCATATGCCTCACTAGTTCTTTTAAATTTATCCTTAATATATTATCAAATTTCATGTCTAAGTCTTCTATGCCAAAGCCAACTTTCCTGTAATTGATTCATGAAGCACTCTTCTTTATTGGATTCATGGAACACATACAAGTTATTATCTAACTTGTGAATGTTTAAATCTAATTTTCTAGACTTGGAACTTCTGAATTCACACCCTTTGTCATGAAAATTCATAACATTTCCTTGTTTACACATTTGGCTAACACTTAGAAGATTGTGTTTCAAAACTTTTACATATAGAACATTTTTAGTTCTAGTATTACCATTATCCAGATTATAGAGCCTTTCCAAACCATGTTAGCATAGTTGTTGTCACCAAACCTTATTGGGCATGAATTATTTTTTTGAGAGAAATAAACTTACTTTTGTCTCCTGTCATGTGACTTGAGCATCCACTGTCTATCTACCATTTCATGTTTTCATCCTCTTGACTATGTAAGGTAGTTTGTACAAACATGGATTCTTCCTTTGATTCCTACTCTTTCTTTCTTTGAATCTTGGTTTGGTCTTTCTTGAACCATTTGATGAATTCAATAAATTTAATGCCATTTTTCCAAAGTCCTTTTGCAATACTCAGCGATATGTCCTTGTTAATTGCAATTATAACGTAAAACCTCATTTTGTTTCCTTGGAGAGTAAGTATAGTCCTTACATATATGACCATATTGATTACAAGTATAACAATGTCCATTGAAAGCATAACTATAGTTGTTCATGTAATCACCCCTTTTGTTTTATCATCAATACCCCAAGACATCTCATCCACATATTATATTGTAGATATAGATTATTGCTTGTTTTCACATAAAATTACATCAATATAAGTCATAACTTAACCTTCTAATTGATACAATCTTTGATTCAAATTTATATCAATCATAACCTAAATTTTTTTTATTATTACATTTATTATTCCTATTTGTGTCTTCACATTATCAATGCTTGCAAGCATCTCATGACATATAGAGGAATTCAAGTCTAAATTTTTACTCCATTTCATGTTATTCAATCTTTCAATCTTTTCTTTTAGACAATCATTTTCTTCCCTTGACCATTTGATCTCTGATAAATCACATATTAGTTCACCTCAAATAAAAATCTTAGCATCTTTTTCTTTCATTGTACCTATGATCACCTTCAAGTGGTTAAACATGCAACAAAGGTCCTACTCTAATACCAAATTTTAGAGGTATAATCACTGGGGGGTGTGAATTAGTGATTTTAGACAATCCAAACTATAAGTCCAATTATATCAAGCCCTTAACCAGTTAAAATTAGCATTCATGAAGCATACACAACATTTATAGTAATGAACTAGAAAGATGAGAAAGATCACACAGATAACATTAGATCTACGTGTGAAACCCTCTTGGGGAATGAAACCCACTCTCAAACCTATAAAAACATGGAATACTTTTCCTATATTAATATTAAAAACATGAGACCTTTTAGTGAATCACCCACTTCATAAGGATCACCCACCCCTAAGGATGAACAAACACCCACTTATTCTAGGTGTTGAGCACCCACACAATACCTTACGAAATCAAAAACTCTAGAACTATGATTGTGTTTTAGTCTTACTAGAGAAACAATGTATAACACCTCTCTTTTAGCTCATCGCACATACTTAAACATGCTCATACAAGCAATACATCAAAACACCCCTTTTGGATCACTCTAGGCTTCATCACTCATCCTCAGTCTATTCTATATTTTAGTCCATCCACTGAGCACACTCCTTCTAATCTCTTTCCTTTGTCTCTATCTTCTGCTTTCTCAACACATCCACTTCAAGTCTAGAAACCATCACCTTTGATTTCACTCTTTATAGAGTTTTCCTTAATATTATCTTCTTTGTCACCATAAGACTAATCTTAACCCTTATTACTTTTATCACAATACGACATAACTTAAATCCATCGTCAGAAGTCAACCATAGCATCCATGGGTCACACTTAAGAAATTATGGATTTCAATTAGGCCTTAGTAGCCCTTATACGTCTCATAGAGATCTATTACCCCTTTATCACTTCATCAAGAAAATTAAGATCAAAATAATAATTTCAAATACATGGGTCCACTCCATACAACCCTTATGACATCTTTAGCTGATAAATCCTACCAAAACATTCTTATGCTAAATAAAAAATTTCTTAAATAATATTATATTCACAAGAATAAAATAAATGAAAAAATAGTCAAATTTGGAATTTAATAAGTTTGATTGTGAAAACATTCAGGGCTTATAATAAACTTTTCTATATGTGGCTTGAAGTTATATTCAACTTTGCCTTTTATGACATCAACAAATTCCTCTTAGATCAAAAGATATAAGTAAAATACTCAACACTAGTTTCTACTTTGTTAATTTAAAATACCAATGGTGATTGGTAAGTGTAAATATTTTAGACATGTGTCTTCATCTCGTGTCCCCTAGAATTTGCTTAAATGCACTCAGTCAATCTCCTTATAAGCCTCCTAACTTTAAATATTTAACTCTGACCATTGATCATTGATCTAGGATTTCATGATTAAGACACTTGGTACCCTCACGTGCCTTTTGAGCACATTATTGTCAGTCCTTGCTATCACACCACTTGGTAATCCTACGTGCCTTCTGAACATTGACTATTTGAATTGAACCACACCATTGATCTCCAAATACATGAACACCTACATACCATTGATCTTATTTAAAATCATTGGGATTGAGACATATGTCACTAGATTATGAAATCTTAGGAACCTTTGATAAATTGACTTCACACACATCATTAGATATTTTGAATGCTCATCATTAGATCTCCTCTTGCAAATTTGGATAATTATACAAACTTAGTGAACTCTATTTGAGTGGCCAATTTTTCATTATGTTAACTTTAGCTATGCTAATTTCCAAACCTAAAATTTGAACCACATGATCATCTCTCATAGGGGAATCCATCCATATATCAAAATACTCATAAAACCTCCACATGAATGAAATATGATGTCATCAAACTACTTACTCAGCTTTGTCTGCCAAGATGACTACTTGAACCTAGACACTGATATGACTGCTCTAATGAATTCCTTTCACTTTGACAATAACTTCAAGAACTAAATACACCACATATGGTATCTGAAACATGACTATAACATAAATATCATCCATCATTTTCCTTACTAAGTCAAACACTAAAGGACCATGTAGGAACACTAAATCTCATTGAATCACACTATATCATATTCATTCTAGCACACATGACATCTCGCCAACATCCTTGGTCACCTTAGAGACATCATTGATAAATCTTCCACAATCTCTCCCTTTTTCATTGATGTCAACACCAATATAAATCTTATGCTTAGACTCTATCTCTCTCTTCAAATGCTTTCTCCCCCTTTGACACAATGATAAATTGGGCTCATATCTTGATATTGAGGACTTGAAAAGACTTAAAGAACCAACAATAGGAAAGAACCACCTCTGAGATATGATATAAAATCCCCCTAACACTATTCATATCTATTCTTATCTTGAGCTTCCTAAACATGCTTTAAAACTATACTCTTCTTTTATCATACTCTATTCTATGAAGACATAACATATAAGAGAAACAAAAACTACTTGAAATCACCTTGAAAACACTAATAGGGACTCCAACATAATTTATGAACACATTTTTAAGACCCTATAACTATCTAAGTTATCTCCCCATAACTCCATCCTCTATTTGCAAAAAATCTTCAACAAGTATTCTTAATGAACTAGGTCTGCTAGTAACTCTTTAATAGTGTCCACACTCAGTCAATATCCTTATGAAACCACCAATATATCTCATATATTCACTAGATCAACTAAAACAACTGAATGAAACGTGAATATCTCTCATACGGATCTCAAAACAATTTCTTTTTATCCTCTACAAGCCATCATGGTTTAAAACCTTTTCAAATCTCTCTCATAGAACCGTCTCATCTTCAGAACACTGTGAACTCTATGACATACACAACTTGTCATGTACTAAATTCTGAGATTTTCTTCATGATATAAAAAATATGAAAACACATTCTCCTCATACTCAATTGAAATTTTAATGATTCTTAGACAAGGAGATGACTCCTAATCTTTGTCTTAGATACTCAAATGTGGCCTTTGTCAATGGTTTAGTCATAATGTCTACAAGTTGTTATTTTGTAGACACATATTATAATTTAATAATTTGATTACTTATTTTTTATCCTAAAAAATGATATCTAATAAGAATGTGCTTAGTCTTTTTATTGGATAACAAAATTATTAATGATACTAATTATGGTACTATTATCACAATAGATAAGGCCAAGTCCATTATATCTTACCTTATAATATTTCAAGGTTTGTTTCATCCACATGACCTAAGTACAATAGGAAACAAAAGATATATAATCATATTATATAGTTGATAGAGATACATAGGCTTATTTCTTACTTAGCCAATATACCAAGCATTCACCCATGAAGAAGACACCACCACAGGTACTCTTCCTATTATCTACACATCCTGCCCAATCTGCATTGACATATGTATTTAGATTAAATTATTTTCTCTTAGGGTACCATAAACCATACTCTATTATGCTATTAAGATATCATAATATCCTTTTGACTTCTTTCAAGTGAGATTCTTTGGGATCAACTTGAAACCGTCCTACAAGGCCCACTGCTTGCGTGATATGAGGTCTAGAAGTATAGAGTCTAAGAGACTTCCAATCATGGATCTATATAAATTTTGATAAAATTTTCATGAGTCATCTTAGTTACTTATCATACATCCAATGTTCATTGGAGTTCTCATTGACTTACAATCCAACATGTCAAACTTTCTAAGTATATCTTTGATGTATTTTACTTATGAAATGAATATCCCTTCATTAAGTTGGTTAATTTATAATCCTAATAGGAAATAAAGTTCTCCTAGCATTAACATTTCAAACTCATTCTTTATAGCATCTACAAACTCTCTACTCATATTGTCATTGTTAGAACCAGATATTATGTCATTTACATAGACTACTACTAGTAATCGATGAGTGCCATTTATCTTGATATATAAATTACTATCAACTATCCTTCTTTTGAATCATTATCTCAATAGATACTTTTCTAATCTATCATACCAAGATCTAGGAGCTTCTTTAATACCATATAAAGCCTTCTTTAGTTTGTAAACACAATCTTGATTACTTGTCATTAAAAAACCTTCATATGGCTCAATATAAACTTCTTCATCTAAGTTACTATTAAAAAATGCAGATTTCAAATCCATTTGGTAAAATTCGAAACATTTAAAGCTTACATATGAAAGAAAGGGTCTAATTGATTCAATTCTTTCCACAAGAGCAAATGTCTCATCAAAATCTATCCCTTCAACTTGATAATGTCCTTTACACACTATTCTAGCCTTATGTAATGATCTTGATATTCAATATATGCAAAAAATACCCTTAAGGTATGGAGACACCATATAATACTCCTTTAGGAAGGAATAACTCCACAATGTCTCTCCAAGGGGACAACCTCCAATATACTCTTACAATAGGAGACTCAATGCTTACTTGATATCTTTCCCATGATAATCATCTCCTATATATGTACATCTATCTAACCCATGGATGGGTAACCTCCTAATCCAATGTAGGCCGACCATTACCCAATTTACTACTTCCATAAGTTACTCTATTATCCTAATATAGTGTACCCATATAACAAAGGGGATGTGTGCCACATGTTGGCATCTCCATCAACCCATATACATCAATATATCATATCCCTAGGTACATAGCATTCCTTCGCTCCTTGACATGTTTCGTCCCCAAAACATAGGAAGAAACCAAATAATGAGTGTGTTTCAAATCATTGCACACTTGTCTCCAATCTCGATCATCTAGCCATCCATATGTGATCTTGGCAGGTGATAGCTCTCCAAGCTTGTTTCCAAATTCCCTTGTGCTCCTCTGTTTGCATTTATGATCATAATTCTTCCTTTTTTTATTCCATGTACCATAATCTGCTGCACTACTCTAATTCCAACCATGACCATAGTAGGTATTCTTCCATGCATAGTCATAGTGATTTCCCCATTCATTCCATGTGCCATAGTATTTTTTCTTTGGATTCCATGAATATCCATAATGATTGAAAATTTTATTTCTTGTATAGACAAAATTATTGTTATTATGAGACTTCCTCACTTGGTTCCATGATTGTTTCCTCTCATGATGATGTGGGTGTCTATATACCTCAACCTTTTCCAATACTTTGACCTTATCCACCTTTGCTTCTACCTCTTCCACATTTTCCTTCTTTGTCTCTTGAGTAGATGAAGTGCTCATTTGTAGTGTGTCTTTATCTATACCATCGAAATCTTCATCATGTTCTTCATCACCTATTTCCATCTCATCCTCATGATCTACCTGGATTGTTATTGGTGCCTTTTTCACTATGATATCTTATAAAGTGATCTTATTTTTCTTATACCAAAACTTCATGAACTTTTTCTGAACATTAATATTCATTGTTCCCAAAGTTTATAACCATGGTTATCCAAGAACTATATCCACATCATCCATATCCAAAGCCTAAAAATCTGAATGCAAAACATATTTTTCCATAATGAGCTTCTGATTTTCAAACATTGAAATATTCTTACCATCTACTTGAACCTCTTTGATATTCTTTGCTTGAACATGTAGATGCTTGGCCACATTCATGTTAATGAAGTTATACTTGCTGGTAGGGTTTATGGACACAACCACCTTCTTCTTTTGAATGCATCCATGAAATTGAAAAATTGACTCAGATTTCTTTGGATCCAAATTATTTAAACCCTTATCATCCAATTCTTTTTCTTCTTCTTCAATTACTTCTTCTACTTCTTCTTCTTCTTGTTCTTCTGTTGATTCTTCTATTTCTTCTTCTTTTTCTACTTCTTCTTCTTCTTCTTTATCATCATGATTTTCTTCCTCTTCTACATCCTCTTTTTTTTTAATATTTCATCGATCTAGGAAGGTTTTATCCATTGCTTCCCATGAAGAATACTGTTGTGCAAAGCTCAATTCATTATTCCACCAATGTTTTGCAAGCCCAGACAAAGAAAAACATAATTCTATTTTCCATAAAATTTTTGTAGTATTCTTCTCCTTAAAATTGAGCCAGCATTCTCTATCATCAACATCATCTTCCCCTAAAATTTTTTGCAACTCCATGATCCACAAAAAAATAAGGTTCATGAAACCCTAAAATGTTAAAACTGATACATAAAATCGCAAACAATCACTCAAAACAGCTCCAAAAATTCAGAAATTTTGACTACACTTCTCTTAAATCTGCTTACATCTCCAGTAAAAATTTCAATTAAAAATTCCCTATATTTCAGAAGATATAGCAAAATTATTATAAACCCTAAAATAGAAATAAATCCCTCAAAACAAATCAAAAATTCTGAAATTTTTACTACGCTTCTCTTATGTTTTCTTACATCTCCAGTAAAAATTTTGAATAAAAATTCCCTATATTTAGGAATATATAGTGAAATTAGGGTTTCACTCCACACAAATTGCCCAAATCGAAGCTTTGATACCACTTGTAATGATCTTGATATTCAATATATGAAAAAATACCCTTAAGGTAGGGAAACACCATATAATACTCCTTTAGTAAGGAATAACTCCATAATGTCTCTCCAAGGGGACAACCTCCAATATCCTCTTACAATAGAAGACTCAATGCTTACTTGATATCTTTCCCATGATAATCATCTCCTATATATATACATCTATCTAACCCATGGATAGGTAACCTCCTAATCCAATGTAGGCCAACCATTACCCAATGTACTACTTCCATGAGTTACTCTATTATCCTAATATAGTGTACCCATATAACAAAGGGGATGTGTGCCACATGTCGGCATCTCCATCAACCCATATACATCAATATATCATATCCCTAGGTACATAACACCTTATTTATTTTAACCTCTCCTTTCTCATTCGTCTTGTTTCTGAAAACCCACTTAGTTCCTATCACATTTTTATCTTTTATCCTAGGAACCAAATCCCATGTTTCATTTTTTACTATTTGATCAAATTAATCCTTTATGGAAAATTTCCAATTGTCATCTTTACTATCTTCTAAGAAAGTTTTAGGTTTAATCTTGGATAAAAAAGCTGTGTCTTGTTAATTATGATTGATCAACCTTCTTTTCCTAGTTTGCAAGCTAGCATTCACATCTCCAATAACTTAGGAAATTGGATGATCCTTTTGTATTCTCCTAGAAGGGGTTTATTATCCCATCTTAATTCATCCTGTTTATCATCTAATTCATCTAGTATTCTTTCATTATTTGAAATAACATCCTCAATAATGTCAATTGTCTGCAAGCTAGGCTTCTTGATGTCACTGACCTCTTCAACTCTCACATTAGATATTTCAATAACTTTGTGGAGTCTCTTATTGAAACATATGTAAGCAAGAATTATGGAGGAATAACACAAGAAGATTCCCTCATCATATCGTGAGTCAAATTCTCAAAGATTTTCTTCAGTCCTCTTGATAAAACACTTTCTCACAAATATTCTAAAGTGTTTGACATTAGCTGCCCTATTTTTCCATAGCTCATATGGAATCTTATCACCATTTTCTCTAGCTTGGCATCTATTTAAGATATAAATATATGTATTGGTAGCCTCTTCCAAAAAACTATCTAAAAGTTTGGAATCATGAAGCATGGTTCTAGTCATCTCTTGGAAAGTTATGTTTTTCCTCTTAGATACCCAATAATATTGGAGTTTCCTAGCAGTAGAGTATTGTCTTCTAGTTCCTTGTTCCTCACAAGATTAATCAAACTCATAAAACAAAAATTCACTTCCACTGTTTGATCTTACACACTTGATTCTTGATCCTTTCTCATTTTCAATAAGATATTTAAATGCCTTAAATTTTCCAAAAGATTTTAATTTCTCTTTAAGAAAAATATCGAAGTCATTCTAGTGAAGCTATTAATTAATAAGATAAAATATCTATTTACTTTAATGCCTTTAGTTTTTATAGGTCCATATAGGTCTATGTGGATTAACTCTAATGGTACTATGGTAGAGTGCTCCTTAGATTTGTATCTTATTTTGACTTATTTTCCATAAAGGCATGCCTTGAAAAGAGTATGAGGAATATTAGTAATCTTAGGCATATACCTCATTAGTCCTTTTCAATTGATCCTTATTATATTATCAAAGTTCAAATATCCAAGTCTTCTATACGAAATCTATCTTTCCTCTAATTGATTCTTGAATTACTTTCTTCATTGGATTCATGGAAGACATAAAAGTTGTTATCTTCCTTGTGAATGTTTGAAACTAATTTTTTAGATTTTAAAATTCTCACATCACACCCTTTTTCATGAAAATTAACAACATTTCCCTATTTATACATTTGTCTAACACTTAGAAAATTGTATTTCAAACCTTTTACATATAGAATTTTTTTAATTCTAGTATGACCATTACCCAAACTTATAGATCCTTTCCCAACTATGGTAGTAGAGTTGTTGTAACCAAACCTTACTGAACCTAAATCATGTTTTTTGAGATAAATAAACTTACTCTTGTATCCTATCATATGACTTGAGCATCAATTTTCTATGTACCATTTCTTGTTTTCGTCCTCTTGAGTATGTAAGATAGTTTGTACAAACATGAATTATTCCATTGTATCCTACTCCTTTCTTTGAATCTTGGTTTTGTCTTTATTGAACCATTTTATGTTGTCAATAAATTTAAAGTCTTTTTTCTAAAAGTCCCTTTTACAATACTTGGCTATATGTACTTGTTGATTACAGTTATAGTAGAGATATTCATTTCATTTCCTTGGAGAGTAAGTATAGTCCTTCTATCTATGACCATATTCATTACAAGTATAATAGTTTTCATTAAAAACATAACTATAGTTTTTCATGTTAATCACCCCTTTTTTTGATCATCAATACCCAAAGACATAACATCCACAAATTCTTTTGTAGAGCTAAATTTCTGCTTGTCTTTACATAAAAGTTCATCAATGTGAGTCATAAATATACCTTTTAATTGATCCGTTCTTTGATTAAAATTTGTATCAACCATAACATATAAATATTTTAATTTTTCTTTTATTATTCCTATTTATGTCTTAACACTATTAATGCTTTCAAGCATCTCATGACATATAGAGGAAGCCAGGTCTAAAGTTTTACTCCCTTTCATGTTATTCAATCTTTGAATATTTTATTTTAGACATTAATTTTCTTCCCTTGAACATTTGAGCTTTGATAAAGCACATAGTAGTTCACCTTGAAGAAAATTCTTTGACTCTTTTTCTTTTATTGCACCTATGATCACCTTCAAGTAGTTAAACTTGAAATGAAGGTCCTGCTCTGATACCAATTATTAGAGGTATAATCACTGAGAGGGAGGGGTGAATCATTGATGCTAGATAATTCAAACTATAATTCAATTATTTCAATCCCTTAACTAAATAACATTAGCATTCATGAAGCATACACGTCATTCATAACAATAAACTAGAAAGATGAGCAATATCACACACATAACGCATGATCTATGTGGGAAACCCTCTTAGAGTATAAAACCCACTCTCATTCCTATAACCACATGGACTAATTATCCTATAATAAGATTAAAAATATGAGACCTTTTAGTGAAGCACCCACTTCACAAAGATCACCCACCCCTAAGTATGAAAAAACACCCACTTTTTCTAGATGTTGAGCACCCACATAACACCTTATGAAATAAAAACTCCATAACTTTGATTGAATTTAAATATGATTGGAAAAATAATGTATAACACGTATCTTTAAACTCTTCACACATACTCAAACATGCTCGTACAAGCAATGCAACCAAACACCACTTTTTGATCAATCTAGGATTCTTCGATCATCTTTAATAAGCTTTATACTTTACTACATCCACTAATAACACTCCATCTAATTTGTTTTCTTCATCTCTATCTTTTGATCTTTCAACACATCCACTTTAATTCTAGAAACCATCACTTTTTATTTCACTCTTTATAGAGTATTCATGAATATTATCTTCTTGGTCAGCCATAAGATTTGCCTTAAGTATTAAGACTTCTATCACACTAATAAATAACTTAAATCCATTCTCACAAGTCAGCCATAGCATCCATGGGTCACACTTAAGCAACTATGCCTTTTAATTAGGCCTTAGTAGCCTTTATAGGTCTCATGAAGACCTATTACCCATTTAACACTCAATCAAGCAAATTAATAACAGAAGAATAATTTTAAATGCATGGTTCCACTCCACAAGAGCCTTATGACATATTTAGGTGATAAATACCTCCAAAACACTCTTCTACTAAAGCACAAATTGCTTCAACAATATTTTTTACATAAGAATACCATAAATAAACAAATAGCCAAATTTGGAGATCAATAATTTCAATTATACAAACATTCAAACCTTCTAATAAAATTTTATGGATGTGCCTTGAAGTATTCTTCAACTTTGATTTTTACTCCATCAATACTTTTCTCTTAGATAAAAATATATAAGTAAAATACTCTGCACTAGTTTTTCCTTTGTTAATTTCAAATACCAACCATCACTGGTAAATGTAAATATTGCAGACACGTGTCTTCATCTAGTGTCCCATAGTAATTTGATCAAATGTGCTATGTCAATCTACTTGCAAGACTCTTAACTTTAGTCTTATAAATAAGGATTTGGAGCCTCCTTGGAATTTAGCCAAGTTATGTATTGAGTGTTGAGAGAAATCTAGTTAAAGTTTTGATTATGTATGTGAGGATTATTTGATGAGTAAAGAGAATATGTTGATTTTTATGTGATGAATTCATGTGTGTTATGACACTATTTGAGATGTGTAATAATTATTTTGTTGGTGATTTATCAATGATTTCTCCAAGTTGACCAAGGATGTTGATGAGGTGTCATATGTGCTAGAATGAAAATGACAAAGTGTGCTTTAATGAGCTTCAGTGTTCCTACATGGTCTTTTAGTTTTTGAATTAGGAAAGCAAATGATGGATGATATTGATTATATGATCATGTTGCAGAGACCATATGGGGTATTTTGAGTGATTGGAGTGCATGTGGAAGTGAAAGGAATTCATCAGAGTAGTCATATGAGTGTTTAGGTTCAAGTGGTTAACTTGCTAGACAAGGCTAAGGAAAGAATTTGATGACATAATATTTCACTCATGTGAATGTTTCAAGAGCATTTAAAAATATGGATGGATTCCCATATATGAGGTGGTCATGTGGTTCAAATTTTAGATTTGGACATTAAGCGTAGTAAAATTTATAATAGTGCAAAGTTGGCCTCTCAAACAAAGTTTACTAATTTTCTATACTCAGCCAAATTTACAAGAGGAGATCTAACGATGAGATTTCAAAATATCCAATGATACTTGTAAATTCAATTTGTCATAGGTTCTTGAGATTGCACATGCTGGTGACATGTGTCTAAATCATAATTATTAAATAGAATATCAATGGCACATAGGTATTCATGCAGATGGGTATAAACAATATGGTTTCAATGATCAATGCTCAGAAGGCATGTGGGACTACTAAGTGGTGTAAGAGCAAGGATTGATAGCAATGTGCTTAGAAGGTATGTGAGGGTACTAGGTGACTTAATCATAGAAGCACATATCAATTATCAATGGTGAGCATTAAAGATTTAAAGTTAAGAGGCTTGCAAGGAGATTGACATAACACATTTGATCAAATTACTAGGGGACACTAGATGAAGACACATACCTGTAGTATTTAAATTTACCAGTGATAGTTGGTATTTGAAATTAATAAAGGAAAAACTAGTGCTGAGTATTTTACTTATATCTTTTGATATAAGAGAAAAGTATTGATGGAGTAAACAATCAAAGTTGAAGAATACTTCAAGGCACATCCATAAAAGTTTATTAGAAGGTTTGAATGTTTGTACAGTTGATGTTATTGATTTCCAAATTTGGTTATTTGTTTATTTATGGTATTCTTATGTACAAAATGTTGTTGAAGCAATTTGTGCTTTAGTAAAAAAGTGTTTTGGAGGCAGCTATCACCTAAATATGTCATAAGGTTCATGTGGAGTGTACCAATGCATTTAAAAGTATTCTTTTGTTATTAATTTTCTTGATGAAGTGCTAAATGGGTAATAGGTCTCCATGAGACCTATAAAGGCTACTAAGGCCTAATTAAAAGGCATAGTTGCTTAAATGTGACCCGTGGATGCTATGACTGACTTGTGAGAATGGATTTAAGTTATTTATTAGTGTGATAGAAGACTTAATACTTAAGGCAAGTCTTATGGCTGACTAAGAAGGTAATATTCATAAATACTTTATAAAGAGTGAAATAAAAGGTGATGGTTTCTAGAATTAAAGTGGATGTGTTGATAGATCGAAAGATAGAGATGAAGCAAACAAATTAGAGGGAGTGTTATTAGTGGATGTAGTAAAGTATAGAGCTTATTAAAGATGATCGAAGAATCCTAGAGTGATCCAAAAGGGGTGTTTGGTTGCATTGCTTGTATGAGCATGTTTGAGTATGTGTGAAGAGTTTAAAGATACTTGTTATACATTATTTTTCCAATCATATTTAAATTTAAATCAAAGTTATGGAGTTGTTATTTCATAAGGTGTTATGTGGGTGCTCAACATCTAGAAAAAGTGGGTGATCTTTGTGAAGTGGGTGCTTCACTAAAAGGTCTCATGTTTTTAATATTATTATAAGATAATTATTCCATGTGGTTATAGGATTGAGAGTGGGTTTTATTCTCTAAGAGGGTTTCCCACATAGATCATGCGTTATGTGTGTGATCTTGCTCATCTTTCTAGTTCATTGTTATGAATGACGTGTATGCTTCATGAATGCTAATGTTATTTAGTTAAGGGATTGAAATAATTGGAATTGTAGTTTGGATTATCTAGCATCAATGATTCACCCCCTCCCTCTCAATGATTATACCTCTAATAATTGGTATCAGAGCAGGACCTTCATTTCAAGTTTAACAACTTGAAGGTGATCATAGGCGCAATAAAAGAAAAAGAGGTAGAGAATATTCTTCAAGGTGAACTAATATGTGCTTTATCAAATCTAAAATGTTCAAGGGAAGAAAATTAATGTCTAAAATAAAATATTCAAAGATTGAATAACATGAAAGGGAGTAAAACTTTAGACTTGGCTTCCTCTATATGTCATGAGATGCTTGAAAGAATTAATAGTGTGAAGACATAAATAGGAATAATAAAAGAAAAATTCAAATATTTATAGGTTATGGTTGATACAAATTTTAATCAAAGAATGGATCAATTAAAAGGTATATTTATGACTTACATTGATGAACTTTTATGTAAAGACAAGCAGAAATTTAGCTCTACAAATGAATTTGTGGATGTTATGTCTTTGGGTATTGATGATAAAAAAAAGGGTTGATTAACATGAAAAACTATAGTTATGTTTTTAATGAACACTATTATATTTTTAATGAATATGTTCATAGATATAAGGATTGTACTTACTCTCCAAGGAAATGAAATGAATATCTCTACTATAACTGCAATCAACAAGTACATATAGCCAAGTATTGTAAAAGGGAATTTTAGAAAAAAGACTTTAAAGTTATTAACACCATAAAATGGTTCAATAAAGACAAAACCAAGATTCTAAGAAAGGAGTAGGATACAAAGGAAGAATTCATTTTTGTACAAACTATCTGACGTACTCAAGAGGATGAAAACAAGAAATGGTACGTAGACAATTGATGCTCAAGTCATATGATAGGATACAAGAGTAAGTTTATTTCTCTCAAAAAACATGATTTAGGTTCAATAAGGTTTGGTTACAATAACTGTACTACCATAGTTGGGAAAGGATATATAAGTTTGGATAATGGTCATACTAGAACTAAAAATGTTCTATATGTAAAAGGTTTGAAATACAATTTTCTAAGTATTATACAAATTAATAAATAGGGAAATGTTTTGAATTTTCATGAAAAAGGGTGTGATGTGAGAATTCCCAAGTCTAAAAAATTAGTTTCAAACATTCACAAGGAAGATAATAACTTTATGTGTTTCATGAATCCAATGAAGAAGAGTAATTCAAGAATCCATTAGAGGAAAGATAGATTTGGTATATAAGAATTGGATATTTGAACTTTGATAATATAATAAGGATCAATTGAAAATGACTAGTGAGGTATATGCCTAAGATTACTAATCCCTCTTGGATTTCTTCGTCCATCATCCAACCACCTATTGGATTATTCATGCCATCACATATGATCACTTGAAGTTTCTCACCCATGGTTATAATAAAATTATTAAAAATCTCATCTTGTGTACATACTTTGACAAAGATATCCTGCTCATTCTCCTCATCTACATTCACTTGCATAAAAACCACATGTATTAATTCCTTCATGGAAACTTTCAAATCCTCTCCACATCTTACATGATCCTCATGATGTATAATCTCATAATGAGATTTAAAAATATTCTTATCCACCACTTCCAAGTATACAATATCCTAATCCACACACTCATTTTCAGCTTCTACACATGGATAAAATTTCAACAAAATATCCTCTTGTGCACTAGCTTTCATAATCTCTCCATCTAATGCTTACACAATAGAAACATGCAAATCTATTTTATTATCTTATTCACACACATGTAAACCTTCAAGTATGAAACCTTGACTCTCATGACACACTATATGGATATGATATTTATCCTCAAGCAACCCTTCATTGCTATAACACTCTTCCACCTCAAAATCCATCTCACAATTAAAAAAATTGAATTTTCCCACTCATGAGAATCCATAATATCTTCCTCCACTCTTATCTCTCCATATTCAAGATCACATATGATATCTTCTTGTTTTTATCTCAATAAATCCTCTTAACATTTTAAGGTAAGTCTCAACTCTTGCCTCTTTCTTCTTTCAAAAAGTAGCTCCACAGGCCACTTCAATCTCTTCTTCATCACTATGCCAAAGCATTGGCTCTCTTCCTCTTACGTATGCTCCATCATCATGTCCAAATTATATTTTATATTCATCAACACATTCACCATGTCCTAATTTCATTGTACTCATTAAATTTTCATCTCCATCTTCATACCTTCAAAATACAATATAAAAACTGACATAATGCTCTCTATAATCCTCTCCTCCTCCCATCAAGATTCAAACATGCTCCCCCATATTATCTTCAAAATCTCTCCTAAGTAATTAGAAATTTCTCTAATAGCACTTTATGTGGCCTCCAACCACATAAATGATTAAAAAATCTCTATACCTCTCAAATTCTATGATAAAAAACATTATTTCATCACATAAAATTCAACATATTCTCACTAATCATAAAATAATCCTTACATACATAATCAAAGATTCAACAAGCTTTATCTTAACACTCAATACATAAATTGTCCACATGTTAAGAAGGATACAAAGGTTTATCTCTATGCCTACTCCCAAATTTTCCTACCTAAGCCATGAATGGATATAAACAGATATAGAAAAGTATGAGGAAATAAGGGAGACAAAACAATAACTAAGTCCCACATCCCATATGGAGGGGAATCATTATAAAGAGGGATTAAAGAGAAATAAAGTGATATGACATGTTCTCCACTTGGGTTCATAATTTATAAATACAAGCATATTTAAAAATAGGCACCAACCTTCACATGTGAAACACTATTGATGTAGAGTGAAAGCCATGTCACACGTGCAAGGTAAAAGAGGAAGATCATCTTATTTAGACAAGGTAGGCCACCTTCATGTGAATTTTGAATACTCTTTCTTGTACCCACATTATAAATTTTACCCATGAAACCTATGAAATCAATCATAGTTGTGTGACACCTCACCAGGATTAATAGTGTCCACTACATCATCAATGAATAGTGTTGTATGAATATTATTTTTCCACCACATCATTACGTCAAGCTATAAAAACAACACAATGTTTGAAACCCACAAACTATTTTTACGTAAACCATAAGAAGATCCATAAGTCATTCAAAAAACTTTTTTTTATAGTAATCTAGTAATTCCATGGCATCAAACAACATAGTATTATAAATAAATTAAGTTGTAGCTAGTTTTTTTGTTATTCAAGGGATAAATATTACCTTATAATGACAAAATGGGGATTTGAAAAGAATAAGGAATGATATTGTATCCCTATATATAAATTTATGTGATGAAAATAAGTATTGATTAAAAATATTGATATCATTGTAAGAAAAAATTGATATCAAAAATATATTCTTTCTGCATCTATGAAGAAACATTAATTAGAGAATAACATACCTTACAATGATTGAACGTCTAATCTATGTCTATGTGCATCATACAATGAAAATAAATGTTACAAAACCATAACTTTTTTGTAAATAAACTCTAAAAATATCCATAAACTATTCACATAGCTATATCTAAAAGAGGTCGATGGTTTCATGTTGTAAAATATGATAACACTATATATAGAAAGATAATACACAACCAATTTTATTTTTATTCAAAGGAGAAACCTTACATTGGTATGATGTTAACTCCAACCAAGGTTATATAAATTTTTTTATGACATAAATAAATGTATTGATTAATAAAATGATATCATTATCCCCTAAAAAATTGTGATAAACAAAATATGGTCACCACATTCACACATAGACAATGATTCATGATTAACTCTTATGACAATGACCACATGACCAATATTTAACCTATACATGTCGATATATAAAATACCAAGGTTTCTCTATCCCATGGAATAAGCAAAACAAAATTTCTAACTTGCTCTTATAGATGAAGAGCTCACATTTAGATTAGACTATTTTAAGACATGGTTAATGGGAAAATTAATATTAGATAAGAATACATCAAATGAAACTCTAAACCTTTACATATGCCATAAAATATATTATGGGAATCAAATTCAATATATAAATATCATTAGAATAGATTTTATATCATGGAAATAGGTACCCATGTGATTTTTGAAATTTAGTTACCACTCACCATTATGTACCTGTAATTGTGTCATTGATTGGGCAACATATCCTCATCAATAAGCTTACATTTCCTTTAGTAGAGCCTAACCAACCTACACCATGTGTCAATGATAGGAAAATATGATTATATTTATTTCTTAACATCAAATGTGGACTATAAATTATGGACATAAAGAAAGACACAATGTAATAAGTAAAAACTTTTTCACACAATCACACTTAAATTTGATTATTTTCTAAATATAAATGTTTTATTTAATTTTTAAATTTTTTAAAAACTAGATGGATAATATTTCATTTCACATAATAATAAAAATGAATGTATGTTTCTTATGAATTAAAGTGTACATATTTATGCTATCCTCATAGAAAGCTAGGTTGAATTTATGTCTTTCACTTTTTTTTGTTGACCACTACTTTACATGGTGATTATAGGCTAAGAAGAAGGGTTTGAGGGATATCTATTTTAAATTTTTTTCCCAGGGCATAATCCTAACCTCATTCCTTATATTATGGTAGCTTTTTCCAATAGTAATACTTAATCTATGGTGGGTTCTTCGTGATTGAAACATCATCATTGGTTAAACCAATAACCATTCACTATATATTGCACATTGAAATTTGGATTAGATCTTAAAATTTTATCCATTTAAGGTTAAATTTCATGATATACTCCACCCATCTAATAATTTTTTGATTCGACATTTATTTTAAAACATTAGGATAGTTTCATTATGTTGGAAGAATTATATATGAGAAGCTATGCAAATTAATGTCTCACATGAGATTGGATAAATTAATGTTTTTTTACCATCATATTTTGACATGTTTGGGGAGGTGTGGAGAGGTATTACCTACACTAGTAAAATGTTTTTTTATCTAGTTTAGTTTACATACCACACAAATAGGGTTAAAAATTTAACTGAAATTGAAGATGGAAAGGTATGATGAAAATCGAACCAAAATCCTAGTGAGATAACAATTTTGTTTGGAGTAATTTATTGTTACAGTAATATTGAATAGGGGAAATTAAGATTCAATGGAGGGAACATGAATAAAATTGAAGCTACTAAATGGATTGAAAGGCATGTTGTTGAGAAACAATACATGTAAAAATCCAAGCTTCTGAGGAGTTGTAGCATGCCACAATATTTTCTCACTGGCGGCATTGATTTGAATGCCTCAAAGAAAGACATAAAACTCTTTCATAGGTTAAATGACATATTGACTAGCCTTATCTGCTTCATTTATCATCATAAATAATTAATTTATTTTTTTAGAAATATCTATAGTAAATCTTAAAATGCATACTTATAAGATATTCTATTTCTACCATTGCATTAACTATTATATTGTATTATGGCTATTCAACAACAAACCAAACCAAAGAAATAAAATAATTGAAGATCAAATGTGAAGATTTAGTAATAATAAAAATAACATATAACTATGATATAACCATCTTGCCCCACCTAAATAACATACAAGTAAAACCTAAGCCAAATCATATGCGTTTTTCAAGGCATAGTTCCATGCACCATTTAGGGCTCAACAAAGAGAAAATAATAGATGAATAAATTAACTTTTTTAGGAGACATGTTTATAATTAATATACTTCCCTCCTATAATTCTCTCTCTCTTTCTCTCTCTCTCTCTCTCTCTCTCTCTCACACACACACACACACACACACACACACACCATAATCTAATTATATATATATATATATATATATATATATATATATATATATATATATATATATATATATATATATATATATATATATATATATATTAAATATTTTTTATACACTTTTGTTTTTTATATCACATATTTATATTTGAGATTGAATTTAAATAATTAAACTTTATTTTAAATAAAATATAACTATCTATGATTTAAACCAAAAAATACATATTTTATTGGATAATAAAATTATTTTAAAGTTTAAAGCCAAATAAATTATAAAAAATAATATTGTATAAAGTAAAGTTATATACTCACATAAATCAATATATCTATTTATGTATCTTTGTTGGGAATAGTATCGAAGACCACCTAAATGTTTACATTTTCTTATTTATATAACTATTAATTTGGAAAAAATAACTTTTATTAGAAAAATTTCTTTTTAAATGTCCTTGCAACCTCAAATTGTATTTGGTTTTTTTTATGCAGGATAAAACATGGGTTTCGATAGGTACCCAAAACATAAAACAAAATTGAATAATGGAATCAAAAAGCACCAAAAAAGATGAACAATAAAGAAATACATTCAATAAAGGATCAAGACATTTTAGGATGAAACATCAGGAAAAATCATATAATCATGTGTAGAATAAAACAAATGGAGAACCCTCCATAAGTCCCTTAGTTCAACAAACTTCAACATACAACCATCAAACCAATAAGATAATAATATCTAGATACATATTGGAAACAATTTTAGATATATAAATGTATTATAAATATGTATATTTATGAAATCATTTCATAAGAAAGCACACATCCATTATCTTTAAAATAAATATGGTAGATGCATGTACTAATTTCTCGATGAAGAATAATGTAAATTTCAAAATTATCCTTTATAATCAAAATTGAATTCTAGAGTGAAGTTAATGAGGATAAGCTATTCTCCCCCAATCATATACAAAGTACTTAGGAAATATCTAATTACCATAAACATTTGGCCTCCCCCTATAGTGTTGGATTAGAAAGAGAATTGGTTAAAACATTAGCCATGAAAAAAAAAGAAGAATATATAAGAACTAACAATCAAGGCCAACCTATTCAATGGGGTTTGAAAATGACTATAAGAAGAAATTGAAAGAAAGAACAATACCTATTATCTTCCCAAGTAATTACACCATATAAAATAGGATCTAAGCATGTTTTTCCCCTTGATTTGGTGTTCTTGTCTTTGTCAAGAATGGATGCCAAGATCCTCCACTATCTCAAGATTTTCATGCATAATCTAGGTTCAAGATAAGAAATCAAATTTATGCCTATCAAATGAAGCTATCCTATTGCAAATAAAGCATGATAATCAAACTATACAAATGGTTTGTAGATAGAATCTTGAATTAGAAGTTTACACAATTTAAGCTTTAAAATGATGTTCTATGCCCTTCTATTTATATATTTTTCAAATAACAATGACCATCCATCTCAAGATTGAGATGTGTAGCCATGAATTAATCTAATATTTCATAATAAATCCATAAATATCCTCAAAAATATTTGGGAGGAAGAGGCATTAATGAGGCATGGGTTCCAATAAACATGTTATTTGTTGCATTTATGGCTTATGGATGCCACCCCATTGATCATGACATTAGGTGATGCAGATATTCAGAATCAATTTTCAATAAATAAATATTCAATTTAATCCATATAATTTTTACTTAAGCTCATAATTTGGTTTAATTTTCCTAAGTTTGATTAATAAATTTTAGTGTAATTCTTTGGAAATTGGTGCACACTTAATCAAAATGGTCATAGAGTTAGATTACTAGGTCATAATTTGACTTAAGCAAAATTGGAAGGTGATGTCAGATGCATATAGACCATTATACCATCTATGATGTTGCTAACACAAAATAATAATGTTATGTGACATGTACTAATGAATTAGAAGAAAAGAGTGATATAGAGTACCAAAATACAAAATCATCACTTTGACTTGGAATGATTTAAGAAAAGTCAAAAATCAAATAAAATGAATTTACCAATTTAGGGATACATTGGACTAAATGAACACTTGTATACAACAAGCTTGAACTATTTAGTGTGTTTCAATGATTTTGGCCTAAATCGTGCATTTGAGTATAATTAAAGTAAGATTGATAATTTAAACAAAAATAGTGTTAGGAATTACATGTCTACATTTTACCCTAATTTGAGAAGGCATAGTGAGACATTCAGGTCAAGTAACATATTTTCAAAGAAATGAGTTGTCAATAAGAAATTAGAAATGACCCATGATTCCCATTTGAGAGAACATACTAAGATGAAAGAGAAGGATGAATGTTTGATAAGAGAGAGAAAGTGAGAGATTAACCCTTATAATAGATTAAATTTAGATGAACTAATTCTTATATGCATTTATTCCATCAATTCTCAAAATAGGAGTAGAATATAATGGGCCCTAAAGATAAGGGGAATAGGAAGGATATGTTAAGCATGAAATATACTAAGAGGGGGGTGAATCAATATACCTATATCTTTTCACTTAATCAAATTCCTTTTCTTTAACCACTTAACCACACATTCAAGATATGAAATAAAACTAAAACAATAATATGCACCACATGTGTGTGTGTGTGTGTGTGTGTGTGTGTGTCTGTGAGAGAGAGAGAGAGAGAGAGAGAGAGAGAGAGAGAGAGAGAGAGAGAGAGAGAGAGAGAGAGAGAGAGAGAGAGAGAGAGAGAGAGAGAGAGAGAGCAAATTTTTATGTGGAAACCCAAAGTGGGAAAAACCATAGAGAATAATCTCAATTATATGAATGAACACCAACTCAAATTACAAAGTTTACTAGCACCAACTTGTAGGAGCACCAACCCATTTTTCAAGCACCAACACAACAACTATTTGTGAGCACCAACCCATAGATCACCAACCCACAAGAGCATCAACCCCTCTTATGTATAAAACAAAACTATCTCTCAATGTTACTCAACAAATGATAAAAATCTATAATATCTCATGATTTTATCTCTTGAAAACAAATACAAACCATGCACTCTCTTGCATATAAAAAATAGATTCTCAAGCTTTATTTATATCTTTCTAAATTACCTTTGGCATTCACCCTTTGTGACCCTTCAATTCTCATGAAAAATGGTGCCAAAATTGCATGAACCTTCGTATCCTTGCATTTAAAAAGTCATATAGTGACCCTTCATAAGTAAAAGCATCCTTTCCTCTTTTGTCTTTATCTTATTGACTTTTATATTACTCAAATTGTCCATTCATGGAAAAATGTGCCATACCATATTTTGTCTTCACATGGTGACTCTTGGAATTCCTCAAGATGACTCTTCATGAGAAAATGTGTCCCATTCCTCTTTTGTCTTTACCCCGTGACTCTTTGAATTCTCCATGGAACCTATTTTGAATTATATACAATAAAAATATATTTGTTAATATTAAATAAACATTAACACACATTAGCCAAGTTATTAAAAACATCATTAAATGTAATGGGGCCTTTATCACCAATGCTAGACTTTTGACATTAATGAAAATATTTCCAAAAATCTCCCCCTTTGTCATTGATGGCAACCTCAAACTGAAACTACCACATCCTGCAACCTACACATACTACCATTTGAAAAACATACATTAACTTCCCCTTACTGTAGTAACCTATACCTATTCCTTATACCTATTTTGCACCTATTCCTATACATATTTCTATTCTTCTCCCCCTTTAAGATTAATGATGAAGGGCCTAACCTAGAGATAACACTTAGTTCCCCCTCAACTGATGTTGATGCTCAATAGTAGGAAGTAAAATAAATTACTTTCAACTTCTCCTATAGACACTCAAATTTGTCTTTTGGTAGTGCCTTTGTGAAAATATCTAAAATCTACTCTATAGTACTAATATATTCCATCTTAACCTGTTGATCTACAACCTACTCTCTCAAGAAGTGATATCTAATGGAATATGTTTTTTTCTTGAATGTATCACTGGATTCTTTGAAATATAAATAGAACTTGTGTTATAACAAAAAATATAAATGGTTGTATTATATTTTAACTTGATATCTTCCAAATTTTGATTCATCTAAAGAACTTGCGTACAACACAATATTGGTAAAATATATTCTTCTTCAACTGTAGAAAGTGATACTAAATTCTAAGTTTTGCTTAGCCATGATATTAAGCTATCAAAAAGGAAGAAATCTCCTCCACTTATATTCTTTCTATCATCTAAGCAACCTACCCAATCTGAATCTGTATAAGTAACCAAAGTGAAATCTCTACCTATGGGATACCATAATCCAATGTCCCCTTGATATATCTAAATATTCTTTTCACCAACTGAACCTGACTATCTTTTGGAGTTGACTGATATATTACAACCATACCTACTACATGCATGATGTCTAGCCTCAATGCTGTCAAATATAAAAGACTACCCATCATAAATATATACAAAGATTGATTTGTAATAGGTGAATATTCATCCTTACCTTATTTCTTGTACACATTGCTGTGCTAACTAGTGCACAATCCTCAAAACCAAATTTATTCAACATTTCCTTGGCATATTTACTTTGAGATATGAAAATTCCTTTATCTGACTAAAATATTTACAATCCTAAGAAAAATGGCAATTCTCCAAGCATAGACATCTCATATTATTTTTGCATATTATTAGAAAATTCTTTTTTCATCTTTTCAATATTTCCTCCAAAAATGATGTTATCAACATATACCACAATAATCAATTGATGATCACCTTCTATTTTTGATGTAGATATTACTATCAACAAATCCTCTCTTAAAACCGTGATCCTACAGGTACTTATCAAGTCTTGTATACAAAGCTCTGGAAGCTTGTTTCAATCCATACAATGCTTTCTTCAATCTGCATACATGGCTACTAATATTTGAGAGAATAAATCCCACAGGCTACTTAATGTAGACTTTTTCTTCTAAATTCCCATTTAGGAAGGTAGATTTGACATCCATCTAAAACACTTCAAAAATTTTAAACACTACATATACAAGAAACATTCTAATAGCCTCTACCCTTGCCACTAGTGCAAAAGTTTCTTCAAAATCTATTCCCTCAATCTGATAATATCTTTTACATACTAATCTTACTTTATTCCTGGTCACTTATCCATTTTAATTCAACTTATTTCTATAAACCCATTTAGTTCCTATCATATTATGATCTTTTGGTCTAGGAAATAATTCCCAAGTATCATTCTTTTCTATCTGATTTAATTCTTCATCCATTTCCTTAACCCAATGCTTATCATGTCTAGCTTCTAAAAAAGTTCTAAGCTAAATTTTGGATAATAAATAAAAATTAACTTGCTCAAAGTTATTTACCATCATTCTTCTGGTGTGAACTCCCTCATTTATGTCTGTGATGATGTCACTTTCATTATGATTTATCTAAACATTTATGGATGGGGTTTTGGTGTCCTTTTTATCCTTTTTCTCATCTTCATCAGAATCTTCAAATTCTTCCTTTTCAATGATTTCAAGAATATCTATTAGATCATTGATTCTTTGTGTTTTATCTTCTTCTATCTTGACACTTGCACTTTCAACAATTTTATTGGTTCTTTTTTATAACATTTATAAGCTTTACTTTTGCAAGAATAACCAATTAATATACGTTCATCTGATTTGGATTCAAACTTACCATGTTTTTCATCATTTCTCTTTATGAAGCATCTATTTTCAAAAAATATAAACTAATCAAATGTTACTAGTTTATCTTTCCATAACTCATAAGGAGTCTTGTCACTATTGACTCTCAATAATGGTCTATTCTTAATATACTTTGCTATAACAACTACCTCTCTCCAATATTTATCTAGTATTTTAGATCCATTTAACATTGTCCTCACCATCTCTTGAACTATTTTGTTTCTTCATTCAACTACTCCATTTTTTTGTGGATTTCTGGCTACTAAATATTGTATCTTTATTCCATGGTCTTCACAAAACTCAATAAACTAATCTCACATGAATTCTCCTCCTTGATATGACCTTAGACACTTAGTTTTCAAACTGATTTCATTTTCAACTAATGCTTTGAATGCTTTGAAATATCTAAAAGCTTCTAATTTTTTCTTTAAAAACATTACCCAAGTCATATGTGAAAAATCATCACTAAGCAACATGAAATTTTTCTCACCTTGAGTACTTTGAGTTCTCATATGTCTACATAGATCAATGTGAACAAGCTATAAAATCTGAGTGCTCGAGTACTCTTTTGTTTTGAACCACCTTTTGGCTTGCTTCCAATGATGACAAGGTTCACAAAGTGTGTCAGATGGCTTTGTAATTTTTGGAAGATTTTTGATCACTTGTTTCTTGCTGATGTTGATGAGATTGTCAAAATTTATGTGTCCCATTCTCCTATTCTATAGCCAAATTTCTTCAATTTGACTCAAAAAACATCTTTGACCTTTGATGTCAGATAACATATACAAATTATTGCTTATTCTCTAAGCATCTACAACCAACACATTTGAATCCTTTTGTCTAATTTAACAACCTTTTGCATAAAACTTTAGTGTGTTCCCTTGATTACACATTGACTTAAACTAAAAATATTATGCTTATGACCTTCTACATAAAAAATATTTTTAGTTTTATTTCTACCATTATCCAAATTTAGTGTACCTTTTATGGAAATTCTAGTAGTAATATTATCTCCAAATTTCACTATGCCACCATTGATCTTCTTCAAGGTTATGAACTTGATTTTGTCTCCTATCATGTGCCTCGAACATCCACTATTAGTGAACCATGGATTTTCTTAATTTCTTGCATGCAAAGCTATCTATACCAACATAGATTTTTTAGGTTGTTTCTTTTGCCATGAACCTATCTGAAATTTCTTCTTGATAAATGGAGACTTGAAACTCTGGTCCTTCTTGATGGACTCACACATGCTTCTATAGCACTGGGATATGTGTCTGAAGTTGTTTCACTTTTAACATATTATGGTCTCTTCATTAATTCCTGATAGAGGAGCAAAAGAGTTGTGGCTTCTGCTTGACTTTGCATGACTTTCCTTCTCCTTATTTCTAAAATTGTTAGCCCTTTTTTGACATTCTATTTTCTTATGACTATATCTATTACAATAAAAACAATAACCATTAAAATAGGACCTATTTATGTATCTCTAACCTTATTACATTTTTTAGCTTTGTTCCCTCTAGCCTTCTTTGTTTGATATGTCATATGTATTCTTAATTTCTTCCCTTTTTATTTCCTTTTTCTATTAGAGCTTCAACATAGTTTTTTTCCCCTTGTCTATGAAAGATGTGGCCTACCTTTTCTCTTTTTCAAATCTGATAACTATCTTATCTAAAATTAATCTTTGACTTTTTAATACATTATTCAACATATTAGTGCTTTTATCAAATTTTGAATCTTTGGTTACTTTATCATTGATTGATTTATTTGTTTTGTCAAGATATTCTTTTAAAGAAGCAATTTAAATAACATATCATTCACATTATTTAATTACTTTTTGTAACTATGATGTTAGATCTTCTTCATTCTTCTTAGATTCTTCAATGTGTGCTTTTAGATATTCAATTTTTTCCTTTAAATCCTTTTCATTTTTCTCGATTTAGAGTTTTAATCTTCGATTCCTCTTGTCAAGAGCTTTTAACTCTTCTAAGACACAAACGAGTTGTCATTCTAGATTCACTTTAGCTTCATCATGTTCTTCTTCTTGATCATCTATACTTTTGCTTGCAGAGGCATCTTCATGTATGGCTATGAATAAAATCTCTTCGTCTTCTAAATCACTGACTCCACGATCTTCAATTGAACTAGGATCTTTAGAATACAAAATCTTCTTCTCAAATCCCTTCTTAAATTATCCTTTGAAATTCTTCTTGTATGTAAACTTTCCTTATTCATTGTCACCATTACCCTTATTTGGGCACTTAGCTACAAAATGTCTGATACTTCCATAATTAAAAAATTTAAAAGGTAATTTTTCTTGATGTTTACCTATGTTCTTTTTCATCTTGCAAATGAATAGAGCTCCATTGTCATATTCATCATCACTAGAATTGTCACTTGATTTTTGAATCTTAGCCTTCTCTTTCTTTGATGTCTTGAAAGAAGCTTCTCTCTTTGAGGGTTTTTCTTATTCAGTCTATATCTCATATGCCATAAGAATACCATGTAGCTCATCTATCTTTAGCTTGGCTAAATTCTTCAATTATCAAAACTTTTGCATCATATCTCAATGGTAGAGATCTCATATTTTTTTGAAATAGAATTGATTATACTAAAGTTTCTTGAAGACCTTAAATCTAATTAACTATTTGATCAACCTAAAAAAGCTAACTTACTATATTTTATTCCTCTTCTATCTTCAAACTCTCAAACTACATTATGAAAGTCTGAAGCTTAACTTTTTAAACCTTTCCATCATATTTGTAAATATTCTCAAGTTTTATCTAAGTTTTATGAGTAGATTTACATTACATAACTTTAACAAATTTTGATTGACATAAAGCACATAAAATAACATTTATGTCTTTAGCATTATTTTCACTTTTCTTTTTTTCTATTAGAGTAATTACAAGTGTTTGTGGCTCTTCATATTCCTCCACCACTACTTGCCATATGTCGAATCCAAGGGACATCGAATAAGTCTTCATCCTTATGCTCTAAAAACCATAATTTGTCCCATCAAACAAAGGTGCCTTATTTATAGAAACACCTTCATGTGATTTAGCCATTGTGCTTTCTTGATCTACCTTCAAGCTAGAAACCTTTTTACAAATGAACTTGCTCTGATACCAATTGTTAAGCACAAAATATATTGAGAAGGGGGTGAATCAATATATTATATATCTTTTTACCTAATCATATTAATTTTATTTAGCCACTTAACCACACATTCAAGATATGCAATAAAATTGAAATAATAATATGTACCACACAAGATAAAGAGAGACACTAAATTTTTACGTGGAAACCCAAAGTGAGAAAAACCACTGAGAACAATCTCAAGTATATGAATGAGCACCAACTCAAATTATAAAGTTTTAAAGCAACAACTTGTAGGAGCATCAACTCTTTTTCCAAACACCAACACAACTATTTGTGAGCACCAACCCCTCTTGTGTATAAAACACAACTATCTCTTAATGTTGCTTACTCAAAAATTGATAGAACTCTACAATATCTCCTACTTTTATCTCTTAAAAATAAAATACAAACCATAGACTCTCTTTCATATAAAAAATGGCTTCTCAAGCCTTTATTTATAGCTTTCTAAATGACCTTTGGCACTCACCCTTTGTGACCCTTCAATCCTCATATAAAATGGTGCCAAACTTGCATGACCCTTTATATCCTTACATTTAAAAAGTCATATGGTGACCCTTTATAATAAAATGTTTCCTTTCCTCTTTTGTCTTTATCTTGGTAACTTTTCGTATTCTTCAAAGTGTCCCTTCATGGAAAAATGCACCATACCCTGTTTTGTCTTCACATGGTGACTCTTGGAATTCCTCAAGATAACTCTTCATGAGAAAATGCCTCCCATTCCTCCTTTATTTTTACCCTGTGACTCTTTGACTTCTCCATGGGCCCTCTTTTGACTTATATGTAACCAAAAATATATTCATTAATATTAAAAAAATATTAAAACACATTAGCCAAGATATTTAAAACATCATCAAATGCAATGGGGCCTTTATCACCAATGCTAGACTTTTGACATCAATGAAAATATTTCCAACAAGATACAATCTAAAAATAAAAGCAACACACTTTGAAGACACCCAAAGCTAGGGTACAAGCTACATGGTTTGGAATTGATCGATATCAAGACAAGTTGTACACTAAAATATTTCCATCATGGGAAGAAGTGTGGAGAGATTAGAATTAGAAAAAAGGAGAATGTGTTCTCCAAAGATAGAAGAAATAATAATGTGCTCATTTAAAAAAATATGATTGTGATGAGCAATTTTGTCCCAATATGGCCGATTTTGATCACTGATAAAGAATGGTTTATTTGACTTGTAGGGATGATTTATATTTGTAAACTAATTCAAATGTTATGCCCCATCATGAGAAATTTATAAATTAATATATCAAGGATATAACCTATGACATAGATTAACTATGATCTAGTGAAAACATATATGTGATGGTGTAATGGATTTTAAAAATCCATAAAAATACAAGCATACAAGAGTGCACAAAGTAATGAAAGAGATGAAATAGAAAAGTAAGGTGGCCAAACTAGCTTGATATATGTTTAGTATCCAAGCACTACTTACATAGTCCAAATGGAACTCAAACCCATGTAGTTCACCCAAAAATGGGGGAAAATAGAATGAGGGATGATGAAAATTGACCAAATTTTGATTAGACTTATAATTTATACCAAGAGATTCATGTCTAAGTATTGAGTTATAGTACTAAACCTATTGATCCTAGTTTATGCATGGTGATCTAGAAAGTTATTCATCAGAGCTATATTGACATTTAGAATTGAATCTAAAGCATAAAATGCTTGCTATAGAAAAATAAATTAAGCAACATGAGTATGAAGAACTTATGAGGACATGAAATTTCAATTACATAGAGATGGTTCAAATGTGAATACCTATAACTAAGGATAATGGTAAAAATGATCAAAACTGAGCTACAACTATTTACATTGAAATAAAAATGGCAAAGACAAAAATAAAAATGAAACATAAATTAACCTAACTTAAAATCAAGATATGAACAATCAAGATTTAATTAGGAACATGAATGTTTGAAAACAAACCAAGAACAAATTTATAACATGAGATCAAGATAAAAATAATCAAGATCCATGTGGACCATCAAGATGTACTTAGAAAATAAAACAAAGATGTAAGCCGAAATAGGAAAACAAAAGACCAAGGAGAGACAAGAAGTAATAAAAAGAATAAACAACCAAAGGATAAAAATAAAATGAAAATACAAGAAATATCACAATAAAACACCAATAATAACAAAAAACACCAATAAAACTCAAATAAAACACACAAGCAAAAACCAAGTTAGTGTGGTTTAAACACAATCGTTCACACATGAATAGTAGAGGCATTGATTTTTACAATAACGTAATAAGAATAAGGACACAAAGTTGCTTCTAGATTATAGGGAAACAACATAAAAGAAATGGGGCAAGAGAAGAAAAGGAAGGGGTTAGATGAGCTAAATCCAGATGTACAATACAAGTGGACTCTACCTACATGGTTCCATGGGCACATGTTCAAACACAAACTTCAGGCCAAATGTAGTTCTCCCAGGAAGTGGAATAGAAGAAAAAGGAAATGACCTAAAAACATTATTAATGTTGTAAAAGAAAATAGAATATAAGAAAAACCGTTGAGGCAAATGAGAATGGTATTGCAAAATTGCAAGTTAGTGAGACAATATTACTTACAAAACAATAAAAGCATGAAGATCAAAATGTAAAAAAGTGTAAGAAAATGTTTTTTTATGGATTATTTTCTAATGTTTTTGTTTCTTTTAGAATAAAATATATACAAAATGTAACCAACCAATCAAGGAGATGATTCTTTAATAGTATAAGTTTAAACAAATAGCTAAGCTAGTTGTAATGGCACTCATGAATATAAGCAATGGCTCAAGGAATTAACTATAAGCTCCAATAATAGCTACAACTAGTTGTAATGGTGCCTGCCCACAAATTAATGATAATGAGGATCCTAATAAGGCAATAATTCTTACCAAATAAAATAAAAGTAATTTAACAGTGTGTAGTAGTAGATAAAATCTCAAGAACCATGCAGTTGGTAAAAACTATACAGTATGGTATTCGTGTTCACTTGTCTATAGAAGAAACTAAAAAATATTATCCATGCTGATTCACATTATAGAACTAGCATTCAATGTGATCATAATGCTGATGATTTTTAATCAAGATCATAATTGGACAAGGGATAAAAGTGTTTGAGTTACAACATGCCCAAGACATAATAAAGAATGTGGTTCTCAAAGAGAATAGTCCAAAATGAATGGGGTTTAAAGGATGGTACATAATGATTATGGTTTTCAAAGAGAATGGTCCAAGATAGGATAAAATGTGTTAAGAGTGCCAATGGTTCAAAATAATTCATTGTATAGAGTCCAAAATGTAATATGGTTCTTGAAATAATGGTCCATGGGAGGTCAAAATAATATGGTCCATGAGAGGACAGTCTAGGTAAAATGGTAGGATAAAATACTTCAACATAAGTTTCCCCAATTAAGGGATCTTATAGATAATGGTTTGAAGTTGTTCAAGCATAAAACATCTTAAGTTGCATAATGTTCATAGGATCTAGAAGTTCATCACCATTTAGAGTAGCTAGTCGATATCCTTTCATCCATAGTTCATCATGATAACATATGGTCCCAACCAATTCTATTGGAAATTACCTTTTTTCTTGCATTCAATGTTTTTGTTCTTCTATTTCTCTTTTAGGACCAAATCACCAATATCAAACTCCTAAGGGAAAATGTTCTTATTATATCTTCTCCACAATATGTTTTGATAGCATTGCAAGTTTTTTAGGGCAACCAAATGAGTACCATCAAAAATTTATAGCTCTTCAAACCTTGAGAATATATACTCATTGTCATCTTCAATATTCTCTAAATAAACTCATAATGATGGTAGATCTATATTGATTAGGATAATAACTTATGTACCATAAACAAGGGAGTATGGAGTGGCTCCTATGGGGGTTTGATGAGTAGTTTGATAAGCCCAAAGGGTTGGAAAGATTTGCAAGTACCATTTATGACCAACATTATTGACAATCTTCTTTAAAATGGATGCAATGGTCTTGTTTGATGCCTTATCATATCCATTTCCTTGTGGGTTGTATGGTGTGTATTTATTTTTCTTGATTTTGAATTTTTCACAAAGGTATTTTACATAATTTCAAGATTCTATCTCCATTTTTGGCCAATAATAGCCTATTCTGAGCATCTTCTTAGCTAAGACTACACCATTGGTGTGGGCCCTAAACATTCCTTCATGAACCTCCTTCAGTGTTAGCTTATATTATCTTGATGATAAATAAAGAAGTAACATTCCATCATATACTTTATGATAAAGCATGTTTCCCAATAAGGTATAATGGGTTAGGCAGTGATGGAATAGTTTCTATTGGTTATTAGATAAGCTAAGTGCAAAAATGTGGTCATGAAAGTAGTTATAAAAGGCTTGATACCAAGGCAGTTCAGGTGGGGGATTGGGACCAAAAATGGTGCATACCCTTTCTAAATTTGGCATAATATATACAATCTTTAGAAGATTATCATCCAGAAAGTGATACTCTTTAGCACCAATATCAATCTGTATCCTTCACCTAATCATTATCATTGCATTGTTAGATATATTTTTAGCCCTTTGTACTTACTCAAACTATAGAGATTTAAAATGAATATTGATATTATCAATAATTTTCTTCTAAAGAAAAATATTATAATCTCTAGTTTGATATTGATTAGTGGTTTGATTGATGATAAATTGGGAATCACCATAAACCATGAGGTGTTGAATATCCCATTGAATTACAAGACACAGTCCTGCAATAAGTACCTCATACTCAACCATATTGTTTGTACAATGAAAATTAATATGAAATGCTTTGGGAATAAAATCCCATTATAGTGTAATAAATAATGTGGTATCTCTAGATCCACAAGATGTGAAGGAATCATCAATATAGAGATTCCACTTTTTAGATTCACGTTGCACTTCTTCCACTATAATGATTAAATCATCTAAGAAGTTGAATCTAAGTGGTTGAGTGTGTATAATAGGGGCTTCTACTAGTTCATCAGAAATAACCTAATTGATGATAGCTTTCTAATTCTGATACTCAACATCAGCTTCACTTAAGATCATGACCCATTTATCCATATGTCCTATGAGATTTGCTTTGGATAATAAAAACATGAAATGATCCACCTTGGTGATGACAATAGTTTTATTGTTCAACATATAATGTCATAAATTTTGGGAAGCAAAAACCATAGCCAAAATTTCATTATCAATAGGTATATAATTATATACAAAATCCATCAGTATGTGGCTTAAATAATAGAATACATGATCTTTACTGTGATCATCATGTTTGGCTAAAATCTCCCCCAGTGCATGTTTAGTTGCTGATATGTAAAGAAATAGTGGTTTTTCTAGGTATTGGTGATCTAAAAAATGGAATGTTGGCAAAATATGTCTTGAGCTTCATAAATTATAATTGATAGTCTTCATACCATTATAATGTGATCCCTTTCTTCAAGACATGGGTAAATGGGTGGTACTTATCTGCCAATTGAAAAATGAACATGTGGATTGATTGGATCTTTCCTTGCAGGCTTTATATCTATTTAAGATTGAAAGGTGGAGTCATCTCAAAAATGGCCTTGACTGTATTAGGGTCAAATTTGATCCCTCTTTGTGATACAATTAAATCTATAAATTTACCTAAAGTTATTCAAAAGACACACTTCTAAGGATTCAGGGGGACTTTATATTCATGAAGCCTCTCAAAGATTCTTTGTAGATTGTCAAGATGCCCAACATGTGATCTTAATTTTGCTAGTATGTCATCAACATAGTACTCAATAATATTATGCATCATGTCATGGATAGTCATGGCATGTTGATATGTGGTTCCATCATTATTCAAGCCAAATGCAATGACTTGGTAACAAAATGTTCCCCAAAAAATGGTGAACGTAGTATTTTGTTGATCTTCTTGGGATATCTTACTCTGATTGTATATAAAATATCCATCCATGAGGGACAACATCTTGTACCCACTAGTAAAATTGATGATCATGTCAATGTTGGGTAGAGGAAAATGATATTTAGGGAATGCTTTGTTGATGTCTATGAAATCTATAAAAAGTTAAATACCCTATGTCTTTTTGTTAATTGGAACTATGGTTGATATAAATTTGGAATAGTATAGCAGTATGATGTAGCCTACTCCTAATAATTTATGTAATTTATCTTTTATCAAGAGGGTGATACGTGGATGCATATTTATCAGTTTATACTCAAGTAGTTTAACATCTGGATGAACAACAAGTCCATGCACTACCAAGTGTGGGTGTAAGCATGGCATATATGAATACACCCATGTAAAAATGTCTTTGAAATCCATCAAAATGGATACAATATGTTCACATTTTGATTTATTAATGGAAGCTCCAAGATAAAGAATTTTGGGATTCTCGTATGTTCCCATATTCACTTCAACTATGTTCTCTGTAAGAAGTGTGGATACATCTTCAATAATAGTAGGTTAGGTATGATTGTGATAATATTGTTATGCTACATCTTTTTTTTCCTCCCAAAACTCTAGATCGTGTGATGAATCATAATCCACCATTTCATGTAATGGCCATGTAGCAAAAACCTCTAGAAATTCAAGAGTGAAACACTCAAACATTTATTGTTATTATGAAGATATGATTGTACTAGATATATAACTAAGACTTCATGGACCTTCTACATCCTAAGGGGATGAAAAAACTTTCCCTCATGAGAGCACCTAAAATAGGTTTTCATTCAAGGGATTCAATTTATCTTTACTTTTTCCTTGATCAACAAATTACTCAAAGAGGTTTTCACCCAAAGATCTTGATGTTTTATCTTTACTATGACCAAGAAAGTTTTCCTACTCTCCAAATTAGGTAGAAGGATCGAATGAGAAATAAAATACTTGTTTTTGATCACCAATGGGCAATCCATCTCTTAGGCCCATGTATTCTCCAATTTATTCTTCATTCTAAAATGTATCAAGGCATATGAAATATTTTTATTGGTCCCAATTAGTGAGTTCAATGGCAAATACATAAGTAATAATGAGGTTTTTATTTAGTAAGGGAAGCTCCAATGAAATGGGGTTATGATTCAGTAAGGAAGCTCCATTAATGGAATGGGAAGCTTCAATAGTGAAGTGGGACCTTGTTTCAGGATGGAAAGATCTAATAGGATAAACATATATTATGGTCATAATGGTATTTTGGTTAAATAAACCTAAGTCAATAAGCTCATTAAAAATTATGTAATGGGATGCTACGTCACTACTAGGAGTCTTCTCACTAGTCAATTCATAAGAATCACTCTCAAAAGTCATGAGGTCACCACCAGTGATATAAATTTGAGACCATGATTTATATTAGGTATACCAGTTGATAAAGGTTCTAGGATTCCTTGGGTTTATGGGCCAAGGCTGATTCCTATATAATCAATATGATCCATGATCTGATTAGAGATTGAATATTTTGGATTCCTAACACAATTGATAATTCCATCAAAATATAACTAGTCTCCTTTTGTAGAATCATCTCATTCCTTCTTTGGCAAAGTAGTAGGTAAAAATAATATAGGTGATTTCCACTCTCCTCTCTTTGGTTTCTAGATCAAGGTGGGTCTCTTTGGGCTCTTGGATGGTTTGGGTTTGCCAAATGTTTTTGGAGACTTTGATAATGTTGCAACATGGAAGGCATCATTTAGATAGTATGTGGAAATGTCCACATCTTCAATAACAACGTATTTTACAAGAGTTGTTAGAAATGGATCAAACAAAGTGGATGCAAGGTCACTAGGGTTGATATAATTGGATGGAAGTGGATGCAAAACTATTTTGTTATTCTTATTTGTAACAAATTCAGAACCTAGACAATAGTTATAATTACAAAACGCAACCTCTAGATGTTTGCAATACTGATAAGGCTATTAATCAATAGGAATGGTAACCTTGATCCCATTGCATGGAAAATTAAGGAACTGATGCAAGGTGGATAAAATGACCTACAATTCATGGATCAAAGGATGAACAAGAAGTATGTTATAAGGTAGATCAATGTCCATAATATGAAGTAATGTGTGGTGGGAAACAAACCCAACAATTATTGGTAAATGAATGGTACTAGAAGACTCCCTTTTGGCATTGTCATAAGCCTTTATGGTGATCATCTCTAGATGGATGTCCTTCATAGTGTAGCCCAATATCTACACTAGTTTGAGGGATATTATATTTAGCCTTAAACCATTATCTATAATAACCCAATTGATATTATGGTTTGAGATGATTACCTCAATATATAGTGGGTTATTATGGTTCAGACCTAGGGTGGACATGTCTCTTGGATCAAATGTAAGATATTGAAATGAAGACAAGTGTTCAACTAGTGTTTGTAAATGTTTAAGGTTTATATATTTGTGAATACTTGATTCTTATAAAAGGATATTCAAAATAATTCTATGGACTTCAGATGTATGCAAGAGATCTAGAATGGAAATCTATGTAATGGTTTTTTTCAATTGGTTTGATAGACTATAAGGTTTCTCAACATTAGGATGAGTCCACTTGGATTTGGCTAGAATAGCATTAGGCTTCATATCTGAAGGCACAATTTTCACATTGGGTTATGTGGAAGAAAAGGGCAATGGGATTTGGAGAGTAACTTGTGAGTGTCTAGTTATGACTACGTAACCTAGAGGTGGCAAGGAGTCAGTATAATCAAAAAATGAAGGCAAAGGGCCTTAGAGGGTGACACATGGTTTTTTAGATACATTGATACAATTTTGATTTGATGAGAGACATTATAATTATAATAAGGGTGTTGTACAGAGATATTGACCTGTGCAAATAGAGTCATGATAGAATTGCAAAAACTTGACGAGGTACTACTAGAGGGAGAGGGTGTTGGCCCTATAATATTAGGTCCCATGCTATGAGGAGTAAAAGATGGTTCATGGGATTTGAAAATAATAGTGGTAATGTGTTATGCATAAATACATCCCATGGTGTATTTATAGTAATAAGGCATGTTGTTGTAACCTAAATTGTTAGTATGGGTATTATGATCTTGATTATGATCATACTTATTATGATTTTGACCCTAATTCTAGTTTTGATTCTACCTTTTATTCTATCCTTGGTTATACTAATTTTTCCTTGATTGTGGTTGATTATGCCGAGGAAATGGATCTTGGCAGATTCCCATATCCTGATTAGTGACTTGTGGGTCCAGTTTGGTCTAAACCTCACCACTCTTGATCATATCTTACATAAGATCCCATAATTGGATGAAATGATACACACCATGTCCAAAAGCATGATGGAAATTACATATCCTTTTACTAATCTCATTTTGGTTGATATTCAAGAAATGGCCTTAGTACTAGCCATACAATCAGGTTAGCTGCTATGAGCCTTTAAAACATTATCTCAACAGGTTCTCCCAATTTCCTAAAGACTTTGCATTGATTGTGAAATGTCCTCTATGAAGGCCATCCTTGAAAATTAGGTGGTGGATTAGGTGGATATAATTATACATTTAAGGCTAATGAGGCTTGCACCATTTGTATAGTTCTTATTTTAGTCCCACCATTTCCCTCCAGATTCTTATTTTTTGTTGAAATTGTTCTCTTGAGAAAATATTAGAATAGAAAATTGGGTTAGATTTTAAGTTTAAACCTGCAAAAAAATATTGACATGGACCTTAGTAATAAGAGCCTTCCCAATATCCACCCCTTTGTCAATAATTTCCTCAAATGAGTTAACACAAGCAAGTCATAGATTGTGTGTGACCTTAAGATGTAAGTTATTTATAAATATTTTTGTCAACTATTTGTCTAAAAAATTATGTTGAAGTTAACATGATAATGATCTCCATCTATCAATATGTAATGAATATTTATCCATCATGTTGTTTGGCTTTGTACAAGTCAACAATGATCAATTCATATTCAATGTTGTATGAGAAATAGTTGACAAATTTTTTATATAAGTCATTATTCTCTACAACTAATCCCTTAGGTAAATTAAATAACCAATCTAAATCTTTCCCTGTTAAATTTCATAGGAAAAAATGAAGTAAGTAAATTCTATTATAATAAACCTCTTGGTAAAACATGAAGAATGGTTGAATGTGTTCACATGGGTCACCCATTCCTTTATATTTGTCAAATTTAGGAGCCTCAAAATGGATAGAAAGGGGACTTGGATAATGGATAAATCAAATGGATATGGGCATATATCATTGAATATCAACATCCTAACTTTGTTATTTATCTCTAATCATGGTATAGTTTCTTTCATAGAGTTCCACTCTTGCAATATTTGGTGCATTCATGGGTGGAACATAATTCTATTGGGATGGAATGTGCCCTTGTTACTACTGTTGGGGAGGTATGCACCCTTGTTGATTTTTTTGAGGTAGTATGTGCCCTTGATATTGTTTTTGGGGTGGTATGTTCCCCTATTGTTATGTGGATTTGGTAGGGATATACACCCTATGATCCTTGACTTGGTTTTGGTTCACTCCTTGAGTCAATTCGGTAAGAAAACTATTATTAGGAATATGTTGCCTTGAATTAACTATGTTTTTTGGATTTTTGGGAGTTCTTTGTCTATTCACAATTGTACATGTTGGTTGAGATGAACTATCTAAATTATGTTATATGATTTCTTCAATGTGTAACAAGAGGTTCTTGATGATTGAAAAATGTGTGCTCTATGTCTAATGGAATGTGTTGTGAAACATCTTGGGATTTGGGTTGCTTGATTAAGACATATTGATCTATCATTATTGTGTTCTCAACTAGATTTTACATTGTTTCAACTAAAATTTATAGTTCCTTTGAAGCATCATTATGGATTGACATAACTACTAAAGATTTTTTTCAAGTTTTTGATAAGTTAGTCTACATATCATTGACTTATATTTTTAATCTTGTTAATAAGATCTTGATCATTGGGTTTTGACTCAATAAGTATTTCCTTAGCTTTGATAGAAAAAGGTATGTTTATTTGTGAATTTTTTGCAAAAAAAAATTCTTGTTAATGTTTTACTTCTCTAACTAAGGTGTAAAATTGTTCCATAGGAAAATATGAGGGTAGTCTAGCACTAGATTCTATCAACCTTAGAAGGGCCTCATTTTTGTCCTCTTAGGGTTGATAATCTATAAAGTCTTCCTTGGTTCCTATAGTTGTTAGAATGTCCTCAAAGACCACATAATTGTCTTAACCATCATAATAATTCTCTTCCTCATAGCTAGGGCCGTAAGAGACTCCACTATGAGTGAACCTTTGAGTCATGTATATAAAGGTTATTCTATATGTTTGAGAAGATTTGGAAATTTTTTTACAAACATTTTAAACAAAGTATGCATTTTGATCCTTTCCAAACAAGGCAAGTCAGTACCAAAGAGAGTATAATAGGGAGGGTGGCATAATATCACACATAATTAGAAGAATGATGTTCATGAATTTAATTAACCTTGGGAAATGTTGAAATCATATGAATTAGAAGAGGGTATGATAACTAAACAATTTAAAGTGTAACATAGTACACCAAAGCTTAGATTAAGAGATACATCAATATCATAAAAAATATTTAAACTTTAAAGAGTTTCTAATAAGAACAAGAATAAAGACCTTCTGATTAGGAAGGAGACAATGCAAACCAAGAAATTCAAGATGTGAAAACATGCAATAATTCCTAAGTATAAAAATAGAGCTAAATGGGAAGCACAATGTCGCCACATGGTCATAGGAAGGTAGTATAAAATGTTGCTACATAACTTAGAGCGAAAGCAATGTAAAAAATGACCTAAGTTTACAAATGATGAAAATGAATGTCAATTCTATAAATGGCCTTCAATCCAAATGTGAAAATGAATCCAAGTTCCCTCAAGTCAAGTGCAAATGGTGAGCCCAATTAACACATCAACCTTATGAACATAAAAAGGTGTAATTTTAAATTTAAACTATCAATGAAGGACTAAAATATATATTTGGAATTGGTTTAGACTAAAATGGTTAGAATATATTCTCCAATTAGATGATATGACACAATGTTTAAGACAAAAAATTTGAACAAGGAAAAGATTGATTTTCATTTGGACAGCATAACACCTCCTTGTTCAAGAAATTATGAATAATGTGTTTGGTTATGATGTGTGTTTACAAACAAGTTTTGAATCGAATCAAGGACCAAGTAACCTAAGACTAAAAAAGCAAATGTAACCAAGTAATTGTCCTAAGACCTAGACTGACAAGGTTTACTTTATATTGTTGAAATCCATTTATATACATACACTTGGAAGGGAATTAAGTGTTTATAAAAAATAAAAGTGCATTATATGGTAGGGTATTTTCCACCTCCTTATTTCAAGTGATAATATGGTGACATGGAAATTTGGGTGTACCCTACATAAACAATAATCCATAATAAATGGGGACTTATAAAACTTACAATTTATGAATATCTAGATGGTCCCAAGTTTGGTCAACACAAGTGATGCAACACATAAATTAAGTTCATACCAATCAACTTATCATACAAGGGTCTATTCATTTGCATGATAATTCCATACATGGATTGCTAAGTATAATCCCATAGTTAACCAAACTTGACTCAAGATTTCATTAGTAAAGGAGAGGTTAGCCACTCAACCCCTTGGCTCTAGCAGTATGTGTACCTTGATTTGTATACCTCATCGAGGAGTAAGTTTGAAACATTAATGGGAGATGAAGCCCTGGGTCAATGCTTCCCTAGAGAACCTATGGGAGGTAATGAAATCCCCCTCATAAGACAAATTACATGAAATAAAATCTAGGTAAAAAGGATTTAGGGTTGTCTTTATATCACCCAAACCATATGGATTTTTTGGAGAGCCTAGACAACTTTTTTATTTTTTGGACAAAGGCACAATTACAATGAAAAGGTAATTTTTGTCACTTTAGTTCCATATAAGGGATGGGGGGAGAGAATACATGTGCAATTATTTTGTTCAAAAAATATAATAATCAAGGGAGAGATGAATTACATAAAACAAATTTCAATAAATTTGAAATTTAGTATGTGAAAGTTGAGTTTTATAACAGCAAGTTAAAGTGTGAAGTGAATTTATTCCCCCCTTGGCCTTAGTTTCCAAAAAAATTGAAAAACATCCACAAAACATTCAAATAAACCATGTAATTTTCCTTTTAAACACCAAAGGGAAGGTTCCTAAATCTTTTTAGATACCAAAGAAAATGTTTCAAATACTTAATTATGCTCAAATAAACACTTTTTATCATAGGTATTGTAAGAATAAATAGAGAGTATTGTTTAGCTTTGAAGCATATTTTCAAATGAAATAAGCAAATTTAGATTTGTTACTCTCACGTATATGCTTATTTAGAACATAGTGACTGATGTCAATCCCAATTAACTAATGCTAGTTGCTACAAGATTGATGCTAGTTGTAGAACCAACCATTTTCAGTTGAAACCAATCGATAATGGTCACTTGTGAACTAGAAGGAAAAAATGTTGTGCTCATAAATACTTGTTAGCTCACTTGTTAGGATAAGAAACTCAAAAATAAATTTTTTTAGATCAATAAAATATTTAGACCAGAGACTTATAAAATTTTATTTCATAGAAACAAACTTGAATAAGGCTTTATAATTGAAATTATTAGTCAATTTCCCCTGCAACCTAACCAATGGCAATTGGTCTTAACTGATGCTAATCACCTAGAACTGACATCGATCACTTTGTCACCTGTGCGTGCACAAAAAATGTAAAAAACATGAGAAAATATGTATAAAAATTATTGTTAAAGGAATTTTTAATGACTTAAATGGAAATCTAAGATGACCAAGATGTCTTCCTTGCTTGAATGTATGTTCTTGTCCCATCAGGTGTGGCAAAATGTAGTGTTGGATTACAAATATGATTAGTTCAAACATTAGTCATGAAAAACACAAAATAATGCACAAGAACTAACAATCTAGGGCAACCTATTTAACGGGGTTTACAAATGATAATAATAAGCAATTGAAAGAAAGCACATACACCTATTACCTTCTCAAGTGATTCCACCATACAAAATCAGTTTCCAACATGTTTTTACCCCTTGATTTGGTGTTCTTATCTTTGTTAAAAATCAATTGCAGTCTCCTCCATTATCTCAAGATCACCATGCATAATCTAGGATCAAGATAAGAAATAAAATCTATGTTTATCAAATGAATATATCATATTTCAAATAAAGCATGATAATGAAACTACACAAATGGTTTGTAGAGAGAATTCTCCATTATAAAATGACATAATTTAAGATTAAAAATGATGTTATATACTCTTCTATTTATAGATTTTTTAGATGGGTCAAGATTAACCATGACCATGCATCTCAAGATTGAGATGTGTGGCCATGAATTAATCTAATATTGCATAATAACTCCATATATATCCTCATAAATATTTGGAAGGAAGAGGCATTAATGAGGCATGAGTGCTCCATGGATTTCTTACTTAAGCTCATAATTTGGTTTAATTTTCCTAAGTAAGATTAATTAGTTTTAGTGTAATTCTTTGGAAATTATTGTACACTTAATCAAAATGGTTAGAAAGTCATATTACTGGGTCATAATTTGACTTGAGAAGAACTAGAAGGCAATGTTAGATGTGTACGTACCTATCCCATTTAGGATGTTTCCAACACAAAATAACAAAGTTACATGATGTATACTAATAAATTAGAAGACAAGAGTGATTTAAAGCACCAAAATATGAAATTGCCACTTTGACTCAAAATGATTTAAGAAAAATTGCGAATCACATAAAATGCATTACCCCATTTAGGGATACAATGGCCTAAATCGGCACTTATATATGACAATATTGAACCATTTAGTGGGTTTAAGTTATTTTGGTGTTTAAGTGATTTTGGCCTAAATTATGCATTCGAGTGTAATTCGAGTAAGATTGACAATTTTAACAAAAATAGTGCTAAGAATTGGATGTCTACATTCATGACCGTATATTTTTTTTAAGCTTTCAAAAATGCATTGAAATATCTTTGAAATTGGATAAAGGAGTAATTTGTAACACCAACAAGCCCCTTATATATAATACTATATGTAATATAATATGTCCCCCTATTATACGATATCACATTAAATACCTTGTTAATGCTTCTCACCATCATTTTAAAGTCCACATTAGATGTGAAGCCTTCTTGTAGTATAATAATATAATAGTATATTTAATATTATAATATTATATTGAAATGAAGGGGTAGCTTTGAAAATTATCCTTTACTATAAAAAATGAAGTCTAGATTGAAGTAAATGAGTGTAATGTGGTTGGTGCACCTCACTGAAAACCCACTACCAAAGATCTATTTCACCTTCTATGTTATGTAATGTGAGTGAGGTGGTGATGGTTAGGGAAAATGATATCCTATAGTGGACCTTGATTTAATGTAATAATCAATTTTTCTTGACTTATACCATTTACAAAGGGATATGCAGCTTGTAGGGTGGTACATTTTTTGATTCGATGTCTTCTATTGTTAAAGGTCGACAAGGATGACATGAGGTCAATTTTATTAAGAGAAGGATCCACATTTGATTGATCCCAAGTATTAGGTATTATTGGTATTTAATCCTAGGTGTTAATAATCTTGTATGTATTTTAAGGAATCTATTGGATTTACATGACTAACATGCATTAGAAAGGGGTTCATAGCTTGCAAGGTGGAAAGGTATTTTATTGTACATTTCCTATTGCAAAGGGTTAACTAGAAAAAAATGACACTGATTTGATTGTAAGAAGGTTCCATGTCTGATATGATACTAAAATTGACATTTTGATGCCAATGATATGGATACAAGACATTGAGGTTCAAAAGTCTATATTTTAACACATGTTTGTCTATGATACTGATATATTGACATGCATCTACAAATTACAACAAGGCCATACAAGACTTGAAAGTGGGGAATGATTTAAAAGTGAGTTAGGAGATGTTGATGAGGGGAAGTGGCTCTAATACACATGCAAATGCTATTTATGTGTTGAAGAGACATTAGAAATTGGCATATCAATGTAACAACATTGCATAATGATACATGATAGTTATATCCAATCAAGGTGGTCACATCTTTGATAGATTATTTTCTATTTTCAAGGGTAGATGAAGGAATCATGAGATTTGATTTGATTGTGATAGGGTTCCATCAATTTATTTATGTTTATTTGGTGATAGGAATAAAGATATAATTTTTAGGATCACCATAAGCACAACCAATTTTGTGTAGTTTTCTGGATGATGGTTGAAATCTCCACCAAATTCTACATGCTCTCTCCAAGCACTATGGTAATCATATCCTCCTCTTTCATATATTTTCCATGAGATGAATAACTAGTTATACACAAATAGAGTTGTATTTATCACTTTAGTGAATTTTTTTGCCAAAACTATCTTACATAATCTAAATATCATAATCATCTCACTACCAAATAATAATGTGTGAATTCTTGTTCCACATGAGACTCCACTTGAGTGTGGTAATACCTTGAGGGATCAAATGTGTAAGGAAAATATTGAGATATGAATTAGGTACCCTTGGAAAGTAAACCAATGTCTTTAAAAGCTAAAAATTTGTTTGGGAATAAGATAAAAGGGTCTGGGAGAGTGAGAAAAGTAATTTTAGGATCTAATAGCCTTGCCCACCCATGGGAGTTAGGAATAAAAAGGGCCACATTCTTTCCTTTCAATGGTTTCAAGATTTCCTAAATCTTGCCAAGAATGATACACCACAATTGTACTCCTCTATGTTCTTTCCTCTCCTTGATCCCAATCCCCGTGCACTTGCATCAACTCACTCAACCCAACATTCATACTAGTTTCACTTGCACTTGCACTAACACTTGGGGGTAGAAATACATTAGGATTTATCCCTCTTCATAGTATTGGTATGTAGGCAAATTTCATGACAATGGGGTGTTGAGGATGTCCACCCTACCCCACTATCAACACACTTTACTTTCTGTGCCAACCTAATACCCTAGAAACATGGAGTTTTAGAGTTTGCATATAAATTAAGTCAAATAGGTCATCTATAGAGATATGGAACTTTTGAAAATCGTAATAAGCTTGGTAAACCCAGACCTAGGTACACTCAGAAGCTTAGAATAGTTATACATAAAAAACACTAGTGCCAAAATAGGGACAGTAGTGCCACACAATGCTACTATCCAATTAGGGTTCTATTATCCATAAAGTGTTTTGACACTTGGATCTTGTATATGACATTTAGATCAGACTCTATATTAGTTTACATCCTCTATATCTCCCATTTCAATCAAATCACATCTAAGTACTTATTTACATTATTTATTGTTATTTTTATAAAGTTAAAATCTAATTCAATTCTATTACAAATCATTGGATATATTTATTGCACATTTCCCCCATAATTTATTATAATCATACCTTTAATAATGTATTATTTAAATCTAATAAGTCCTAAATAGTTAGATCATTTGGTGAACACAATGTACTTCGAGTACTAGTCAAACCCTAACCCTAGATGTTCTTAGGGTTTGTATCGTTCTGTTTTCTACGTTCAGATATTAGTTCTAAACTCTCATATTTGTTTCAATATTTAATTATTATAATCTTTCATAGATTATATACCTTTAAAGGTTTTAAATATATAATTGCTTGCTTTCCTACTCTCCAACCTATAATGGCCAAATTCGACAACCGATTTGATGAAACTGATAAGAGATAATTGTAAGATTTCATTTCCAAACATTCAAATATACAAGATGATGTTATCAATATTGTCCATGAAGAACTTCAAAAATAAAATAATGATAAATATTTTATTTCCCTAAATAACAATATTGTTACAACTACTTTATGGGTAACCTAACTTGTATAACAACATTTTTTAACTTGTCAAAATTTATTAGAAGGTATACCTCCTATGGCTAGTTCCTCATATCTAGATGTAAAATCCATTATGCATGAGATTCATTATCTGAAGGATAAGGTGTTACATCTTGAGTAGGGAGCTATTATCCATCACATGCCTTTGATTCTCATGTTCTTTTACATAAAACTTTGCCACATCACATAAAAATAACTCATTTTACATCTATATTCATGGAACTTGGGATTAACTTATTCGTAAGGATGAACCAGATCACCAACTAAGATTTTTATACACAACATATTTAGACTACATGTCCAATGATTGGATAATTACCATTGTTCCCACATAGTCTAAAGCACTATGCCTTATAGTGGTTTTATGATCTTTCAAATCAGTCTATCACTACATTCAATCCATTAGTAGATATGTTTTTATCACACTTTTAAATTAAAATTAGTGATAAGATCTTATATGCTCAAGTGGCACAACTAGAGGAAAATCACAATGAGCCTATTGTATAATATGTCTTGCAATATAAAACTACATTAGAAATGATGACTATGCTCATGCAAAATAGAGAGCTCCTAGACATATTCAAACAAATATTGCTACCAACATTACATGAACCTATATTATTTAAGAAGTTTCCATCATTCATAGATTTATGCCACACAGTGAAATAAAAGGAAGTCAAGATTATCTCTATGGGAAAATTAAAGTACACAACTGGATCTACCAACATTACATGAACCTATATTATTTAAGAAGTTTCCATCATTCATAGATTTATGCCACACAGTGAAATAAAAGGAAGTCAAGATTATCTCTATGGGAAAATTAAAGTACACAACTGGATTAGAGTCAATTACTAAGAGTTATAATAAGCTTCCATATAAAGTAAGGTCCATTAAAAATAAGAGGGATATGAAGGACAAAATTAACATAACTTAAGAGCCATCCCCTCACTTGGTTTTATCAGCCCCTCCATGCAAAATTTTCACCAACCTTCTAGAATGACTAATGAGTGTTTCTCAACATCTATTGGAATGTAATGTCATAAATCTCCCTTGCATCAAATAAGTTTATTTGACATAACATATTACAAATAAATATGATTCCAATGCATCATGTGACTATCATAGAGCACTAGGACATACTAAAAATTGATGCATCGCCTCTAAACATAATATACAAGATTTGATAAAGTCTATCATTGTTATGGGCACACCACAAAAGCACCCAGTGTTCAATAAATGAAATCTAAAAAATTTAAAATATTATCAAATTCTTTTTCAAACCATATAACTAATAAGGTAGGGGCACTTCAGGTGTTCACTATATGTATCATGCACATCTACCACTATAATCATATCACACTAATACTAAGGATGCACACCCCATTAATACTATCATTGGTGTGTATCATACTACAATACTAGTTAGACCACTCATAACTTTTTTAGATTAAGATATTGTTGATGATGATTCATATTGATATGCACTATTTGTATGAGCCTACATTGATCATAATCCTATTTAGAGTGGCACTATTGACAATGGGTCAAGTGTTAACATGTGCACTATCACACTTATAAAACATCTAGGATATTGAAAGCTAGAGATTTATCCTACCACCATAGCTATTCATGGTTTTAGTGGGCATGTTTAGAGCTCCATTGGGGAAATTCTACTTCCACTATAGGCTAGATCAGCACATGTGGCCACTAGATTCTTAGTAGTACCTAGTGAATACACATTTGACATGTTATTGGGTAGGCCATGTATACAATAGCGATAATCCATTACATCCACCATGCATAAATGCCTCAAATATATACACGCCAATCAAATGATCATAGTTGAGGGTATTTTATATGAGTATCCTTTACCTATCCCAAAAAAATTAACACCACAGTTATTAGTTAAAAATCTAAGCACATTCCCCATAATTACACCATAGAGTTTAGTGGATCCACTAGTTAAGGTGAGGTCTACTTCTATAGTGTTACCACTTACATACACTCTGATGGATACCATTATTAGAGAGATGCTTGCATCATAAATATGTTGAATATTATAGAGGCCCTCTTTATACCAATTTACTCTCGATAAAAGTGTTATTGAGTTCCCAAATTTCTCATCACATGTCATCCATGCCAACTACATCATCTTCTACCAGATGGGTCCCTAAGACCCTTACAGTTCATAGGACACCCCAGTTATAACCACTTCATAGGTAGTGCCACCTATAGATCACTTAGTAAAATAAGTTATGGGACCTCAATTAAATTTTTATATAGCACACATGATTATTTTTATTTTATTTGATATAGGCCACATTGATAGTGAGTATCCCATGAGAATCATCGGTTAGTATGTTCCTCCCTTCTTATACATAGTCTCCTTATTTCTTGCTTCTTGTATATAGTTTTATTTTCATGTTACTTGTACATAGATTATATCAATAAAATACAAAAAAATATAATATGCCAAAAAACAAATACATTAAAATATTTACTCTTAATACATAAATTATAGATTATATGCATTGCCATGTTTATACTTCTTATACTTGACAAGTAATACATATGCTATTTATATTAGTATAGTTAGTTTTTATCATACATACATTGCTTCACTTGTTCTTGTCGAGTGTTTGCATATTGTTACAGGAGATAGGTCCACTACATAGATCCAATGTTTCTACTTTCTACCTATTGGAGGTAAATACATAGATACACAAGTTAATCATTTGATACATTTGCCCATTCGGGGGCATCCTTTACATAATTTTGATTATCAAGTTACATCTTTATAAACTCTACATCACTAATTTAGATTTTTTATATCTTGGCATTGATCATCCTACACCTACTCAGATTTTTTAATTACTAATAATTTAGACTCAACTTATATACATATTAGCTCTTATATAAATTTGTACCACATGTTGATGCATTATTTCATTTCTAGCTTTCCTAGTTTAGACTTGACTTTGTCTATATGTTTCTTATATTCAATGGCATTTTAATATACCAATGATCTATAGCTCTATGCCACTTATTTTCATTATATGTATATTTTGGACATGTTCCTATATCCTTGTTTGTGCCTTATTGATTGTGTATGCAAACCTTTGAACATGTCCCTCCATGTGGCTCTAAGCCAACTTGTTAGCTATTTACATATGTGTACATTTGAACATGTCTTTGTATGTATTAATTTCTCAGATTTAGTGAAATATGCCCATGTCCCTTGTATTGTGGTCCCTTGGCATACTTTGCATGTCTCATGTGTGTTGTATATATGCTTTCTTATATGTGTCATGGCCATGACACTTATTTCCTACTTTTCACACACTCTAGTTTCCTATGACATGAGGGACCTCATGCATCTTCCCTTGCTACTTGGGTACCGTGATAGACATCATGTCCCATCCCTATAGGTAGTGACTCAATTTTTAATCATATTAAAAGTTCATATGAAAATTTCATATACATTTTTATATCTATCTTGATAGCCTTGTGAATACTATACCTAAAATACATTCCACATTACAAACTTATGATAAGATTAGATTACATTCTGATGTTATGTATGCACATTAAATTCATTTATTACGTAGATATCATATGTGCTTCAGATAACACACATTTTTCATATATTTTTATTTTAAGAAATTTTTTTGCACATGTACAAAAAATTTCATAAAAAAGGGGGGAATTCATAGAGGTTTGTCAAAAATATCCAACTATTTGAATGCACTCAGAGTACACTTTTTAGCACACGTGAATAGAATACAAAAATCAATTTCAGGGAAACCACACATAAAATAGTGACATATAAATCAATTTTAGTTGCACAAAAATCAAAACAATTAGATAATAGTGCCCAAATTGGGACACTAGCACCACATAGTGCTACTATCCAAGATATGACACTATTCTCTAGTAGCCTCAGTTTTAGAAAATTCTAGATTGGTCAAAAAAGTACAATAGGTATAGGATAGGTTTATGTAGGCTTAGTTACAAATTGCCAATTTTGGCTCAATTTATCTCAAATTCATACTAGTTTGCTTAGACAAGGGGAATCATGTGTAGTATGATCATTTCTATTTTAGTTTAGATTCTTAGATACATATTATTACAACTCAATCAAGAATCCATATACTTAGTTATTAGATTTGGGCACAAGTAAAAGACACATTATTTACATATGCTCACTTATACACTAGTTGATTAGATGGAATGATAAAATCCATGTCATTCTCTATTTTGTACACATCAGACACTACATTCCAATTTCACACCAAATTCATGCCTTACTCCATCTACAATGGTTGGCATTCTTGAGTGGCCTAGAATAGTCTAATGTTCTTAAGTGGATTTAATGTCAACATACACATTTTCAATTATAGTTACACATATCCAGTTATATCACATAATTTTAGTTTCAAATGCATATAATACACATGGGTTGGCAATAATGGAGTCATAGTCTACTTGAATTCTACATGAGAGGGTTGGACCCACCATCAGTCTAATCTAAGCTATTTCTAGGTCATGATCCACCGAGTAGGGGTTAAAAATGGAGTAAAAATCAAAATGAATTACTGAGCCACCCATACACGAGGATTGAGCAAGTCATTATCTCAATGCAATCTAGTCACTGTTTGATCACTATCTACACACATACATAAGTTATCACTAGTTTTATGCATTGGTTTGCATACCCAATGAGGTTCATTTTTTCTTTTCCTCTCTCTTATATTTGTACTCAGTTTTGTATTTTGATTTTGATCTCTTAAGTAAGGACTGATCTACGCACATTTCATTTGGACACACGATGGAGTATGCCTCACATACACAAATCTAGGTTTATAGACTTCACCTCTTAGGTAAGTTCAGGTATGCTTCATTTTCTTTTATCCTAGTCATTTTAATTTACTACATTTTTAGAATAAAGAGGGGTAAATGTAGTCACTTAAAAATGAGACTTGATTTCTAAGAGTATTACGGGAGACCACCCATCACTAACTTAGATAGAGACCTATCTTTAGGCTCATTTAGACACTTATTAATCCTTTGTGTAGGCCACACACATCTTAAAACATTTTTAATGTAGTCATAAACCCTCAATTTAGCATCTAGGCCCCTAGTGCCTCATGTTATACGACCTAGACATTAACACCATAATTTGGACATAAGTGTCCCACGGTGCTAGTGTCCCAGTTTGGGTATTATTGTCCTTCTCTCTTTTTATTACTAATGGATATCTACTCAAATAAACAACCATCTAGGGTCATCCTAGACTTATTTTAAGACTCGTTCAAGCACTAGAACAATATATATACATGAATTTTATCACTTTATCCATTAGATGGAAATCATATACAGATTACACAAACTTAGAACAAGTTGTGCAAAATCAAGGTTATTAATCCCTATTTTGTCTAACTTATACATAGAACCATCTACAACATCCCTAAATTTAAATTAGTCAAGTTTCTAATATCAAGCACATTCAAATCACTCAAGCCAACATTTATACTATCTTGACTTGCACTTGCATGAGCACTTAGGTGGAGAGAACTAAAATAGTTTTGATCCCTTTTTAGAGTATTGGTATGTAGGAAACTCTCATTATAGTGGGGTGTTGAGGATGTCCAACCTACCCCACTAACAACATACTTTATTAGTTGTGCCAATTGGATGCCCTAACAACATGGAAGTTTAAGTTTTGGATATAAAGTCAGTCAAAATAATTCATCTACACAAATCCATAACTCATGCGCACATGAACAAGCTTGATGGACTCAAACATAAATGCACCCAGTGGAGAATAACACCAAAATAGGGACACTAGTGCCACATGGTGCTACTATCTAGGAAGGGTTTTGACACTTGGATCCTATCCATGACACTTAAATCAACCTCTATCTTGGTTTGTAACTTCCAGATCTCACATTTTAGTCAATTTACAATGAAGTACTTGTTTACATTATTTATTTCTCTTTTTAGAAATGTTAAACTAAGTCCATTATGTTACAAATCAATGGCTATATTTATTGTATTTGTATACCCTAATTTAATTTAATCAAAACTTTAGCAACATAAGATTTACATCTACTAAGTCCTACAAACTTAGATCACCTTCTTTAGTTCCTCTAAGACCACTTTTATGTTTCTCAGATCCTCGCTTCACTTGATAAGTGTCATAATCTTATTTATTGATGAATTTGACTAGCCTACCAACCTATAGCCACTTGGTTCTCAGTGGAATTATTCCCTGAGGGTATGATTTCCCTACCATCCCGTGAGGGGTCAGGGATGCCAAGAGCCATGTGCTTGCCTTCCTTAGTTTCGATCATTCTTAGGGCTTAACAAAACTGGCAGGCTGAGAGTATGCTCTTTGACATGTGTTCCTCTCATTAATCCTGGGACATTGCACTATGCCACACCAAGAGAGGTTAGGAGAGTCTAAACTCGACAAAGACTTGGGTCTTCATGTCTTTTACTTGATCAGGGTGAGTGTTTATCAACGAGGCAATAACTACTTGTGACCTCGAGTGCATAATGAATTCATCTTTGGCAAATAAAGTATGAATGCTTGAGCCATACTAAACTCCATTGAGCTTGGGAAAGCCTTGATGGCTTAAACATGATATGAAAATATTGAATATGCAGTAAGGGCCTCGATAATGTAAGCTCAAGGCTTTAATAGCCAAAAATGAGCACGAGAATGAAAAAAGGGGTCCAGGAGAGTGAGAAAAGGGTGTGATTGAAGTGAGTTATAAATCTTTTGCATAGTGCATGCCACATAGGTGGATAAAAGGGCATCGTTGTTCATATAATATGAATGTCCTGGTAGAAGAGTCATTGACTGAGATAATATGTGAATGATTTGTGATCGATCCTAAGTGGCAGTGATGATCGATGACTAAAATTTTGAAGTATTACATGGTATCCACATTGTAAACTTAAAAAGAAAACACCTAAATAAACAACATACTATAAAAATGAAAATAAATAACTTCTAAATTCCCTCCAACATTATTACACCTTAGAGACAACTACTAGTCCTTAAATAAGGAAAGACCAATAATCATTTATGTTTCTCATATTCCACCCAAATGTTTCCCTTGCCATAAAAAGATATATACTTAAGCTGTTAACAACCCTAACCAAATAAAAAAAAACATTTCAACATGGCAATTTGACGTTTAAATTTTACGCATGGCATCCAACACACCAAGTGATCTTGCTCAAACATTTCTTACGAAAAACTTCCAAGAGCGAACAAAAAGCAGAGGACTGGTCATGCGGGGATATGTACCACAAGTTGTTATTCTCTCCCACCCATCTTTGGGTGCCTTCATGAGCCACTACGGGTTGAATTCTATGCTTGGAAGTGCAACTCTGGGAGTGTCGTTGATCACGTGGCTGATGTATGCTAATCAACACTTCAATTCAAAACTATTAGTGAAATTGGGAATTGGAATCCAAATGTGTGAGCATAGAAATGGAATTTTGAGAAGCAAAGAGTGAAGGATAGTGTAACACTTGTTTGCAATAACGAGTAGGGGGAAGACATGAAAATAAATGCAAAAAACTTGAAGGAGATGGCAAGACAAACTATTGTATATGGAGGATCCTCAAACACAAATTTACTAGATTTTGTGAATGACATTCATAAGTTGCAGATGGCAAGGAAATCTGGTGTATGTGGAGGATCCTCCAATCTTGAATTACAAGATGACTTTGTGAGCATCTCGCAAAATATCTAAACTTTCTTTCCAACTATCCAAACAATTTAGGGACGTAGGTTTTATTCTTCTTTTGTGAGCACTCATTTTATTTATTTTCTTCCTAGAGAGATCTTGAACATAATACCAAAAAGAAATTACTCACATAATCTGAGAAAAAAATATATTTTTCATATAAAGTTTGAACACTCAAACATGAAAGCGCTCCAACATTGAAGGAGCTATTTTTAATTTTGGAAAATGATTAAGTCCATGAGCAATTCATGGTGGTGTTCCTTATTTTATGTCCATTAGCAATTCATGGCGGCACTTTAAATGAATTTTGAGAGTTTAAATTTGTGATGTTTACGAAAACATCAAATTACTATAAACACATTCTCAATTATGTAGTTGTAACCTACTTTAACTTAATATATTATCTCAACATTAATTTCAATCTACCAAGGTTTTAGAGACTTAAACACCATTTAAAAAGTAGTTAGTATCACATGCCATGTTTTGTCCACAACATCTTTTTCTAAGAAAGAATTACTATGTTATTTGTGTACTACATTTCTAAAAATAACTTTTCAAATAATCTAATATAATTCATTATCAAAATGAATGATAAAATAATAAAAGTATTAAATTCAAAATAAAATTTTATTATTCAATATTTTTTAATTTAATTTATATAATAAAAATAAATGAAAGTATTATAAAAATATTATGTAAAGTAATTTAATGAGAAGAATTAAAATTTGTTATTTTTCACATAATGATTACTAAGGGAAGAAGGGGAAGAAAAAAAATATATCATACATAATATCTTATCGAAACACCTACAAAAAAAAATATATTGAGGAGAAATAGAAAAAGGCCATAAAGCCAAAAGAGCCACTAAATGATTGTACATGCCCAAAAGTTGTATGGTTAAATATTTTTATGATATCAAATGATGACATAATGAAATCCATAAACAATAATGTGCTCAATCCTAGTTTTCTGTTTACTTTTCCTTTTCTTTTTGTTCTCTGGACCTTTTTCAAGTGTCAAAGTAGAATCTTATAAACCTAATATTTTTGAAGTGCACTACAACATTGTCTCAACCACCATAGTAGTTATGAAAATACCACCCACATATAGTGGTGGTTTCTTTATTGGTACATGCACTTCTAATTTTACACTCAGAATAAACATTTTCGTTCATTTTACATATTTGAAGCTTTATTTTTATTTCTAAATTTATATAACTAATTGACCAAATATTTAGTTCACTTAAAACCATTATCAAACTAATTTTAACCAGCTCCATGCCAACCTCAGTAATCTCTCAACCATAACTTGTTGACTCTCACATATAATAACCATCATTTTTATACAAATAATTCTCTTTACCATGAAATTAATATTAAAAAAACATCATATATAATTGACTATTTAGATTGTGGGAAAGCTATAATATAATTTCTATAGATTTATTGAAGAATCAAACTAATTCTTGAAACCACCTTCTAATTACTATAGAAAATTAGAGGAGGTGGCTCACAAATTTATAGCACATTACTCTACTTTTTGTGAGAATCAACCATAGATAAAGTATATTATTACTTTATTTTTTTTCACTTTCATTCATTTTTATTTTACATCCCTCTTTCAAGAGAATACCCAAGTCATCATTGAACAAATATTTAATGAGATAACAACTTGAGGATCTATATATTTTAAATATAATTCATTCTTCTTCTAGTTTTTCCTCTACTTCAATCACATGGGGGGATTTTTATTTTTATTTATTTTTACTTTTTTTTTTGTTTTTATTAAGTTAGATTTTTATGAATAATTTTTCTTCTATATAAAAAAATAAAAATAAAACTAATAAAAATAATTAAAAAAATAATTTCTTACACTTTTTTATAATTTAAATTATTTAGTTTAAATAGGAATTCACTTGCATACATAAAATCCAATATCATGTAATTTTGCATCTTAATTTTAATAATAAAAAAATGAATGATTATATTTCCAACAATTTATATTCTCTCATTTTATTTATAAATTCACATATACATGTAAAAAAATTAGTTACCACTTCACACTCATATGCATAACACTTCAGGGAAATCCAAAAATATAAGATTGCATTAACAATGATATCTTTAAATTTATGCATACATTGAAAAAATAAAATAATAAGTTGCTTGATAAAGTTTTATATTTGCATGCTAGATTTGATAAAAATAAATCATTTATAAAAATGGGTTTTTTGTTTGGATTCAACTTCCAATATACACATTTATATTACATAAATATAATATAAAAAATCATATCTCAATATTTAAGCATGTATATTAAAGCATAGATTATTTATTCATCATTATTTGAATTCAATAAAATTAGGAATTTAATGTGCCTTTTCAATGATATAATTAATTTTTTTCATAATTATAAAATTAGAAAATAAACATTAGTTTAATTTTAGCTTTCCATTTGTCATCAGTTGCATAGCATCTCTTTAAAAAAGAACAAAATGAAGTTTGTTTTCTTTGTTTTAAGAATATTTTTTTCATCAATAGTTGTAGTTTATTAAATTACTTTTCAGACATTGGTTTAAAATCAAATATAAAATTCAATTTATCTATCAAAACACTAAAACTAAAATCTAAAAACACTACACACACACACACAACCTTTAAAAAAATTAAATACAAGTAAAACAAGTTTCCCAAGCAACATTGGATCAAATTTCATGAAAAATCACACTTGCACATAGTAGGACATTTCCTTAAGTAATTCATCCCTCCTTGACAAATAACATTCAATGCGATCTATAATTTAAGATCCAAAGGCGAGTTTTCCACTTAACACCGTTGCTCAATTCAATCATTATCCAAATAAATATCTTGGATGAACAAAATCTGCTATTTGAAGTAAAATTAGCTATTCAAATTCATTTTTTAGACCATCAAGAAAGAAAAATTAAAATTTTATTTTAATCTTCATCCTCAGGTCTAGATTTATATAGGCTCATTCACTTTGCCCAAGGTGATGCCTATGAAACTCCATCCTAATAGAATTTATCACATCCCTCGAGTTATCTAGCCTAACTTCAACTCATTCAAGGAATGAAACATAAATCAAGAGCTTCATTATTTGGTTCTTTTAAAACTAAGTTAGTATCTAGATCTTATTTATCCTTAGTTGTTTTTACCCAAATGAGAATTAGGGTATAACTAAGTTATATTAGTATAGATAGATTAATCCCATAAGACAAGTAGCCTATAATCCCCTACAAGAGTTAAACAAAAACAATCAATTAATTTATTTTTCAATGAGATAATAATAAGTAAATAAACCAATAAATAACATCTCCACATCACTATTTTCATCTCTCTTTACCAGACCTCAAGAGGTTGAGAATGTAAGAAACTATCATCAGTTTTTGTGCATATGAATCTAGTTAACCTGACATGAAAAATTTGTCCTTCTATTTTTATCATTTTCTTTCTTTTCTTTCATCCAATTATTTCCTCTTACACTTAATATTTGGGTGTTTGTAAAATATTTAAATAATTTTGCGGAGAAATTTATGAGGCCTTTAGACCTTGATGCTTTTAGAAGAAGTGTTGAAGCCTAATAAAGCTTACTTATTTATTTGGAATAACAAACAAAGTTAGAGAAATGAAATTATATCTCCATCTTATAATTCTTATCCATTCACATCACAAACCATGTTTTTTGTGTTAATCAAATATTTATACAATTCCTTGAAGATTACTAATAACTATTGTGAATCAAACAAAATGACCTTAATTGGAAAAGGTGGATTATATCCATAGATTATATTTAGACCCAAAATCAGGTTAAAGCCATTGATGTTGAGATAATGGTATAATTTGATCAATAAAATGATAGATATATAGTTGTAAATGACATGTTATCTAGGATATAATTACCTCCACCTCCTCATATTACTATAAAATATATATTTACACCACCTGAATAAGCCATGGTAATTTTGATTAATCCTAAATTGGATATGGATCCTTATATGGGTAGATAGGGTTAGAAATATATAAATGAATAAGCACAAGGGTGATAGGTATATTTATGGAAGGATAATTATTTACAAAACTTGAATAAAATATATATTAAATCTATTATGTTGAGATATGTTAAAAATGTTAAGTATAACTATGTTAGATATTATAGTGGTAATGAATATAATATACTTCATTGATTATGATTCTAATATAGATCTAGATCTAAAATAGGTAGGAAGCATATTGGAATAATTTTTTTTAGTAATTTTTAAATTCTAGATTGTCTCTATAACTTGGACACTTGCATTAGCTTAAGATCATTGTGTCAATGTTGGTGTCTAGGTCAAATGCAATTCTATAGTAAAAAATAAATATTAAAATAGGATGCAACCACCTAGATGCATATAGTTTCATTATCACTTTTATTTTGATTTATTTAGATCTAGGCCATGGACTATTTATCCTTGTCAAATGACCAAAACCCTAGTTCTTCATCTTCATAGTGGTTATGGGAGAAATGGGTTAGTGGACAAATAGTGTCAAGTTTCCCCAAA